>JAHREE010000429.1:7032968-7091121 GCA_033628505.1 Tringa tobata
GCGTGAGGCTTGGCCGCGGAGCGGGTGGGTGTGTGATGCTCAGGGTTGCTCTGGACCGGGTACCTGCTGAGGTCCCGTATCGCCACAAGTCTGCCTAACCGGTGCCAGGAGTGCTCCCAGCACAGCTCCTTCCTGGCGTGTGGTCCCTCTCCCGTCTATTCCGCGGGTGGTTTACAGGAGGTGTGGTGCTTTCCCTTCCACACACGGGTGGGAGACTTCTCCCAGGTGTCGCAGAAGCTGTTTGTGTGGCTGGGGCTTGCAGGGACACTCGTTTGCTTCCCTTTCTCTCGGGCTGCTGGAGCTTCACCGAGAACCTCCAGCGTCCCCGAGGCGGTGGCGTTTGCGATCGTGCTCTCCGGCCGGCTGTGCTAACTTTATTTATAGAGGATGAGCAGTTTTCAGTGCTTGGCTTAATAAAATCTTTGTGTTCGTTTGGGTGGGAGCCCAGCGTTCCTCCTGTCCGGCCAGGCCTCGCAGGGTCTGCTCAGCGCTCGGGGCTGGGACAGGAGGGAGTTCTGGGGGAGAGGAGACCCCTCTGTCCCTGCTGAGGCTACATCGGCCTCTTGGCCATCTCCTGCGTTTTTGTTGCTTCCTTATAGAACAAAAGTAACCTCTTGAAATGAGTGAACACATTTTGTAGTCACACGTGTTAGGATTAGGCTCCCCTGTCTTTCTTACTTTGTGCTGGGTGGAAAAGACCAAAATGCCTTTGAAAGATGATCCTGGAGCGTGCAAATACTGCCCTGTTTTCCTGCGCTGGGGACTGCAGGTGAGGGGGGTGACTTGCCACATCTGGGCCACAGTTTGTCCCCTGCTCGGTTGAGGTCTCTGGCACAGGAGCTCCTGGCGGAGGAGGGAGGAAGATGAGGATCTGTGGATGAGCTGGCCCCATCCGTGGCCTCTGAGGGGACAGTTATCTCTGTGCCTTTGTGTGCTGCTGGGGCCTGGGGAGAGGCTCCCTGGCAGCGTGTGACTTGTGGGGTTGGAGAGAGCATTGCTGAGGATGGAGACACGCATTACCTTGGTCGCTGATGTAAACACGAGGATTTAGACAGCTTTTGGCACAGCATTAGTGTGCTCTGTGTGGAGGGGAGGAGCTGTAGGGCTCCTCGTTAAGTGTCTGCGAGATGCTTGTGGTGAGACAGACATGGGCCGATCGGCAGAGGAGGCTGAGCGAGCAGTGTCCTCTCCCACGAGCAAAACCCTTCTGTGAACTGCAGTGGCATAGTTTATTGGAGCTCCTGTGCCCAGACAAAGGAAGCTGAATGCAGTGCTTACTGCCTCCCTCCATCCCATGTGGGGCTGATGAGAAAGCTGGTGGTCATCCCCCCCATCTCCTGTGGGGTGTGGTGCTCCTCGTCAGCTGAGTGGCTCCACCTGAGGACAATAACGGTTCCCTTCTGAGTATGTGCAGAAGCTGGGTGGGCTTGTTAACACCAACTGTAAGAAATGTGGCCTTCAAAATTTCCATGGTATACAGGGAGAGACTGATAAATAACATTTATTTGGAGTAAGAAAGAAGTTACAGCTGTCCTGAGCCTCTGAGAGGGTGTGAGAAACTGGACGTGAGAACTGAGGGCTTTCCGGTGGGCAGGGAAGCTGGGTGTGTGATCAGGAGCTCCCTGGCAGATCTGTGTTGCGGGCGAGTTTTTCTTATATGGATTTGCTTGTTCCGAGTGTCACTACTTGCAGGTATATTGTGGAGCGACGTGTTGCAGCATGTCCTAACCCTCGGCGGATCCCTCCCGCGTAGGATCAGCAGTGAGGCTGCACCTTTCTGCCCCGAGAGCGTACCATCAGCTGCTCTGCAGGTATTCGTTACAGCAGCACGAAGCAGCACGGCTGCAACCCGCACCTGGAAGCGGATGAAACCCAGAAAAAAGGGGTGCTTCTTGCTTTTTTGCTGAGCAAGTGCATGAGGGGACTGGCGGGAACGGCCACAGGCTGTTGGGCCAGAGACAAGGAGAGCGAGAACAGGATGGGGAGAAGTCTGCTGCTTGGTTTGACTTACCTGAGAGTCTTAAAACAGGGTTGATGAAGGGAAGCAGGGAGAAGTGCCTTGATTTTTGTAGCAGCTCACTCTGCTCCAGCTGAAATCTTTCCCCTCCCTCAGCGCTGGTGCCCGGCATGCTGCAAAGGCGGTCGGGGGGTGTTCTGTGCTGCCCATGGAGCACCACCACGAAACGCTGCTGGTTGCATCCTGCTGAAAAGGATGGCTTGGTGGGGAGCTGAAGGGAAGAAACAGATCCCTAGACCTGTCGGGCCCTTTCTGCCTTTTACGTGCAGAGTCATCCATGCAAATCTGTTTCTTTGCGTTGGGAAATCCAGCTGGCGTCGCAGCGCTCGGGCCCTGCAGTGCGCTTGTGAGTTGAGCGCTGCATGGTCGTGTTTCTTCTGTGTGTGATGTGGCATTTCTTTTCCATTGATGTGACAGAAAAGCACGTATACAAGTAAGATCAAAAGTAAGACAGGTGACAGCGGTAAGTCCCTAGAAGCTGCATTGCTTCAAAATGAAATTTGAAAATCTGAATGAAATTTAGGTGAGCTTGCGGTTGGTGACCACAGTGCTTGAGATATTTGCTAATGTGTCTTTTTTGTCTTACTATTTCCTGAAGCTTTCTTTGTGAAATATTAGATCTTCCCTATTCCCATCAAAATAGAGGTAATGGTTGATACATCATGCTGTTTTGGGAAATAAAGATTTATTGTCTGGGAATTACTTTGGACTTCTCTTTATCTGGGCCTAGAAATCCGTTCAGCTTTGATAAGCAGCTGAGGTCCTTCAGCTTTTGCAGTGGAGGTTCTCCTGTGGAAAAATTACTTCTTTTTGACCAGGTTTGAGCCTTTATTAGGTAAACATCCAAATAGAAATAGACTTGGATGGTGTGTTCTCCTCAAGTGTTTGAACAGCTCGTGTTTGGTTTTGCTAATTTCCCAATTACAGCTGGAAACTCTGTTGCTGAAACTGATTTGAGAGTGATCGGACTCTTTTAGCTGAAATGCAAGAAAGCCTCCAAAACCAGGGTCAGACAAGGTGTGTGTTGACTGGGGAGGTGCGTGAGGAGCTGAGGTGGGAGATGCTGGGGTAGGAAGAGGATGCAAAAAATAAGCACGATAATACAAGTCAACAGAGCTGGAAAAAAGAAGTCTTTTTTCTGTCTGTGGTATGAAATGCCCTGTGAAGGATGCGGGAGAAGTCCTAGATAGCCTCTTGCAGTCCCTGCTGGCCACGCACACGGCTGTGAGGCTCCCTGAAGCTGGGAAGTGATGAACCATGTCGTATTTAATAAGAGGAGGGAGAGATGTGGAATGTAAGTGTTTATTATGTGCTAGATGCATATAACAGGTGCAGTTACCATTAAGTGGAAATTTGGGCGGCTGTCAGTTGCACAGAAACGTGTTATGAATGGGGACTGCTGCTCTCTTACCTTCAATTGCAGGAAACTTGACTGTGAAGAGGTATATTATTTGATGGCAAATGGGTTTTTTTCCTTGTTTTTTGTTGTTTGTGCTTTTACTGTTGGGTTCTCTCCGCATTGTTCTAAAAGCACAGTGTGCAGAGGGGATGGTGCTGCCAAAGGACCGCCGTGTGTTTCATTAGTGCTCCCACAGGTGAGGTTTCCCTGCGGGAGGATAGAGAGTTGGCAAAGGCACGTGTGCTGCTGTGGGACACTGACTCCTGCTCTAACTGCTGCCCTTTCCTGCTGCCTTTGGTTTGAGAAGCCATAAAGGTGTTTACCTGCCCTCTGTGCCTGCGCCTCCGCAGAGATGTCTGTGTGCGAATGTCCCAGTTTGGTGTTAAATCGGGCACTGGGAATCGTGCGCTCTGGGGTGTGAATGGGGAGGAAATCGGTTGATGGACTCTGTGGCCGCTGTGTTTGGCAGAGTGGAAACGTGGCCCTGGTGTGAGGGAACAGGTCACTGTCAAAGTAGCTGTAGTTCCAACATGATTAAGTCAATGCTACTTAGTGGAAAATTTCCCTGAAGTTGTATTGGTTTTGCATTTTAAATGTGTAAATAATACAGCTTTGTGTGCTCCCGCTGACAGCGTGGTGGCAGCAGCAAAGATACCCATCTGGGCTGAAATCCTTAATATTCATGGTTAGTAAATTAGGTTATAAATGTCTCTGTTACAGCCATATGGATATTACAGGTGGGGTCTCAGAGTCCACGGCAGAGTCCTGGCCGGTTCTGCTGCAGACCTAATTGTGTCCAAAATAATTTCCTACTTGGTGGCTGCAGAACCTGGGTGTCTCTTGGAGTATAACGCGCTGTTTGGGTTTTCTGCCCATCCAGGGTGATGTTCCTCCTCTCTGACAGGGCTGGGAATGTACGATATAAAGCCAAACTGGAGCAACAAAAGGGAAGAGGCACAGGAATGTGCGCGGTGTCTGTAAGTTTTATTAGGAGCTTAGAGAGGCTCGTTGTGGAGGGGCTGCCTTCAGCTGCCTGAAGGGCTCAAGCCCTGACAGGGGGGGAGGTACCTGGAGCTGGGATGTGGCATCGCTTGGAGGTGCTCCAGGGGCATGACAGCTCCCGAGCCTGGCAGCAGGATTCCTCTTGGCTTCTCTTGGGCTCCTTTTAGCAAAATTAGCAGATGTGCTAATGATGGGCCAATAAATGTCAGGATTTGGCTGGATTTTTATGCTATTTTTTTTTTCACTGTGCCCGAGTATGAATGCTGTGTCTGGAAGTGGATTTTGTCCCTCTTTCCTGGACGTTGGAGCAGATATTTCTGTTGTGTGGTATGTGTTATCTCTTTCTGTTAACCTCTCTGTGTTGTTTTAGCTCCCTATCGCCATAGCCTAGGTTGTTACTCTGCTGTGAGACAGAGGAGCACAAGAAAACGGCCAAGTGAGTCGTATATCTCTTCCAGCTGGAGTATTTCACATTGTCTGAAACTTCATTCCTTGTTTTTTTGGAGCAGTTTTAGTAAATCTCTAATGTCACATTTATGTGTTCCAGCAAACTTTTAAGAAAAGGCCTATGACTCATTAAGGAAAAAACCCCAGCACCCCAGAGCACAAAACACTCCTTTAATGCCCAGCTGAGGACTACTGTGTGTATAAAACATGTGAGAGCTTGCACAGGGGGACTCAGGATTTATTGCTAGTGACACCTATTTCCAAATTGGAGACACTGGAAGAGTTCCTCTCAGCAGGTTTTGCACGGAAACCTGCGGGTGGTTGGGTTTAAATCCCAGTGTTCCCATGTTCCTGGCTCTCCTGCTGCTGGGGACAACGGTGGGAGCTACTGCCTGACCTGGGAAAAGAGACTTTTGGGGCTGGTTTGGTGGGCTGGGCTGCCGTGGGGTCTGCTGATGGGTGCTGCACGTTGCCTGCGTGCTCAGAGTTTCCCCCCCGTGAGGAGTTTTTTGGGAGCTGAGGTACCAAACAGAGAACCGAGTTCCTCCAAGTGCCAGGGATGAGAAGTCAAATGACTTTTGTAGAGGCATGTGATGGGGCTGGAGTAACAACACGAATACTTCAGGCTGGATTTGGGGGAGAAGGTTAATTCTGAGGTCTTTAATTGCAGCAGCAGCACTGAAATGATCTGGGTGGCTGTGAGCGGCAGTGTGTGTATTTGTGACTGTCACGAGAGAGGTGCAGGGAAGGCAGTGTGCAAACATAAACAACATTAATACCACATACTGTCATGAAGTAGCCAGGGAGTGGATCAAACGGGCAATGAAGAGGCATTTAATAGGTTACAAAAGGTCATGTCCAGCTCTACACCACTGCTCTTTGAAGAATGTGGCTGAACATGGCTATTGTGGAAGAACTGCTGGGGACTCTTCAGATGTTTTCCTGGCCATCCAAACATTTATTTAATTGGTGAACTGTTTCACTTCGCGACACCACAGAACTTCTGGAAAGTGAAAACAAGATGTTTTCTCCCTTTTAATGTGGCCACTTGAAAAAATTAGAAAATTTCAAAGTTAAAATAAGAGGAACAAAAAGCCATTCCTAAATGCCTTTTGACAGTTGTGCATATTTAGATGCTCCGGCTCGCTTGGATCCTGTTTCCTGTGGTCCATGGAGACCCTGTGGCCTCTCCCAGGCATGGGAAATGCCCTTCTGTTCTGGGAGATGCTGCATAAACCCTTCTCCTGTGCCACAAGGTCATCCCCAAGCACGTGCAGTGCAGGGAACTGAAAATTGGGTGGTTCTGCTGCAGTTTCTCCATCTCCATGGATGTCCCCTCTGTCTGGTGGTCCCAGCTGATGGGGCTTGGGGGACATTGGGCAAGGTCAGTTCTGAGCGTGGGTTCCTGGTTGGGTCCCTGAGGTGAGATGTTGGACTTGAAACATGGGGCCAGGCAAGTGTTTGTGGATGTCCCTAATTTAAATTCAAGTAATTTGAGGTTCATTTTTCTGTGAGAGCTTTGCACATGCAAAACTGCAGCATGCATGCAGGGCATAGCTGATTGGAAACCTTTGTTAGAAGGGGATTTCAAACAAAGTGGGCAGAAGTAGGATTTTTTTTAATTTTTTTTTTTACTGTAATGAATCAAGTGCTGACCTGGCTGAATTGATGCAGCTGAGGTCTCTGCTGCTGTGGCTTGATTCTGTTCTCCTGGCCTCGCAGACAGGACATTGCCTTCAGCAGTGTTAGAGCAGGATCCTGGTTTTGTACTCTTTGCTCCTGGGGTGAAATTCCTACTAAATCCATTTGTTTGGGCCAGATGTTGAGTGATTGGAAAATAATCACCAGGGCAATGGTTCTGAGCAAGGGGACAGTGAGTAGACTTTGTCAATTATCCATGGCTTCCTCTGCTCAAAAAAGCATGCTAACCCACTTGTCACCGACATGAAGCACAGCAGGATTAGACCCGTGGTCTCTGTGGACTGTCTCGCCTGCCATGCTGCTTTCCACCTCTCTGTAAGTTAGTTCAAAGAAAATAGTGATTTTTGGTTTTGTTTAAAAAAACCCCACAAGCAACAACAACAAAAAAGCTAGAAGAAGCAAAAGGTATTGGAGCCCAACATCAGCTGAGACTAAACAACTGTTCATACCAGGCAGAGGAAAGAGCTGTAATTGGTAAAATGTTGGATCTCTCGATGTTTCTCTCTGTTGTGGCAGTTGCCATGCTGATAACCTTGAGCATTCCAAATCTCAGGTGTAGGTGAGGGGAACAGGTAATTCCTCAGGGGACAGGGCAGAAGTTATGATGAATGGCTAATAACTGCCGCAGCTCTTCTTTTTTTGCCAAGCAGTTATGTGAAAATTCTCTGCAATTGGTGGGTTGCCCATTTTTAATCAAAGCCATGCTTCCCAGATCTAAACACTCAATAGAAAACAGAGCTGCGCAACAATCAAGCGTGTTAGAGTCCAGATTCTGAGCTGGATTGAGAAATAAGCGTGTAATTTTTTGAAGTGTAGGTCAGTAGCTGGTCTTCTTAGAAAGTGCGTTGGCTTCTTGTACCTGTTCCTGGTGAGAGCAGGGCTGAGCAAGTGATACGCTTCCTAAGCTGGAAAGCTCCTGCAGCTCAGTGGCTTGGAAAAAAAAAACATAACAACTCAGGACATCTCAAAATCCATACAAGATATCAAATTTTATTTAGAAAGCGAAACACTTATCTGATACAGCTGCTTTATTCTTTGGCTGTAAAAGCGATGTGCTCCTTCCCTGGGAACTCGGTATCTTGAGAGACAGACATTGATTTCCTGCAAATTATGATGTAAATAACAAGGAGCAGGTGGAGTTAGTGGTGTGAAAGAGGACTATAATGCTCTGTTGAGTCCTGCTCACCTCTTCCAGCTTGTACAAAGCTATCGGCACCGAGTTCCCAAGTCGCTCTGCTCACTTGCAGAGGATGGGTTTATGGAAGATGGGTGGGAACCCTAGGAGAGCTCCTTGCTGCAGAAGCTGGGATCCCACCGTCAGTGACGAGATTGGATCCAGAAACTGATCTTGACTTCTCCATGTGTGTGATTTTGGCAGGATGGACAGGACTGGGACATAACATGGGGGGTAGATTTTGTGTCCAGAAGTGTTCTATAACCTCTGCCTTTCCTCTCCTTGTCATCTTCTGCACAGAGCAGAAGTCACTTAAAAGGTACCCACCTAAAGCTGGAGAGGATGTAGAGAGCAGAGGTCCAGGTACAGACGCGGGTGGTGCATGTGACACCCGTTGCCTTGGATCTGCAGGTGGTTATAGAGTCACAGGATCGTTTAGGTTGGAAAAGACCTGTAAGACCATGGAGTCCAACCTCTAAAGAGAGCGCTCTGGTGCTGTGTGTGCTGGGAATGAAGTGCTGGGGGCTCTGGGTACTCTTCCCACTTTTTTTCTTTGATACCCTTTCTTTTTTTGCAGCAAAATAATAGGTCCTGCTTCTTGATACTGGTGTTTTTTCCTGAAATTTTGGCAGCCGTCAGGTGTTGTCTCAGATGCTATTTTACAAAAAGTTAGAAAAAAACTTGGTGTTTTGCTTGGCCTGGAAGGAGACTGTCCTGGTCTTGTTTCTGTATGTTGGTTGTGATGGAGACACCCCTGTGCAAGGTGAGAGTGGCTGTGCCAGGAAGTGTTTCTTGGTTTTGGAGAGTGATGCAGGGCTTCCTGGCAGCTTCACAGGCAACACCTGCAAAGCAGGTCACTGCCCTATTCAGAGGGGGGGCGGGGAAAAAACCCCAAATCCACAGCAGGTTTGGGCTTGGAGTTTTGGAGGCAGCACGGAGCAGGCGCAAGGGAAGGTTTGTGCCTTCTGAAGGTGTGTCAATTCACTCACCAAATCCCACATTGCCTCAGAGCTTCAGAGAGCCCTGGTGCTGTGGGGTGGAAGGAATCACGACCAATCAGACCATGCTTTTTTTAAAAATAAAACCCAAACCCTCCCTGACCTATTAGCAGCAGAGGAAGAGAGAAGGGTTAGGCTGGAAGAGCCTTGCGTGCTGTGTGAGAGCAAACTGATGTTACTCGTTTGGAAAAAAAAAAAAAAAGGCTTTCTCAGCCCCTCTTCCACACCTGGAAGGAATTCAGGCCGGTGAAGAACCAGCCCAGAACAAGGTGATCCCCAGAGGCTGATTTGCATTTATTCGCAAAGAACATACTTTGAAGGTGCTCCAAGTGCAGACTTGCAAATGGGCTTCCTGGTGTGCCAAGTGTGCGAGGCTCTGCCTTCCCTGCTGCTCTCTCTGCTCCCTTCTTGCAGGGGCTTCACCGGGAGGTGACAGGGGGGACAACGGGCAGGAGCAGGGACCACCTCTCACCCATCCGGCTGCAGCGATGTCCTGGCTCTGGCTGGGCACCTCCTCTGACTTTTGTGCATCTAATTTATTTCTGTAGCTCATGAAAGGAAAAAAAAAACAAAACAAAAACCACCAAAGAAATCAGGCTGGCTCCCGAGCTAAGGCCAAACCTTGGACTCCTTTGCGGGCAGAACTTCCTTTGAAATTACTGGGTGTTTTGCTTGGTTAAAGACTGGCAGATTGGGAAACCCGGTGTTAGATTATTGCAAGGTCGGAGAAAGGGTGGATTGCAAGGTCTGGGGGAAGAAGTACTTTCTTGCATTCTTCTGACAGAGTACCCCATGAAGAATGAGTGTTGACTTAGATTTATTATTATTTTTTTTTTAGTTTTCAAATAAGTTGGTCTGCACAGCGTGCCCGTGTGGGGAATTTCTAGCCCAGCTCTGCAGGTGGGAGGACAAGCTGAGGGGCTGCTTGGGTCAGAGCAGAGCGAGGAACTGGTGGACCTGACTGACCTGTCCACCAGCAGCGTGGTGTGTCTTGCCTGGGGGCTTCCAGCATGGGGCTCGATCCCACCCGTGGCACCCAGAGGTCAGGGGTGACAGCACTGGAGGGGCAAGGGTGGGCTAAGGGCTGCTGCTGGGGGCACACAGCCATGCACAGGCATCAGCTGGACCCAAAGCTGCAGACGTCTGGGTAACATGTGATACAAGTATTTTTCCTTTTTTCCCTTTTATATCCAAGTGTCTCTTCCTCCAACTCTCCCAGCCCATGTGGTTGGGTAAGGATGATGTGCACCAGCTGATGGCAATAGCCAGGGTTTCTCTCTTATTGTAGAATCACAGAATGGTTAGAGTTGGAAGGAACCTTAAAGATCATCCAGTTCCAACCCCCCTGCCCTGGGCAGGGACACCTCCCACTAGACCAGGTTGCTCCAGGCCCCCTCCAACCTGGCCTTGAACCCCTCCAGGGATGGGGCAGCCACAGCTTCTCTGGGCAACCTGCGCCAGGCTCTCACCACCCTCACAGCAAAGAATTTTTCCCTAATATTCCCTAAATCTCCCCTCTTCAAGTTTAAAACCATTGCCCTTTGTCCTATGGCTCCCCTCCCTGATAAAGGAACAACAAGAACTACACAGGCAGGTGGCAATCATTTGTAAAAGCTGGTGCAGGCTCGGTTCTGCCCTCATCACTTCCCCCTGTGGCACTGCTGCTCTGAAAAAAATAGTTACCAACCAGAAAAAGTATTGAGTAAGCCTACGAACAAACTGTTGTTTGAATTTTTTGGACTATGCAGCTCGCAGTTTCTCACTGAGCAGTTGACTTAAGGGAACAGAGTGAGTGTTGTCCTGGGGTCTAAATTAGAGCAAGACTGACTCCAAGGTCAAGTGTGACCATTTCATAACAAACAGTCGCATGTTGGGGTTCATCCCACAGCTCAGGGCCTGGGCACTAACTTTTAAGCCAGGGTTGGGGGGGGGAAGGTGAGACAAGGTGACTCTGTGCGGTCTGGAGTGTAGATTTGAACAGAGGACAGTCCAAGTGATTGATCTTAAATAGGAATAAAATATTTCAAGTTTTCTTCTCTCAAAGAGCTCCAGTAGGGTAATAACTATACAGGGAAAGAAGAGGTTGGAGGATGGGGGACACCAGTATTTCAGGTCTGAGCTGAAGGTCCTTCTGCTGTCGACAGATGCACAGATATTACCTACTTCAGCAGGTGAAGGACTGAGATACCTGCTGGGGTTTAAACCTCGTACTGTAGCGGAACACAGCTTTCTTTCTGGGTAAGATGCAAGTTGCTCAGCTAACCCTGGTGTGATGCCACACATCTTGAACCAACGGACGTGACGCAAAGGAGAGATAAGGAAAATGCATGTTCATCCCATGTTCTCCCTGCCAGAGAGCTGCAGAAGCCTGAGTCACAGACACCGCTACAAGGTAGAAGTGGTTCCCATCAGATGAAAACGAGTGGGGAACAACCATTTCTACTGATCACTTCATTTTCCTTGCTTTGCTTGAGGAGACATCTCTCTCTTTCTGACAACCAGAAAAGACTTCTTGTGACTGGTACTGGATTGAAACAGAATCTGTTTTAACTGAGGATAAACAATGATTCCTTCTTTAAAATAGACAAGTAGCTCCTCTCCAGAAACTATAGAGTCCTTCATCTCTCAAAGGTACCAGTGGGAGAAGCAGAGGATGTGTAGGCACCAGCTCTTCCTTTGCTCTTAACCTTACAGGCACAGCACAGTAGAGAGATTTTTCAGAGATTTAGTAAAAGCTGCACTTATTTTCATGGATACAATTACAGAAGAGGCTGGATTCATCTGGAAACAAAGGCTCTAGTAATTCAAAGAAAAAAAGCAAAAATAAGTAAAAAAAACCACAACCAAACCTCCAACAAACGCACTAATTCTTTTAGCTAGTTTTCAAGGGACAAGTTTTGTGAGTTGATTGGTTGTTTTGTTTTTTTAAAGGGAACATTTACAAACTTATTTCTCAGTGGATACAGTGAAAGGAGAGATTCCAAAAGGGCTTTGCTGCAATTAAGGGAACAGTTGCATTAGGTTGTTCTGCAGTGATTTAGCGCGTGAGAAGGAAAATCCCAACTGAGTGATTTACACGCTGATCCCGAATGTTTTGATTAAAGGTCAGACTCGGAAATGCATTTATGCTTATTTGGAAGCATAAAGAGAAGCCACTGGGGAGTTAAGTCTCTAAGTAGGAGTTGAATGTGTAAATATCCATAGGTAGCTCTTTACTTGCCCGTGTTGTTTTGCTGTGAATTTAGTTAGGGAAAGCTGTACTTGACAGCTGAAGTCCAGTCTCTACCCGCAGTAGGGGGGAGCATTCCTGTAGACTGTTCTGCCTTAGGACATAGCAAGTGTAAATTCTGTACCTTACTCTTCTGGGGTGGCCTTCTGGGGTGAAAAGCTGGGGGAATAAGGGGAGAGCAGTGGGTGCTGTTGATTCTGGCTTTAGCAAAGCTTTTGATATTGTTGCCCATAACATCCTTTTAGACAATCTGGTGAAGTATAAGCTAGTTAAATGGACTGTGAGATGGACTGAAAACTGGTTGAACTGCTGGATTCAGAGTTGTGACCAGCAGGATGAGATCAAGTTGGAGGACAGTCACTAGTGGTGCACCTCAGAAGTCAATACTGGGGTCAGTACTGTTTAACATCTTCGTTAATAACCTGAATGGTGGGACAGAGTATACCCCCAGCAAGTTTGCAGACTGTGCTACGGTGGGAGGAGTGGTCGATAGACTAGGTGGATGTATTATCCTTTAGCAGGACCTTGACAGGCTTGAGAAATAGGCTAACAGGAACCTCATGAAGTTCAACAAAGGGAAATGCAAAGTCCTGCACTTGAAGATCAACAACCACATACAATGGTATGAGTTGGGCGCCCACTGGGGTCTTACCGGACATGAGCCCTTGGGGCAGAGCAAGCCAACAGCATCTTACGCTGGTGTTGAGACCTGCCCGTCTTGGATCATGGGAATACCAAAGCTGAATGCATGCCCTGGATGTCCACCTGGGATCTGGGTGCCCCCACGCTCTGTCCATAAACTGCATATCCTCGGTGTCTGCGCAGTTTGCCCACAAGAGCTGTGGCTGAACAGGGGGCCGTGAGGCCTGGAGGGTTGAGAGTAGGTTGTGTCAGTTTCTGGTGTGGGTAGGTCTCGGGTGGGAGAGGCACCAGCTCCCACCCAGTGTCTAGATGGAAGGTCCCACTGCTGTGATGTGATCCCACGGGCCGGTGCAGGTCTCATCTGGTCTTCCCAATAGCAGCCCCTCTGGTACCTGCTTCTCAGGTGGACCTTCTGAAAATTGAAAGGCCACAAAACACCTACCACATAGATCCTAATCAGGTGTGAGTTATCTTTTATTGCTTTTGTCATGATCCTAATCTGAACCACTGCTTTAACAGTAAGGAAAGTATTTACCACTGGCATTGTACGTAGAGTTTCCACTGGGCTCTGTAGGAGCAATCAGGCAGGGCAGTTGAGGTGGAAAGGGTTACTTCTCTTTGTTGCTCCTCTGTTTTGCTGAGTATTTTAATTAAAGCCAGATAGAGGAAAATTTTTCACGCTGTTTCCAATTTTTAGTGATTTCACCTGCTGTTGAAAATTGCATCAAGACGTAACACCGAAGGGATGATGTAAAGAGGAATGAATGCTCCTTTTAGCTGCTATGAATAGAGGCTTCTCATATCAGTTAAGTGTTGACTTTTATAATTATGAGAAGATTACACGTTTCTGTTATTTTTTAGCTGGTCCTCTAAGACATAAATTAACATTTCACCACTTCGTGTAACCTTTCAAATGGAGAAGGGAGGTTTGGCTGATAAATTGTGTAAGATCACGTTTATTTGGAGATATTTACTGTAACTAACAAAGTGGAAAATTCCCTTCCTAACCCTTTGGTCCTTTCTGTCTGCTCACGCTTTCCCCAGTTTTGCAGTTCTTGAGTTTTCTTTTTTCTTTTTTCTTTTTTTTTTTAATTTTTAAATGAATAATTTTCCCAAAGGTGTTTGCTCTGCAACTGTGCTTTAGTTGTATTTTTGTAAATGTTGCTAAAACTTTATCTGCATCTCCTTTGCTGTCAGATGACTGTGGGTGGCGGAGCTGACGAGTTACTCACTAAATAAGTGAGGTCTGTGTGGTGGGATGCTTGAGGGGGTGGTGGGATGTCAGGACTCTGGGGGAGAATTGCTTCTCACCTCTTGTTCACCACTTTGACTTGAGCTTGGCATCCAGCTCCATGAGAAATGGGGTCCGCCTTCCAAAAGTCGGCTTAAAAGAGGATGCCTTGCTGTCTTGGCGCGGAGGTGGTGAGCAGGGTGTGGGGAAGGCTCCCAGTGCTAGTTCTGGGAACAGTCCTGCCATGATGGGTCCTGCAGTGCTGGGAGCTGGTGGGCACCTCCTGGTGTCCGTTTTCGGAAAATGGGACTCGTTAGACACCGGGGCACCAGTGATCGTTTCAGAAGATAAATCCTTTCTCCCCTCAAGCAAATAGCCTTTGACGTGAGCCATTGAGGCCAAAGCGTGTTTTGCTGTTTGTGTCTGGGTGCCAAGTGCTGTCACAGGACACGTGTTCATTAATAGGAGCAGCTTAGCACTTGGGCTAAGTGGTTGCAGGTTTCTCCGTAGGGGTTGTGGGCCAAGGGTTTTGGCTGCAGGTGCCATGGGCAGGTTGTGAAAAGAGCAGATGATGCCAAAATGCCATTAAAGGTGGGGTTTGCCTTTTTTGCCAGATCCTTTCTGAGATAACTCACTCATCAGCATCGTGTGTGACTTTTTTTCTCTGTGCCCAGCTTTTGCAGAGGAGCCGAGCACTTCTACTGTTGGTCTGTCCATGAGAATATAAAGATGGGTGGTCAAAACCCAAGTGTGTTTGTAGGCGTGCAGTCTGCTAGCTCTGCCTGAGGGTTTGTCACTGGCTGGGAAACGGTACATAAGCAGAGTCTACTGTCCATACTGCTGAGTTGAGTGCTGTGACTGTGCCTGTTTCCCACTGTTTTCATCTGAGGGAAACTACCTATACACTTTCTTTTCTAATTTTCTGGCCTTTTATACCCACTTTGCTCCCATTTTGTGTCAAGAGGAGTGAGGTGGGGACAAAGCAGGGGTGAGGGATGGTTCCGAGTGTGATATTTGTGCATTTCTGGATCATTCATTGATCCACATTGGATGTGGCTCAAGGCGTGTTCACATTTCTGAGGAATTCGCCAGACAGACCATGTCCCCCAGACCTCACACCAGCCGTTGGAGAACAGACCGTTACCTGATCCAGAGCGGACAATACCTGACCCAGCAAAAAGTCCAAGTGGTCTAGACAGACGATACCTGACCTAGCAGAAATCCCACCAAAACAAAGTTAACTATCGGTACTTTACACCGTGTGGCATCTTTTTATACGGTAACAGGAGTTTTAAAGGCAGCCACGTACCTCAGAGGTGCTGCCCATCTTGCTATTGAGGGCAGTGAGATCTGCCTTCTCCTCTGGGTCTGAGTGGTGCTGGCTGGCCACAGCATCCTTGGAGAGCACACCAGTGGAGGTGGAAATGGAGCTCGGGTCCTTCCATGGTTATGCAAAGCTCAGAGTTACCCTTTTGTAAGGATCCTTGCAGACAGGAGTCCCACTAAAGCCTGGGACAACCCACTGCTTGTCTGCCTGAGGTCTGCAGTGGAGAGCAGCCCAACGCATGGGACCGCCCAGGTCTGGAGAAGCCTCATGTTGCTGTGGAAGTTGGCAGCCTGTTGATTTTTTCTGTTTTTCACTTCCTCCCTGCCCCCAGCTGGATCCATAGGAAGGACCGGAGCCTACATATATAGCATGTAGTGTTACTGTTTCCCGGAGGTGGAGGCGGAAAAATTAGAATATCCTGTTTACATGTTGTTAGTGCTGTATTTGACCAGCTGTCCCAAGGGTTTCCAGCTTGCTAGATGAGGACAGGCTTTTCTTAAGGTCCAAGAGGCTTCCTGTCCTGCTGGAGGAGAAGAGCATGGCTGTTGGCACCGAGCACCTCCCTGTAAGGACCAGGCCTTATAGCTGGGGAGAAGACGGGGCTCCTCATGCAGCCGAGGCAGGGAAGGGGGGCTTGCCAGGATACAGGTTCTTCAGAACTGAGATCTTTCTTGAGCTGAATGTGGGAGAAACCCATGGCAGATGACTTTCTGAAATTATTGTTCCTGCAGGTATACCTTCCTAGGTATATCCCTCCTCTCCATGTTCTCAAAGCATCCCATAGTCACTTGACTTGCAGTGACTGAAAAAAAATAAAATGGTTCAAAGGGTTGAGTTGACAAAGGTTTTTAAGTAATTTCCAGCTCTCCTTAAGTGAATAGTTCAGTCTTTCTCAATAGCTTGGTATAATACCTACCTTTATGCATGCTTTTGTTTAAGCAAACCTATTTATACTTCTGGAAATCATAGAATCACAGAATGGTTTGGGTTGGAAGGGACCTTAAAGACCATCCAGTCCCACCCCCTGCCCTGGGCAGGGACACCTCCCACTGGACCAGGTTGCTCCAAGCCCTGTCATCCCTTGAACCCCTCCAGGGATGGGGCAGCCACAGCTTCTCTGGGCGACCTGGGCCAGGGTCCCACTACCCTCTAAGTGAAAAATTTCTTCCTGATAAAGCACCTCCATGTGGCAGGTGAGAACTAGCAAGCTGGTGTCGGTGGCAGCTTTGTGGGGCAGGTGGTGGAGATGTGGGGCTGCTGTGGAGGTTTAGGGCTCGGGGACTGCTCATGGAAGGAGCTGCTGCATTTATAACCAAACGTGGCTACATAATGCTGAGCCTGTTCCAGGCTGTCACGCTCCCTCTGGAAAGAGACCGTTATCTAAGAAAAGTGCACCTGGAAACTTTTAGACTTAGTCTCCCTGCTTAATCATGAACCCATTTGAAATATGTCAAGGCAGCTGTAATATATGACCTTTTTCTGCCATATATTAGAGTGATGACTCATATGTGCAATGTCGGGAGAATGTAATGAAAAGTCCCTCCAACTTGACGTCTGTGCAGCTGATGTTTTCAGGTCTGACGTGCTGTGGAGTTCGGGGTATTTGGGCTGCCTTGTTGGTGTTTCAGTGTCACTGCTGTTACCCGGTTGCAGAGATTTTTCTAAGATGAAGCGTTTAAATTGACTCTGTCTTTTCCATGTCATCTCGGAAGGTTTTTTTTTCCTCTGAAGGCCACACAGGTGTCAGTGGCTCCCATTTTGTATAGAAAAGAGCCGAGACACAGAGAAACAAAATGGTTTGCTAAAGACAAGTAGGAAAGTCAAAGCTGGCAAAGGGCTGGTACAGTAGAGCTGCTGGCTTCTGCGCTGTGATCATTGTCATTTATATCAGAAAATCTGCAAGGTGTAGATAGATATGCTATTATTAATGTGTGGCATTGGTAAGCACAAAGAAAAGGTGTTGAAAATACAACCTTTAAATATTTCATTTGTTGTTTATTTACTGTAATAAAACTGTCTCGATGTCTGTACGCCTGCCAGTGGAAACAGCTTGAATAAAACTTAGCAGATCCACATTCTGACCTGCATTATGCCAGAGTAAATCTGAACTAACGGTGTGGTCATGCATCTCGTCCCAGAGCTCAGATGGTCTCCAGTTTGTGCAAGCAGCTAAATGAACTCGTGGAAATTAAAGCACTGGTAGAAATTGCAGTATCCATGTTAATTAAAAACCAAATTTTTATTCATCTGTGAACTGTTACTCCTCCTGTTGCCCAGAACATTGGGGTGTGCAGTGTGAAGGTCTGCTCTCTCCCTAAAATCAGGGTGAAAGCACTGCTGGGCTTGATGCCCCATGTCCTCTACGCCAGCTTATCAACAAAACACTTGCCCAGGCGTGCTGGGGAGCTTTGGATGTTGGTATTGGATCTTTCTGGACTGAAACTGTGGCCTACAGGAGCATCACTCATTTCTGCTGTCTGTGGCCTGCGTGTGTCTCTGGGCTCACCTGGTGACCATCTCCTGGTGTGGTGGTGTGTCCTCCTCTGCCAGCCCTTCTACAAGCTCAGGTCTTTGCTGACCCTGCTGCTGCCACTGTGCTAGAAATGTTACATTCCTCAAATAGGCTGAATTATATATATCATTTTATATATATGTATGTATGTATAAACTCATCATGTTCCAGCCAAATGAAGCGTAGCTTGAGCTGAGAGATCTTGTTGACCTGGTCTCTTTGGGCTCTAAGAGGATACATGTCCACAGCGAGACATTCAGCAGTGGAGGGACGGACAGCAGGACAAGGAAGGGACTTTACAGGCACACTTTTCCCCCCAAGTTGTCCATTCCCGGTGGTGCTGTCCTTTACCCCTCAGCTGTATGTGTCTCCTTGCTTTGCTAGTACTGGTACTTCAAGAAGCAGGGTTTTCTTCTGTCTTCTGGCCAATAATTCAGTTGCTGAAGTTATTTGCGAGTCCCCTTGTGCTGTGGTTGTCAGTTTGAGCAGTCAGCTGAGCTCTGAATCGTGGACAAAGCAACCCAAAGCAGCACAGAGGATGGAGCAGCCACGAGAACCACTCGGTCTTCCAGCTCATCGCCTCAGTAGCAAAAGATCTTTCTATAAATGCCAAGCGGGAGGTATAAATCATGCTGCAACTGCCATGCACTAAATCAAGAAGCAGAGAAATTAATGAATATTTGTAAACCAAGTGTCAGTGTCAGGAAAACCCTGTGGGGAACAATAGGCCTGTGCTATGCCCTGTGCTGCTGGGGGGGCTCGGCAGCGGAGCCGGGGTCCACACAAAGGGGGGAGCTGTGGGGAGGAGGCTGTGGCTGAGGCAAGATGAGCAGATGGTGTCAGGGACTGCGTGGTGCAGAGCAGTAGTTTCGTGTGCTGTATGAAGCAATAAGCACTTGCTGCACCAGCTTCAGGCTTTTGCTGCGTGCTGGTGGATCTACTTCAGCAGTAAGAGAAGCCCTCCAGTTCCCAGCAGCTGCTCATGGGAGCTGATAGCAGCTCCCGTGACATCTCCCTCTCCCCAGCACTGACCTGGAGCTGCCGTGAATTAATTCACTAACACAGACATGTCCTGGGCTCATGAAGTTGGAGAGGATAGTGTTTAAGAGTTGTTTTTACAGCCTTCTGCATTCCCAAACTCTGGCCCATCACCTCACCCTGCATCTGAAACTCTGGAGGGTCCTCACCAAACAGAACAGCCCGTGTATTTCCTGGAGCCCATAGGAATAGGCTCAGCCCTGCTGGCAGTGCTGGTCCCTCTGGCAGGTAAAGCTCGGGTCCTGTGTCCCCATCAGTGCTGCTGCTCCTGGAACTGGTCCCAGGGCCCCTCTTTGTGGCCATGACCTCTCCCAGCAGCTTTGTCCTACGTGAGCCATGGCCTCGTTAAGCAATAGGCAGAGTGCAGGTAATTAAAGCTGTTCCAGGAGCTGGAGTTAGACCCTAGCACTTGTTTCTATACAAGTTCCAGTGAATGTGAACTTCACAGCATTTGTAACCAAACATAAATTAATCTCAAACTCTGATTTTTCTGAGTAAGTTCTACATGGGCATCCCTCCTGGCCCAAGCCTGTACATTAATGGAGTAAAGCCTCCTGTAGGGTGCAGGTGCTGAAGTGATGGAGATCTTTTGAAGTCAGCAGATACAGACCTCAAGGGCCAAAGTAGTTTACTGGTGGGGTTTTACCTTCTTTCCTTGAGGAGAAAAGCAAGGTTGGAGCAATCTCAGTAAGGTTTAAAGTGACAGCAAAAAGTTTCCTGGTCTGTAGCCTGTTTCTTGTCTTGCTTTTGAGCTGTGATTTGTGGTAGGTGGTGTGGCCCTTCTTCCCTCAATTTAACCTGCTTCAGCCTCTGGCATGGTGGCTGTGGGGAGCACATGGGTACTTGCCAGCCAGAGTTGGGGTGTTGCTGGATGGGTCCCTCCTGGCCCTGGGTGTTGCTGGATGGGGTCGGGTCTCTGCTGGCTTGTGGGGTGATACTGGATGGGGTCAGCCATGGGGTGTTGCAGTGCTGGGAATGGATGGACCGTACCTTGGGGGGGCAGCTGAAAATGTTTACCTGAGCATCTCCTGCTTTCATTGCTCTGTCATTTTCAACCTGAATTTGAGTTGTGGTGTCTTCTGATGCTCCACCAGGGGAGAGGGCAGTGCTGGCAGCTTACCCAGACAGTCCCTCCGTCATTCCTGTCAAAAGATGACTTGGGTCAGGTCTTCATTGCTGCTGAGGGTGGTTTATATTTATTTATTTGTAAGTCATATGTAGCAGATTTTATTTTATGTTGGGTATTTGAGCCAGGCTTCTGCCAGGTGACAAACCCAGGCCCTGTGGGGGGGCTGGGAGGGTTTCCCGGCTGCCTCCCTGGCTCCTGCCCGGCTGCTGGGAAGAGGCACTGCCCCTGCGCCCTGTGTAGGTGCCTTGTTTCTTCTGCCTGCCTCTGGCTGGGAGATGACGTGTGTGTCGGAAGATCCCTCCTCCTGCGGTTGTTGGAAGGAAGGGAGCATTTTTCCTGCCTGAAGTCACCTCCCGGCATCCGAGCTGCCGCAGCCCAGGACGTCTGCACAGTAGCTGCCGTCGGCTCGGGCAGGTTCTGCGGCAGCGGCAGGGCTGCCCGCGCTCCGATGCTTCACTGTTTACCCAGCTTCTTAGCAGAATATATATATATATTTTTTTTTAAGGGTAGTAGCAACACCCTGTGTAAAAACCTGCTGGGGCGTGAGATGGCTGGCTGCGGGCACGGCAGCCCATGTGGCCAGTGGCCCTGCAGGCAGCGGGGGCAGCCCCTCCACGGCCCTCCCGCAGCTCCGCTTCTGGAGCTGGGTTAAGGATTCCCTCCTCCTCTGTTCCTCACCGCTGTAGCTTTTCATTTCCCTGTCCCTCGACGAGGCCGCAGGTGTGCCCAAGCTTGCTGGGGAGGGGGGCAGAGATGGCCTTCTCCCGTCCAAGAGGAAAGCAGGGGTTTTTGCAGTAGCCCCACGTGGTGTTCGCCCACCCCTTCCCCAGCTCTGCGGCAGGAACAGAACTGCAGAGGCAGGCAGGGAGTCATCTGTGCCATGTGTTAGCTGTTAATTTTAGCTTTACCATAGCTCTTGACGACAGGGCTTGGTTGTTTCCTACTGTAGGCAGCATGTAGCAGTTATCCTGGAGATACGGTGTGGCTGTGAGACAGCAAAGCTGCAGCTCATCCCTGGGCCGTGGCACGCTCTCGAGGAGCGCGATCGCCAGATCCTCCCTCCAGCTCACACAGCTGCTGCGTGCTCAAGCTGAGAGACCATACAGTACTATTTTTCTTGTATTTGCGCTAAACCCTTGACTTCAGGTTAAGTGGGGATGGCATCAGGCACAGGCTGAGTTCCACGCATGTCTGTGGACAAAGCCTGGCCAAAAGGTGGGTATATATCTGCCATTATACCTGCGCCGTTTAACCTTTCCCTACTGCCTTCTACCCAGCTCTGAGTACCCGGTGAAGGCTGTGTGAAGTACCAGCCTGCACTGGCGTGGTCAAAAGAGCATCCCAGGATTTGATGTACAGGTCCCAAACTGAACTTGCAGTGCATAAGCTACTACAGGGATCTCCTACAAGTACCTTATAGCAGGCTGTACAAAAATTGTATAGCTTTTATGTCTTCTCTGGGTTGTTGCTGACACCTTCACTTGTTACAACACATTGCATTTGATCCCTTGAGTCTAGAGCAAAGCAATTGACTACATCAGAAAATACTTGGCTTGTTTTCTCCTGATGTGATAATTAGCATTTCCCTAATGCGTGAGCTGCCTGGAGAGCATGGTGCCTCTGATGGCTGCATTGCCCTGTGGTGCTGGAGACTTGTCTGGTTGTGTCCAGAGACATTCCTCCAACTGACGTGGTCAAGCTCAGTGAAGTGGACTGGTTAGAGGTGTGGGGAGCGCTGGCAATGTGTGACACTGACCTCCAGCAGGGACTCTCTGGGAGCTCCTTCTCTTTCTAGTGTAGTTTTCGTTGGGGGTTCTTTGCCGTGGTCCACAGAGCGTGTGTGCATTGTTCAGCCTGTGCTCTGGTGTTGGGTTAAACACCCTGTGAGGATGCAGACATCTCTTCACCGCAGTGATGGAACGCTGTGATGATGCTGTGCTCCTGCTCAGCCAGCCTTTATGCAAACTTTGGGTATGTGCAACGTCTTACAACATCTTTTTCTAGCTAAAGAGGGAGACAGCAGAGAGATCTGTAGGAGAGCTGATGACCTGGGTGGAGATACAGCTGTTGGTGTGTTGAAGAGCTGGAGGCACAGTTGGCTGCGGAGAACAGAGGTGTCGGGAGGGGCAAGGAATCCCATAAAGGCTTCAATCCCAAAAAGCACTTCATCTGAAGTCATGTCAAATGAAGCGTCAGAAATGGGACACGCTTGCTCTGTAACAGAACATTCTTCATAGGCAGCGTAACAAGCTTTGGAATTAAATCTGGGGAATAAAAAAAATAAAGTGATGTAGCTGTTATGTCCAGGCTTTCACAGGCCCGCAGTGTGCAGCCAGGGCTGGTGGAAAAGCAGACCCAGCAGCCGTGTAGTCAGTGCTTTTCCTAGGCAGTTATGAGCTCACACTATACCCCCACCACAGCTGCATATATATTTTCCAAAATACACTTCTGGAATTATACACGCGCTTTTTTAGTATGCTAATCGTCTCTATGGTCATTCATTCCTGGAGTTAATGACTAGTCTCTTAGAGAAAACGAGTTAACAAACTGACAGCTGCTCATAACAAATCACCTGCTGGAGAGGCCAGTGTAAGTTTAACATCCACAATAAATCCTTCTTTTGCTTCTGATGGTTCAGCGGAGCAACAGTGGAGAAATGAGGCAATAACTTCATTTATCAAAGCGGTTCCTGGCTGTAGTAGGTGTGTGCATGAGAGCTCATAGACGTTCTAGAGAACTGCAGACTCTGGATTTTTGCAGTTAACCGTTAACTTGTGGCAAACAGCAGGCCTTTTTCGTAACTTTTGGTTACAAATAAATAAAAAGATGTAACAGCCCTGGGTAAGGCAACAGATATTCTGAGATTCCCATTTCCTATACCAGAGCTGAGCCAGCCTAAGGACTGGCGTTTTCTTAATGCTTTGTTTGCAATGAGCTGATGGACCCGGCGGGCAGCTGGTTTGTGTTACATGTTTAACTTGGGACATTGGTGTCTGATGATATTAAAGTCATAGTCCTTGCCTCACTGGAACACTGAAATCATGTTTAGGATTTAAAAAAATAAATAATAATCCATTATTAATAAATTTATTGGTTTTTTTTAAAATTACTGTTTCATTTGACAAATGTGCTTATGGTCCAAAATGGCAACACTGTGCAAGGATGTGGAGCTAGCTGAGTGAAAGGCTGATCTCCCTCCGTGATTTGAAATGAGGGAGTTACAGGTACAAATACCAAGAAACCTGTGATTTATCATAAAATCATAGAATTGTCTTGGTTGGAACCTTTAAGATCATCTAGTCCAACCATCAAGCTAACTCTGATAAAAACTATCACTAAACCATGTCTCTAAAAGGTCTAAACGTTATGAAAGGTCTTTCCATTTCAATATTTGTATATTAATAGCATAGGAAGCTTTTTTTGTATTTTCCGTTTGTTTGTGTGTATAAAATGTTCCCAGCACGGCAGGAGAGAATTCTGGATGTTTAAAGCCCAATACCGTAGTTATTGAGTTCTTAGACTCTTCAGTCTATTAGCAGTTTTGTTGATTAATGATTAATGCTAAGTTTGTGCATGCATTTGTAGAAATAGCACCTCAAACAGTACATAGAGCACAACAGCCTCATTATAGAGTTGTAGGAGACAAAAAATCTCAGTTTTTATTTTCTGTTGTAGTGTTTTCAAAATCACACAGCCTCGTTTTGAGATGTACAGTCCAACAGAGACCAAAGCACTTCTCAGAAAACCGTAAAATGAGTGGTCCCGAGTATGTGACAGAAGGACATGGATTCTCCAGCACTTCATTTCCTCTTGATTCTTGAATTACCTCCCTGCCCTGGTTTGAGTATAGAGAGGTTATGTGTAGCTAGAAATAAACGCCTAGGCAAAAGACTGTTATAGCTATGATAACTATGAGGAAAAGCTTTTTAAAAACAAAGAAAAAAAAAAACACCCCCCAAAAACCCCTCTTTGTAGAGCTTACTGAAATCATGACCTTTCTTGTGTGTTTGCTGTGTGTGTGGACATAACCACGCTGGCACAGCTGACTTTGCCAGCGGTACCCTGGCTCTTCAGACTTCATGGGAGTCGTCCCTGACATCACCACGAGCAGGCTTGGGCAGCGAAGGTGGATTTCTGGCTCCTCTGAAGCAAAACTGCCAGCCAGAGTTTTGGCCCTCAGACCATAGGGAAAGTAGAAGCCTGGCTCTTCTGTTTTGTGAGGTGCCAGGTTATGTTTATGAGGTTACATACTACTGTTCATGGAAAGTTAAACAATTATTAAATGTGACCAACAGACCCGTTTTCCCGGTACAGCGTGGCTTCCACCACGGACCAGCACTGCTGAGAGAGGGGCCACGAGAGGTCTCTTGGTTTTGGACTGAATTGTTGTTTTATTAGTGATAATTGAATGTAATGTGGTGGAGCACCTGGTTGTGAAGGTCTCACTAAATTATTTCTTGGGCAAACGGAGTTATTTTCAGGGAGTCTGCAGATTTTCTGTCCTCTCATTTGGATTTCTGTCTTCTGAAATACCAGCAGAGGCTTTCCCACCCCCTTTTATTTTGGGTTAATTTCCATGCATCTGTTTCACTCAAGCTGCCCGTTGCAGCGGTGGGTACTTTAATCTGTTCAGGGTGAGGAGCTTCAGGGCCCGATGGGGGTGTCCTGAGTGTTGTGAATCAACGGCCGGGAGCTGTTTTTTAGGAGCTGCGGAGGATTCTAACTTTCGTTCTCTTTCTGCTTTGCAGGTATTTGTATAAAATGTGGAAAAGGCGTGTACGGAGCGAGCCAGGCTTGCCAAGCCATGGGTAACCTCTACCATACCAACTGCTTCACGTGCTGCTCTTGTGGTAAGTCAGATCGACCGTAGCCTTATTAAGTGGCTTCCTTTTGTAATATATATTCCTTTGGCAACCAGTGTACAAAGTGAGACCTCATCTTGCCTGCTTCCCCAGGCAAAATTCCCATGCAAGGCTCCAGCTTCAAAAGTTGTTTTTTTATTTGCCATCTGTAAGTGTTCAATGGTATTTTCTTAAGCAACAGCCCAGAAAAGTAGTATTTGGTTGTTTTAAGGGCTGCATTTACAAAATGGCTTCAACCTGGCCGTTACAAGCACTACATACTTTAAATCACTTGTGTTTATGGAACTGTAATGGGCATTTATCATTTTTACAGAAAAACGGTAAAATTTGTGCAGCCAAAACCGGATTTTCCCCCACTTTGTATTTGGAAATGCAGCTCTAGTCAAGCATGTATATTTGTCATTTCGGTGTGTACATAATGCTCAAAAATTGCTCTCTTATGTTTGAGTGTGGTGAGAACAAATGGAAACTGCGTGTTGAAACACCTTAAGCTATTACAGTATTTTATTTTTGTAGAGGAAAAACTTGCAGGTAAATCAATGTCTCCTCCTCGCCATTCTCAGGACATCTTTTAGGTTCTTTTTTAATCTGAATCCACCTGAAAGTGATGCATTCTGTACATGATTTGGGGAAGTCGTGGCTTTGCCAGGGGAAATGGGACTTGAAAATTCAGGGCAGCACTTTTCAGGAGTCTTTGCCTTAGGTGAAGCACTGGAAACTTTCTCACTGTCTTGTCTGTAACTGCAGAGAGCTCACAAATTCCCACCGAGTTCAAGGGAAGTGTCAGAGCTCAATTTTCAGGAGTCAGGTAATTTTTCTTGGTGTACCCACACATTTATTTATGTTCCTAATAGATGAAAATATTTGACTGGATGTTGAAGGTCTTGTTGCAATACATATACACGGCAAAAGATTTATTCTGAGCAGAATATGCCGAGCGTAAATTGTTTATAAAAGGGATTAATTAAGGATTAGGAAAAGAGTAAAAGATTATTGGCATGGAACCAAAGAAGTTGATAATGAAAAGGCCATTGTAAAGTTCACTTGTGAAAGGAGAAGCGTTGTCTTTCCTCCTGAGATTTATACAGATAAATATTGGTTTAAAGAAACCTCCAACCTGTATGTAGAATTTAGTGACCTTTATAAATGTCTCTGGACCAGGTTCTAGAATAAACTCCTCTCAAACCTTCAGGGACTGCTCTCGACTCTGCTCAGGTCTGACAATGGGCGAGTAGCTATTCCCTTGGCTCCCAAAGCGAACAGCATCCTGCTTAGCAGAGGATTACAAAACACGGTAAATGGGATAATATCTGTGCACTCATCGCCAACATGAACCTAACCTCATCGCAGGGGTGAATTCCAGCTTCCTCTCTGGGGCAGGCGGGGGGTTTTCAGTAGTGAGGATGCGTGTTTGTCGCCACAAGGGTCTGTGCACAGGTCACTCTGTTCCTCACAAGAATGTATAAGGGCCGAGGAATGTATTTTAAGAGCAAAATACAAACCCAAGTTAATTATTCAGCAGCACGAGGAGCTTTTCTGGCTGTCCTGGGGAGGTGTGTGCGGCCAGTGTACATTGACTGTAGGGCGACTCGAGACGTGTCCGTTCGGAGCGCAGTTTTGCCCCACCTGGCAGCGCCGGTGGAATTTCGTGATTCACACAGCTTTTCCGTGAGTCACACACGGGGAAACGCTGCTCCAGGTTGTCTCCTGAGCTTCTCACTGGTGGGCTGGAGGGCCCAGCTATCGCCCGCCAGGAGGTTTCGCAAGCAGAGAAGGGTTTGGATTTCCTTCTGTCTGCATCCTCTGGTACAATCCCATCGGAAGGGGGATCTGTGGGGACTTTCTCGTGTTGCTGATTTGGCAGTACTGCCCGAGTGCAGGTAAAAACCTTGATCAAAGCTCAGGTTCAGCCACGTGCAACCATGAGTCAAAAGCAGCGCTTTTCCTCTCACCTCAGCTCCGAAATCCTATCAAAATGAGCGTAGTGGAAAGGGGGCGTTGCGTTAACTCTTTGGTTTCCCACTTTATTTGGGGGCTGTGCAGTCCTTGGGAAAACCAGAGTGATTCAGGGCAGTGCCAGTAGATCCAGACCTTGGGAACGAGGAATGCTCCCATCCATTCCTGCTGCTGAAGAGGCTTTACAGGACATCTTGTACAAGCAACCAAACACACGCTTCTCACAGCACTGCAGTTTATGAACAGAGAGTTCATTTTACCTCCGCTGTGGCTTTGGTGGGACCCAGGTGAGAATTCTGCGCTCTAGTTTCGGTGCCCACCTTTAAAGAGATGAGGAGAACCTGGAGAGGGTCCAAAAGGAGTTACATAGATGATTAAAGGTTGGAGAAAAGCTAATGATGAGTATTTTGAGTATCAGAAATGATGTGAGGGACATGTGGCTGGAGCTTGTAAATACTTTTACCAGAAAACAGCATTAGAAAGTGGTCTTGCACACACTAGAGACAAACACAAGAGATCTTTTCTGGAGGCTGAAATTATGCAATTCAAATAGGAAAGCAAAGACAGTTTTTATACAATGAGGATGATTAACTGCTGGAATGAAGTAGCGAGAGAAGTGGCACATCCTCTGTTCTCCTTTGTTTTCAAATTAAGACCAAATGTCCCTTTGGGAAGTGTTTTAAGTTGAGCCAAGCTTTTAGATTCAATACATAGGTAACTGGGTGATCATTAGTGACCTTCATTAGGCAAGAGGTCACAGCACACGGACTAAGGCTCCTTCTGAGCCTTCGACAGGAGAGTGAAGTGAGTTAGTACTCTTTGCCTAAAACAATTTCTATCCACTAGTTCCTGTGTATACTTGGAAATCTGAGTTAGAGCGCAAGCTTGGCTTTCTTTTTTTCCTCTTTTTTTCCCCAAATAGTAAGAGTGATCCAAACTCTCTTCCAGTGGTTATCAGTCTTAATTTCAATGTAATGAATCTAGAAGTAGAAGGCAGTAAGCAAGGAAGAAAAATTCGGTACCTGCAGACTTCTGATTTAGATAAGGGCCCAATATTTAACCAGCTACAATTAAAAAATAAATAAGTATTTCAAACCCTTGGGCAGAGTTGTGGTTTGGAGACCACTCAGGCTGAAATGTGATAATGAGCGATGGAGCCTCCCAGGGCCCCGTTTCAGCACTCGGCAGCTTTCAGTGTTTCCGGCTCAGCAGAGACAAGTGCAGTTACGCAGAGAAGGGGGACAAGACCCTCCGTAGGAAAGTCTGCCCGAATCATCAGTGTCCTTTCTTAGGCACTTCTCTGAGTCTTTCTTTGGTTTCAGTGCTGAGGGCCACCTGTCAGGGTGCTCTGCTTGAAAAGGCCAGCACGTGGTGGAATGGGCCACCTGCGCCTTCCAAGGACTATACAGTTCCTCCCAGTGCTGTCTCTTCAACTTCCACCGTCCTATATCACCCCATTGCTGGAGGCTTTGTGCTGCTTTTAATTAAGAGGAAAACTTAATACACTCACAGATGCAGGCACCTCCAGGCTTGCCAGTGTAGGAGCGTGAGGATGCGAGGATGGATTCTTGGGGCTCTTCTGCAGTGATGATGGAGACCTCTTGGGAACGTGAATGCAGAAGGATGAGGAATTATTTCAGAGATGCAGTAAATAAACAGGAGACTTCTGTCTCCTTTAGACATTTTGGTAAAGTGCTCAGATGGTAAATCTCTTCATTGAAATATCTTCATTGTCTTCCTAGGTTCTGGCAACTTTGGGGTAAAACTTGGTAGTATATTGATTCAGGGTTGTACAGTGTCAAAAAAAGGCAATCTTGCCGGAGACCTGAGCTCAGAAGAAGAATGGAAAGGAAAAGTGAATGACCTCCCTAACAGGCACATTTTATGTTTTAAAATAGAATTCTGCCTCTAATGCGTTCAGTGGGCTTTGGATAGTCGAGCCTTGCTGCCAGCACTGGGAAATCCAGCGCCTCAGAACTCTCCTCTGTCAGTTAATTTTTGTCAGGTCTCTCTGTAAACCCCTCTTGCCTTCTGCAAAAAGCCATGCTCCTCAGACAGCTTTTTTTTCAGAGGTGGGGTAATTCTCTTCAGGTAATGTAAAAGCCAAAGCGATCTGGTTTCCTTGGGATCGAATAGTTCAATGTAGATCTTTATCCACAGTCTCTTAGAGAAAACAACTGGAGCTTGTTAGGATGGTTTTTATATGTAGATTCAAATCCTCTCTCAGCCCTAACACCAGTGGAACCTCTTTTAGGCCTTTATTCAGCAAAATGCTTGGACATGTGCTTAAATATGTTTTATTACTCATATGTAAGCATGCTTTGCTGAGTCTTAAATAACAGAGATGAATTCAGGCAACAACATACACTGTCCCTTCTGTTAAGTGTAAAATCTTCATTTTGGCAGGAGTTCAGTTGCAGATTTTGCTTATGGAAGACAAGAGCTGAAAAATGTCTGCCTGAAAAGCTCATCATCTAATCCCTCTTGGTAGTGCTTCAGAGCATGACAGGATTTCTTGAAGAATAATTGCAATAATGCCAGATCGCTTGTGTGCTCTTAAGTGCTGGTGACCAGTTGCAGCAATCGATGGGCTCCAGTTGATACTGGTTACAGCAGATAACTTATCAGGTGCCTCCAGCTGGCAGATCGTGATGCCATCCGCAGCATCTTTTCAGGCTGAAAATTTTAATGCAGTGGCAGTGACTGTGGAGGCTGCAGTGAGATAAATCTCTACAGCTGTGTTCTGCGTTACTCTGCGGGTGTAGGGGATGGGCAGGGGACGAGCTTTGTGGAGCTGAGGGTTTGGAGTCTCTGCACTCTCAAAGCTCAGACGTGTTTCACCGTAAAAACCAGGGACGTGTTCTGCAATCTTACACGGAGGCAAATGTTTGAGCGTGCCATTCGTCTTCAATTTACACTTTTGCCACTGGTTTTAAGGCACAGGAAATCACCGCGAGATCAAACGGGAGCCTAAAGCAAACAGTATAATCCCAAAGGTATGCGGCTCGTTTCTCACCTGGTGGCTGTCGATGGGACCGGAGGGCTTCGCAGGGGATTTCATACAGCGGCTTCATTTCAAGGGACAGCTCGGAAAGGTATCACCGTGTGGTCGATTGCTGGCACTGCCACTGCCGCCAGCCTTGTCCAGAACTTCACAAGCTTATTGCCACGAGCCTTGAAGAGAAGGACCCTGGCGAGGGCTGACAGACAACCCTGGCAGTTGGTATTGTCACCCTGAAGGTAAAAATGAGCCGTTCTGAATTATCCCGTGCCCTCCAGCTCATGTGAAAGGGGAGCTGGTTCATGGATGTGGACTCAACCTGCCCTTGTGCTCCTCTTGGTGAGAACATCTCCCTCCAGACGGAGGCTATTTGGTGCCACTGTACGTGGGGGTCTATTAATAGGAGGTTGTTCATGTCCCGGCTTGTAGGGAGAAGTTCCTTGTGACACTGGGAATGGTCTTTTGCGTATTTGCTGCCCTGGGTTGAACCTTTGTTTGCTCTCGGTGGCGGTAAGGCACAGGACATCTTAAGGGAGCTGTGTCCCTTCAGTGTATATTTATCAGCAGTTGGTGAGTTTTTAAAATACCCAAATTCCCAGTGGAAGGTTCATTTTCAATTCCTATTTGTTCTGTCCCCACAGCATATTTATAAGTTTGGCATGAGTCACTGCATCCAAACTGCGCGCTGCCAGTAGCCTTAAATTAAATTCTCTGTGAACGTGATTTTCACATAGAATTAAAACAAAATTCAGCGTCAAATCTGTGAGCTCTGTGCTGTGTGCGTCCACCAGTGTCAGAGTTGGTGATGGCAGTGGTAGAGTATGTCTGTGTGTGTCAGTGGCTTTTAACTCTTGGGTGCCTGGGGCTGGCTGGTAGGCGGCTCAGTTGCAGGTTCGGTATCTGTTCATCTGACTTGATGCAGCTTTTCCGAGCACCAAGGAAGCACAGCAAGAGCACTTAACTTAAGGGAGAGGAGCTAATGGGTCTTGATGCAAGGGGTACATCGCTGTGCAGAGAGTGTCTGCTGGGTCACTGGTGTCCTTGCACGCTTTTCCCTGATGTTTTTTAACCGTCAGACTGGAGGAAATGTGGAGTTTTGGGGTCTGTAATCCTGCCAGAGCCGTTGGCCGATACCTGGGGCTGGGGGGAAGCGGAGCCGGCGGGTGACTCAGTGCTGTGCGTGTGGGAACGTTCCTCCCCGACCCCCTGGGCTGGAGCGTGAGAGCCCTCAGCTCACATAGCTGTGATGGGTACTCACCCCTGACTCGCACCCCGCGCACAGTGAGCTCACGGTGGCCGCCTGAAGGTGCGGTGGTTTCCAGGCCACAGCGGGAGCCGGCAGGAGGCGCGTGGGGCAGTTTCTTTGGGGTGTGAGTCACGGGGAAAAGCCGGGCGCTTTGGAGAGGTGCGGGTTTGGTGGGGGACAAAGGACTTGCTGCGTGACACGCCGCGGTCCGTGTAGACGTGCGGGTGAGACGAACTCCCCAGCGTTGCTGCGGGAGGTGCGGGATTTTCCCTGAGTCACTCTGGGTCCCTGGGATGAGTTACAGCCTGTGCTCGGCCCCGCGCTTTCCGTTTTCACACCTCTGGGGAGGGAGGGAGGGCTGGAAGCTATTTCAGGTATGTCTGAGGTGGCGGCCCCAGACGGACCCGCCGGTGCAGAGCTCCTGGAGAGGGAGGTGCCGGCGTTAAAGCGAGGAGCCGGGCGGTGGAGATGACATCTGGCTTCAGACCTTCGGGTTCACCTTGCGCAAGGCTCTCAATGAGTCTCGGCAAAGGAATGTAATCTTGTCTTCTGGCAATTAAAAGTCAAACTTGGATGCCAGCCCGTGTAAGAGCCCCAAGTACCTTCGGGTACCGATTGGGAGAAAAATGTTCCCTTTATCTTGATCCGTGGTTAGTCTGATAATATTCCGGGCTTTGGAAAAACAAAAAAAAAAAAGGCTCGGGATGGGAAAAGGGTAATCAGAAATGTTTGAGATGGGACTAACACAGGAAACTGTCCTTTATTTAGAATGTCTTCAGTTGGTTTTTATATTTTAGGAGGTATTTAGTAGTTTCTCTGCATTGCTTTCTGTTGTCCCAGATGGCTCTAGTACAGCAGAGTGCTCGTCGGTGTGCTCGACTTCAGATAAATAGATCGGTCCATTGACTGTGTCCCTTCTACAGACGATACTGCTGGATGTTTGGTCATGAAAGGTTGCCAATTCTGTGACTGCTTTAAACCAAGTTAGTTCAGCTCTAGGTGAGAACCTGTTTTTTAAGGGTGGTTCATCTGACTGGCCCTGTCCTGAGCCTTACTGCCACGGGGACATCTCATGTGCTTGGAGATGCATGTGCTTAAAGTTCTTTTTTGGTTGAGGGGGGGTCTTAATACAGAGTATCTCTTTCTGAGGCTGCTTTAGCTGCTAGCGCTGGTATTTCTGGAGGCTGCCCCCCAGGGAAAGGGAAGGTGGTGTTGATAGGTGGCTGCTGACAGAGAGACGGAAAACGCTTCCATTCCCTAGTTCTGATCATCAGAGGGCCTGCCATGAATGGTTGGCTGGTGGTTTGTCTCTGTCTCCTTGAAAGGTAGTAATTGCATTCTGCTATTAATTATTCCGGCATGAAATGCATGGCTTTTGATGGTTATTTTAATTGGTGGGGGTTGCCTGGCAACTAATGATGGAAACTTTTCTCTGTGTTGATTGATTGACCGTAGAGGTATTCCTCCCACAATATTTTTGTGTTCATAATGTGGAACCAATCACTGACAGCACCTGTGATCCTTTCAGGGGTTGGAAAACACATAAAGTATAAAAAATATACTCTAATTAACAAGGTTTCTGCCTCTGTTTTTTCTTTCTCTGTAAAAACCACAGAGAACCTAATCACTTCCTTGCATAGTTTTGTGTATTTGGAATGCCACCAATTGTTTAGTTTAATAAGATTTGCTAAAATTTCCCCATTTCCTTATCAGCCTCTATAGGTCTCCACTGTCTTAGTTTGAAACCCATACCTCTTGTGAGTTGGTTTTTATTTTTCATCTTTCCCTTCTACTCTTTTCTCCCCTCTCTCTCTTGCCTTCCCCAAGAAGAGGGCAAGAAACAAAAATGTTTTCTTGGAACACATTTCAGTTTCTCCAAGAGAAAAGATTCCCCTGGGCTGCTGTTGAGTTCATCTCTCAAAGGGGAAGAAATCCAGATAATCCAGGACAGAGCTCAGGCAAGTCACTGCCATTATCAACAGATGTTTCTGTTTCCTATTTCCAGGTTCTGTAATTTTTAAGTATTACCTAACAAACAAAGGGAAAAACAGGTGGAAGGAAAAAAAGGGAAGAAGAAAATGAATGAAAGGAGTTACACACGGGTTGGCTTCCTGTAATGTTAATGATCTAAGTTTCTGCTATTTGTTGTCCCTATATATTTTGCAAAGTGCCTAGTCAAGGCTTTAGTGTCCTTGATACCTTCACTCATCTGAAAAATAGACCCCAGAATGCCATAGCTCTCTGAAATGATTTTTAATTTAATATAGGTCATCATCACTTCTTCAACAGTAAGTCAACTCTGTTTCTTTTTTTATTATTATTATTTTGGAGATCCTGAGGTCAAAGTACTGGAGAAGTGAGTTTTGTAAATTATTAAATAAATGTTATCTCAAAAATAAATGCATTTGCTGGAGGAAACACTTGCAGTGTCTGGCAGCCAAGCCACACAGCTGCTGCAGTGTGCTACTGAAAATAATTACGTGCTCAAATAATGCATATTTACAGTTTATGGAGGACCATTTCGAGGATTATATGTCATTAAATGCACGGTCTAATGTAAGATTTTAAGAAGACTACTTTCCCAGCACCACTCCCCAGAGCCCTGAGTGCCTGGGCCACGTGAATAACGTTCCCATTCCTCTGTCCAAGCCCAACGTTGTGTTTTTAATTTATTTTAAGTATCCAAGGAATGCTGTCTCCAGTATTCAGAGGACTCTAAATCGGATGTGAGACACAAATGCACCAGAGAAGCTTATCAGAGAAACAGGCTTGGCCCGAAGCCTACATAAACAACCATAAATTTTTTCTCATTTAAATGACGGGCCTCGGGAGGATTGGCCGATTATAGCTGCAGTGGGCTGGCCTTGGGCACCAAGGAAAGTGCTTTGGTGACCCCTGGTATGTGACATGAGCTGCATGTTTTGCTTGCCTATAAACGTACTGTTATAGAGTGACCAGCTTGGTTCTGGTAAACTGACTTCTACAGAGTTATCCAGAGCTTTCCAGAGTTGTTTGCCAGCAGTGGGTGTTTGTTCCTATCCTTGGACTTCTCAGGAAATTTTAGCTTGGTTTTAGCTCAGGTAGGGAAGAGCTCTTGTTCCCAACCACTCTTCATTCCCTCAAAACACAGCACAGGAAGAAACTCCATAAATTTGATCTTAGCCAGAAACCATTTTTTCCCCCCTTCCAATAAATATCTCATTTCCTGAAAATCCTGCCTTTGACCAGAACTTCTACTGGGACTTTTTAGATTTATCATCACTCATGGCCAAATCCATTTTCAGTTAGAGTCAAAATTCTGGACTTTGTGGAGAGCGGCACGAGCTCTGGCCTGGGCAGCAGGAGCTGGCTCCCACCACTCTGACGTTAACGGTGTGGTTTGCCCTGGGTGAGCCTCTTCCCTCTATTTGTATAAAAAGCAGGTAATTTTGCAATATAGCTTTGATTATGCCAGAAATAGCAAGGAATTATTTTAGGGCTTTACTGGGAAACTCCCAGTATTTTACAGCATGAAACCTATATGCGGGTGCCCTGCTTGAACTGACACAAATAAAAATAGGAAATCTTCATCCTTGCAAAGCAAGCAACAGTCTTGAATTGGGTAAGGTAAACACTTTGTAAAAACAAACCTGTGGGGTCAGTGCTGGGCTGCAGAGGATGGGGCTGGTACCCGAGACGGAGATGCTCGGGGCTGGTACCCGAGACGGAGATGCTCGGTGCTGTCCCTTAAGCAGTCACCTTCTCTTGATGATCCATCCTCTTGTGACAGCTCACCAGCTCTCCAGGCTCAACATTCAAATAAATTAACGAGACTTATTTTCTTAAAGTGGGAGTTTAATAACTTTGGGTCTAGTTCTGTGTTCCTTGCCTGCCTTAAACATCCCAGCCCCGGCTCCTTCCCCGGGCAGGGGCTCTGTCTCGGCACGGCTCCCGCTCGCCCTGCCTCCTCCTCTCCCCCAAGCTGATTTTTTCTTGCCTAAAAACCCTGGAGCCTTGACTCTGTGTTTGCCACACTCCTGTGAACTTGTGCTGTGCTTGGAAGAGTAGTAATAAAAGTGAATGATGAGCCAGGCAAAAAATAGGCAAAGAAGGGGAGGAGAGAAACTTTTAGTGTGTCTCCTGTTAGAAGTAAGATCAGCAGCGGCTGCTGGTTCTGGTGGGGTGCTCCCAGCGCCCTAACGCCTGCCAGCTCTGCTAATTGTACCTCTGCGGGGTGAAAGGCGTCTGATTTAATGCGTATTTACAAGCAGGAATGGATTTAGCCATCATTTTTGATTACTGACTGCTGTGTCTCAGTGGCTGTCTATCAATGTGTTTTAAAACATTTAAATTGGATATAGTCGTAGAGCTTCAGTCACTCGCCTCCACAAGCTGCCTGTCACTCTTCCAGCTGTGTTCCCTGCAAAATTTTTTCCTGGAAATAGCGCAGATAACTTATTTGAGTGAGCCAGTGGGTTACTGACCTTACAAGCCACAGCAGTGTAAATTCAGACCTGTGGAAACAACTTGCTGAATTAACATTAATATACTGAATTAACAGTATTAACAGCCCAGTGGTCTCTAGAGCATCAGTTTCCAAAATGGGGGGCACGCACCCTGCAGGGGGCTCAAGGTGATCCATTAGGGTGGGAGAAGAAAATATTTTGGTTGTAGATGTATATAATTTATAAGTATATAAATGTGCATTTACTGGGGGTGCATACACATGTATTGGGGGTACATGCTCAAACATTTTTTACTGATAGGGGAGCACAATCAAAAAGTTTAGAGACCGCTGCTCTAAAGGAAGAAAGCCTAAAGAATCCACAGCCCCCAGGACTTGTTTTGCTGTTCCCACAAGTTATTTAGCAAAGGAGAATGTATACATTTGGGAAAATGAGGGTGGAAATCATCTGCTTAAACTCTTAAGAAGGCACATAGGTGAGAGCCAGACATCATGCTTTCTAAGCCTTGTTTTTGAACAGATGTTATTTTTTTATTACCCTGGTTAAATTCTAGTAGCAAATCATCCCTGTTGTTACAACTGTTCTTTTTCAGGCCGTGCTGCTGAGGCTGGTTCAATTAAAGTGGCCAGGGGCTGATACCTCAGCAGCACTGTGGTGTCTGGGTGAAGGTGGTGACGATATTTGGTGTTGGGCACAGAGATGGCACAGCAGGGACGCTGGCAGATGCAGACGTACTGTACCTGCACATGGACATCTCGGGGAGGTTCCAGTTCAATACGTGCAGAGGGGAAAGTCACCCTTTATCGGTGACGTTCTGCAGCTGGTCCTGTGCAGTTTGGAATGATCAGCTTTGGGGTTTAGAGCAGCCAATGTGTTCGTGTTTGCGGTTTGCTCTGTAGCTGCTCCTCCGTATTTGCTGTGAAGCTGCTTTTCCACCTTGCCCAAATGCTGGGCTAGTGAATGGGATACACAAAAACAGAAAACCAGGGAAAATAATAAAAGAAAGGAATAACTGAGTTTGCTGTGAGCGTGGCTGAAGGCAGAGGCTTTTGCTGTCTCAGTCACCGCTGGCTGCAGTGGCGAGCTGATGTCTCACGCTGGGCAGGGAAGAGAGGAAGGAAGTGGATTTAGTGGAAAATTGATTGCATCTACTTGGGCTCTTTCCAGCTGAATCCTGAGTTAAGTACATTCATCCTGAACTAATCGTTGGGGAGAATTGGCTGAAATCTCACATACTTCTTAAAAGGAAAGCTAAGCATTAAAGGAACAATATCCTTATTGTACCTGAGTGCCAAAAGAAGTGAGTGTACTATCAGGAGTCCTACCTATTCAGCTCTCTGTCCTGGAAGCTGCCCGTGGTTTGAGTTCAGGTGTGACCTGGCGCAGGATGCTGTGGTCAGTCCACCACAGAGCAGCAGGGACAGGCCATTTTGGAGGGCTGATTTCTGATTGTATTTCGAATTGGCTGAGTGAGCCCCAGTTCATTTCAGTAATTCAGGACAGCTATAATTTTCAGCTTTATTTTATTTACAGCAAAGTGTACTGGAATATTGCCTAAAATGATTATCTGAAGTCCTAGCAAGGTTTTGTTGAAATGCATGGGATAAATCTGAAGTAACATTATTAATATCAGTGTGTTCACCAGCGTGAGCAAGAGTTGTCTCTGTGCAGTTCCTTCAAGCTTACTGCTAAGTAATCTAAACCCAAAGGATGTGCTTCAAAACTGGCAGAATGTTATAATACTTTGCCATCCTGAGAATATTCAGATTTTTTTCCAGTGTGTACTGACCTTTCTAAGGTTTCTTAGCACTTCTGGTCCCGAGGACCATTCCCCAATACACCTTCCGTTATCACAGGAAGGAAAAGTTACAGCTGTAGCTCAAGATGCCATCTCTAGGCACCGGGGGTCTCAGCAGTCTCACTTTATGGTGAAGAATTATCTCCAGGGGGTGGGGACTGAGCGCCGTGAGCCGGGTTTCACGACCAGGTGGGTGCCACTGGCTGCTGAGCGCTCCCTGGGTGGGAGTCGGACGGGCGCTGCAGGAGGGCTGAGGTTCGGCAGCAGCGCCCTTTGGGGCTGCCCAGGCTCGGGCGCTGACGCACTCGCTGCTACTGGGAGGAAGAAAGTCAGCCATTCCCCTGCAAATCCATTCTTGTTTCTCTGGGATGGCGCAGAAGATAGTTTGGGGAAATTGCTCATCTCCCTTGAGGCTCTCCTGCGTGTTGCCACAGGATTGGGCCGTGTCCACGCCGTTTGTTCCACATGCTTTTCGTGTGTAGGGCGTTAGGAGAGAGGGTGATGCTGCAGCGCACGCCATGTGGAGGTGACGCTCAGCGGTCTGACTTGTGTTCCAGCTCTTCATCAGATTTCTCATCATCTGCCTCAGAGTCTGTGGTTTTTAGTTGAGGCTGAGATTGAATGGAAAAGAGAATAATCACTTGCAAGAAAGCACGTGGTAGCAATGGTGAGGGGTCTGCAGTGCCCTCAGTTTAACAAGTTTACCTTACTTTTCTCCAGTTCCATTTGTCAGGTGGAGTCTCTGGTGGGTTCTTGCCTTGCTCTGAATGTCCAGATGGCAGTACCAAACATCTTTTTTTTCGTCTTTTTTTTTTTTTTCCCTTTTTTTCTTTTCTTCCTTTAGTCTACTGGAATACAGTGGTGTTTTCTTGAGGGTGTATCCCCACGGAAATTCCCCCCTGTGTGTGTTACAGCAGTTCACTCCTTGTGAAGGCTGCTCATTAACTTCAGGCAGTGCAGAACTCGCTGGCTTGGTCATGTCTCCTGCAGGGTGTGAAGTTTTTGAGTCAGGGACTATCATTTCCACTTACATGTGTCCACTTCTGTGCAGTACAAAGAGGAATTGAGCAGATTCTCAAAAAGCTGCTAGATAAAAATATCATTGGTGCCTGTGGTCTGCATCCCGTTCATTTCCAGGTGCGATTGAAGACCAGAGTTTCAGGCTTGGACGTACAAAGCTCTTCTCTAGTTGGGTGGTGGTGGCTGTAGAGGCTGCTTCGTTCTCTAGGATGCAACAGAAGCTTGAGATCAGCGGAGATTTAAAACAAACAAAAGGGAACGCTTGATACAACACATAATGAAATTGTGGAACTCGCTGCCATAGGGACAGCGTGGAGGCCAAAAGTATAAATGATCTCATAGAGGAATTAGACAAATTAAAGAAGGATTGGTCCAGCGAGGCTATTAAACATAATAGTTATGATGCAACCTGCGGTGCAGGAAGGCCTTAAGTGCTGGCTGCTGGAAGCTGAGAGGTTATTCTTGGGAAGACGTCAGCCTGTGCAAGCCCTGTTTCTCATGCTCTTTCCCACTGAGCTTCCACTCTTGGCCAGAGCTGGAGACAGGATTCCGCATTGGATGGGGATCCTTGTCGCTGCCATTGTGGTGGTTCTTACTGGAGCTTGAGTGAGAACCACCCACCACGTTGATGGGTGGTGGCCAGCAAGGCTGCTCGGGAAGGTTGGCTCCAGCTCATCTGGGACTTGGGCTGGAATAGGCTCCAGTTTGGTGAGGGATTTATTTTGCCACAGAATGGGCTGGCACTGGGAATAGTGTGATAAGACAAGTACTCTTTTAAGTCCTGGCTTACAGGCAGCAGCTGGAAAAGTGGAATTGTTTGCTGATAACAGGGCCTGTGATGGAACCATGGAAGCCACCTTGGGGGAAGAGCTGCAGCCCCTTCCCTCCCGGCTTGCTGAGTGGTGGGGAGGCCTCTCATGGTTTTTACCCCATGGTCTGTGTTGCTTTGCCCTTGTTCTTCACTTTTTTCCCCCTTGCGTTTGTAAACCCAACCAGCCCTGAAAAAAATATATCTTAATTGCAGTACATTTGGAGCTTTATTTTACATTTCCCTGTTAGTGTGTCTTCTTGCTAGCTTGTTAAGAAATATATTTTAAGATATATGTTAATATATAGGCCCAGAATAGCAATTAGATCAATGCAGGCTGTTGTATTTCTGTTTTTAAATATATGCTTGGCTTATGTTTTTACAAACTCCTTTTCAACATAAGTTCTTCTGTTGGAGCTCCATGGAAATAATTTATGCCTTAACCCTGAAATTGATGGGCGGTATGGGATAGAATAAATACATAAGTGGGAGAGAGAGGAAACATCTGCCAATTTTAACTTTTGCAAATTATATGTAAGCTTGAAAGTATCTGCTAAGTTTATAATACGGTCTGCACAAGAACGCTTTGCCTGAGTACCAGAGGTCAGAGATCTTCCCGTCCCTGCAGCATTAAGTAACCTTTTGGTTAAATAACCTGATGGGAGAGTCGGAGGAGAGAGAGAAAGGAAAAGAGAATTCCACACTAGAGTAAACATGGCAGGGAGATTATGGATATCCTGCCAAGAAAGGTGGGGTTTTCCAGCAAGGTAACAAAGGATGTTAGCTGTCTGTCTGCAGAATCCTGCCGGAGACGGGCAGCTGAAGTCACACAGCTACGCTGGGGCAGAAACGCAGCCTCCAGCTCGTCTCCAGCTGGCCCTGGCCTCGCTGGCTTCGGTGGTGGCAAGTGACAGCGTGGTCAGAGCAAGACATGTTACCTGCCTCCGTGCAGAAAGGCAAGGGGTTTTTTGGCAGCCAAGGCGTGTTTTCAGGATAGAAGGGTGTTTTCTTCAGTGCCATCGATAGCTGACACGAGGCAAAAGTGTCAGAAGGAGAAGATAATGAAGTTTTCCATTTTGACATCGTGGCAGGTTAAAGTAAACTGCAGAGGAGAGCCCAGAGTTTACCCTGGGCTACAAACATGTCAAAATGATAAACTGCCTTGTTTTCATCTGGGTTTTACCGCGTGTTAGCGAGCGCGTAGCAAAGACAGACCTTTTTTTCCCTGGCAAAGGCAGTGCCTTGGGGCAGGTCTGCAGCTCCCGTCCGCGGTGGCGGGTTCAGTGCCGCTGTCAGGACCTGCCCCAGCTGCCAGCGGGGCTGAGCGGCGGTGGGTGGCACGGGCACCTCGCTGTGGCAGGAGCTGGCACGATGCTCCGGGCAGAGCCCAGCCTGGAGAGCAGCCCAGGAGTGGAAATGATAATTGTATTACACAAGAGCCTACTTTTGTGAGAGCTGGAGTGAGAGCTGGGCGAGGGTGATGGGGAGGAGGAGCAGTGAACTCTGCCTCCCCAGGACAGCTCAACTTGAGATGGAGAATGCACACTGATGGCATAGCCACAGCTAATTTGCACCGAAAAGCTCTTTTTTAGTGTACAAATAGGAATTAGTACAGGAACTTAAGCTATCTTTTCAATTAAGATTTAAAAAATAATTTATTTAAAATTATAAGTTATAATTTTAAACAATTTTTACGCTTTCCCTGCATCGATATTTTTACAAAGTAAATCTCCTGATCTCTTAAAAGCATTCGTTCATATCTCGCGATATCTGCCTACCTGATGATAATATTTGATTAGAATTTGTTCACAGACTCTGAATACTCTTTCCTGAAAGAATCTATGTAAAGGGAGAAAACAATACACATCCTGTACTCCACCTTCATAGGCCTCTAGCATACGATGCCACCTTTTGTTTGCAAGAGTTTAAATTTCAAATAAAATCCCAGCATTCTTTTGAAAAAAAGGAAAGGGCCTCTCCCCTGCTTAGATTGTCAAATCCCAGACTAGCCCGGAATTGAATAGGCCAAGTCAGTGACCTCAGGCAGAAAGAATGTTGGTTATTTACGTAGGGCTTCTGCTATTTTAGCAGCAAACCTTTTCTTCTGAAAGGACAATGTATACTGTTTTGTGTTTATGGCCAAGTAAAAAGCTTGTACATTTGAGATTTGCATCGTAATAGCCTCGTAACTCAATATACAGCATCCTCAAATACAGCAGTGCCAGGCTCTGTTTTGTCTTAGCTGGTGCGGGTCTTTTAGGGGCTCTTACAGAACTTCTCTGAAAAACCGTCCTAAAGATTCAGCCACTTATCTGTGTGCTTTTGTGGCTTGCCTTTTTTTCCCCCTGTAGTTTTGATATTTTTTTTTCCCAGAAGCTAAAATTGCACGTGGTTTCTTTAGGAGCAATCAGGCCAGCGCTCAAAATATTGTGATGCGCCTGCAGCTCAGCTGTGCCTGCAGCTCCAAACCAGGAAAATGTGTGTGTAATTCACACACCCAGCATTTTTCCCTGAAATAATGGCAGATCTTTACAGGCATTCTGGCCTGGTGGATGAGCCCGCAATTCCAAATGGTTTTTAAAGTGTGCCTTTCTCAATAGATCGTAACCATGAGGAGCTATTGTGTGAGTAAAGCACACATTTAGGATCCAATCCTGCATTCCTTAAAGTCAATGGGAGTCTGAGCGTGAAAGGAATGCAGGATTGGGTCCTGAAACAGGGGAGCAAAATTGTGTGCCAGATTGCTTTGAAAAGAAGAATACAGCACATCCACAGTAGCCACTTTTTAGTGTTTCAGATTTCAAACGGCTGGAGTCTGTGAAAAGTGGCTTCTGCCAACAGGCACTATCTTCTATTCACGGGAATTTGGCATTGATTTTTTTTTTTTTTTCTTCTCCCCTATCTTAAAACCCCTGAAAGCCCTAGAAATTCACCCCTCCTTTCACAAAGCCCGAGCGGTTGAGCGTTGTGAGGAGGGGCTGGGCGGTTGATGGGGCAGATGGAAGGTTCTCCAAGCCCCCCAGCAGTGGGGTCCCCTCGTAGCCCCATCCTGTGCCCGGCACCTCTCGTGAAGAGGTTCTGCTCACATTGCTTGGTGGCTTTGTGTCAGTCCCCTGTAGGAGACGGAAGAGAAAAATTTAATTCACAGTTTTTCAGGGGCTAAAGCAGCCCTGGGTGCTCCCCGCTCTCGAGTGGGAGGAGTGACAGAACCCCCCGTGAAGGAGATGTTGGTGCAGACAGGCAGCCGTCAGACCGAGGGAGGGATGGAGAACTGCAGGCCCAAAAATAGGTGCCAATAAAGGAGAAATGGTGACAAAAAAAAGAAAAAGTATCGGAAGCTTTTTGTTTCCTTTTGGCACATCTTCAATTCCTGGGCAGGCGAAGCTCCTCTACCAAGTGAAAGAAAACATCTCCTGGGTGAAATTCTGCATCTGTTTTGTCGTGAGGTGACTGGGTAGCAGAGGTGGGTTGTTATTACTTAATACTTTCAGTGATTTATTCCGTGTTTGTAAAACCTGGTATTTTTCTTGAAGTTTCAGCTCCTGGAATCATCTGGCGACTTAAAATTTAGCTTCCGCTTTTCAGAACCAGTAGTTGTCCACCCTGGGGGGGTTGTGGAGAACAGATCGGATCCTGGAGCTTTCACTTGTCCTTCAGCTTTTGAGTTGTTCTGGTCCCAGTTTCTACGTGTACTTGGGGAGCACACGGATGCTCTCCAGAGCGGGTTGCTCCTTGGGTGGCTGGAGAAGCTGCAGTGCCTATGCCAGAGCTTCTTTTCAGGCTGTGGAGGGAGGGTGGTTCCTGTCGTGGTGCCCTGTCCTGTCAGACGGTGTCCGCAGGTACCTGAGATTACCCAGGGACCCACCACCCCTGGACAGGCTGGATGATGGCCTTGTCACAGCCCTGGGGACCCCTGGTTGGGCCAAGCAATGGCCCTGTCACAGCCCTGGGACCCCTGGGCGAGAGGTGGTCTGTGGGGACGTCTGCTCAGCCCAAGCCACCTTCTGCCTGGTTTCACTTGTACCAAGGCTTTTGGGGCCACACGCAGGAATTTCCCAGCGGGGAAATACTGGAGCAAATGTTGTCGCGTGTTAATCCCGCGTGTACGTGTTTGTGTCACTTTAGTCTGAGCGCTTGGAGACACTGTCCCTTAACAGGAGAGCGGTGACGGCGCTGTGTCACATCAGTCACTGCAGAGATGGCGTCTGATGCAGTTAACGAGCAATTAGGCCCCTGTTGAACATTGCTAACTAAAACAGATGCACGTGGTCCCTCCGTCAGTCAGGCGTGAAGGGGCAGGGGCTGCTGCGCTCAGAGAGCTGGGCCAGTCGTGGCCAACGCTTCCAGGGTGCAGAGGTGTCTCACCAAGTGTCCCCTTCACCCTTAGAACGGACAACTCGTCACACAGGAAGTGAGGGGAGGAAATCCCAGTGGGATAAGCACCGCCGTACGCTGGTTTTCCTCCAGAAGGATGCTGTGTATTTGTGTTGCTGCTGTGGCACAAGCCAGCAGCCCGTGGTGCGCAGTGTGATGACTGCGTGGCCGTGCTGGGGGCTCCAGCAGGCCCCCACCATCCTGCCAGCTCCTGTGGTAGCCTGCATCCTCCTCCTTGGGCTCCGGGGGGCCGTGTCCCGTGGGGAAAGTGGCAGCAGATCCCAAGTCTGTGCTGGTGGGTGGTCAGACCTACCCAGGCACGTCCCCCCCTCGGCCAGCAGGAACGGCAACTACTTGGATAATATTCTGTGGCGATAGTTTGGGCTCTTAACTGGCTCTGCTTTAATGAATTTCTTACCTTTGGCAGTGGTAGTTACAGCTGAACTCTTCAGTTGCACTCCATATGGGGAGGTTTTAAATACATTTTCTCGCTAAAATACAATCCTCTTGTTCCACGTTGGAAATAAGGAGGACACCATTACTCACCCTGCACTTTGTTCCCTCTCTAATGCTGACACTTTCCCCGTGAAGTGAGGAGAAAGGCTGCGTGTGTCACCAGAGAGATGGCGATGGCAGGAGGGACGGGATGCTAGTGTGTTTTCCCAGTGCTGCAGTGTTCCCGGGATGCTGGTGTGTTTTCCCAGTGCTGTGGTAGCCCCGGGATGCTGGTGTGTTTTCCCAGTGCTGTGGTAGCCCCGGGATGCTGGTGTGTTTTCCCAGTGCTGCGGTGGCCCCCGGGGACGCGCCGGGCGTTATCTGGGAGGGGAGGCTGGGGCTGCAGCANGCCTTTACCTTCCACTGGAGAGGTTTAAAAACGGCTTGGACAAGCAGGAGGGAAGATCTAGAGGTGGTTGCTCCTACATCAGTCGAGAGAGGCCCCGGGACCCCCCGGTTGCTGTCCCAGCCCCTCCCTGGTTTTGGCGATGCGTAGGATGGACCAGTTTTACCGGAGAGTCTCCAAGGTGATGGGACAGTCCCAGTGCATTGCCCATGCCACCGGGCTCCTGGTCCCCATCGGGGCTACCAGGCAGCCAGAAAGACAAACGGGGGCTGACTCCACCTACCAGCAGTATGGAGACAGCAGCCCGTGAGATCGACAGCCCAAGAATGTGCACACAAAAGAAGCATTTCCCTCGGCCACGACAGTAAAACCGCCAGACGACCACATGCAGCATGTGATTTCCCAAAAGCATCAGCCCCGATCCCAACTTCTTTGTGCCACGCACTCTTTCCCAGGATCGGATCACAGCGGCAACGCGTAAAAGGCACTTTTCGAGCGCTGAAAATTAATCATATTTTCCCTCGGCGTTGTTTATGGAAAGCGTGGCGAGCGTTCCTGCCCCTCGGTGCTTGGCCAGCTGGCTCGGCTCGCCCGCCCGCCCAGTCCGACCCGCCGCGAGGGCGGCCGTGCTTGTGGTGGAGCTGCCTCGGCAGGAGATGGCCGGGCTCGTTCCGTGGAGTTAAAGCTTCGGCAGTGACCCAGGAGGGCTCATCATGTAAATGCAGAGCCTCCCGCCCTCCTCCTCCCCCTGGGTCTCTGCCGATGGCAACCGGTAGTAGCCACCGTGCCCTCTGCTCACCAGGGCTTGTGGGGGCACCCGGCTGTTTAGGAGCCTTGGCCAGCGGGACCCCGGCGTGGGGTGGAGACGAGGTGAGTCAGGAGGAGTGCAGTTTCCCTGCTCCCTCCCGGGTTTTACGCTGATAAAACGGTGCTGCTTTTGGGGCAGCGGCTCTGGTGTAAGACATCTCTGATCTGCTGTATCCAAAAACTGGTTGGGCTTGGTGGGTTCTGAGTTCCTGGGTTTCATCCTTCTCCTCGGGACTCTCTGGAGTCCGTTGTGGGTTTCAGAGCCATCAGTTAACGGTGATCACGGGCTGTGTCCATGGAGTTCCACAGGCACTAATGAAATGGCAAATGTTCAAACTTGAAATTGAAATCTCTTGCTTTCAGTATGATTTTTCTGCCCTTCCCAACGTCATGTGTGCCTTGTACTGCTTTGGTATCATGGGGAGCTGGGGGGGGGAGCTGCTTGATTAATTACTGATTAATTTATTGTTTTAATTAATTAAGTTGATTAATGCATAAATATTTTTAAAGGTGAGAGGAACATCCGTATGCACTATCCTACGTTTGGGCTTTTGGAGACGAGTGCATCATTGATTGCAGCACCTGCTGTGATTTCACCTGCTAAGAAAATTGTCTCAATTTACAAATGGGCCTTTTCTCCCCAGAATAACCATTTTTGGATTTAGATTTACAAATTTTCCAGTAACTGGCATCATCCAGGTTCCATATCCTGCTCTTAGAAATAACGTCTGGGTAATGAGGAGTTTGTTAGGGCAGGAGGGAGCTGAGAGCTGAACCTCTCCAGGGGCTGGGAGCCGGCCGTGAGGACGGGCACAGCGGGACGGGCTCCTCACTTCGTGCCCTGAATGGCCCAAAATTCCAAGCCCAAAATATGGAGCACAAAATCCTGACGGTACCGTGTTTTGACAGGGAGAAGACTACGAGGAAAAGCGTTCTACAACGTCAATGGCAAGGTGTACTGTGAAGAAGACTTCCTAGTAAGTAAGATTTCAGGCATTTTTTTTTATTATTTATTGTTTTTAGACCAAATTGTTCTTTTGTATTGGCTTGTTTGCTTTGAGAGAGGGTTTAGTCATCCGGGGCCTCCTGCCAGCCCCGCAATAGGGAAGCTCTTCCCGCCAACTCCGCCAGGGCAGGATCAGGCCCTTGGTTTGAAGCGGTGGCTGCGGCACCCAGCGCGTAGCTGTCCTTAAGCCATCGCAAAGTGTGAATTGTGAGGATAAACACTGGGGCTGCTGGAGCCTGGGACTTGAACTGCAGCCACAAAGCCTCGCCTGCCAAGCTCCAGCTCGAAGTCAAACATCTGGGGAATACCAATCGTAACGAGAGGGGAGACGTTTCTGACGGGAGCACGTCATCGCGCCGCACAATGTCGCTTTGTTGCCGGCGCAGTTTTAATCGCTGCCCCGCTCGGAGTGATGTGGGGCCGCATTGTGATTAGCTAAAAACTGTTAGCCACCGAGGAGCAACTCATTTTCTCTCCGTGCGCCCAGAGCTTTTATAAACCCTTTACTTTAATAGAGGCCAAGTCGTGAAAAGAAAAATGAAGCTTGTTGCTGAACTGTGTTGTTACAAAAATAAAATATTTGTGCAATTAAGGGTGAGGATTGTGCAGTGCACAGAGAATGATTTGATAAGTGGCAGACCATTTATAATTAAGATTAAGAGGACGGGGTGGCTGGGAATTGAAATTAGAGAGGAACGATGTATTTTAGCTTAGAGGATGATGAATTGGAGAATGGCTATGTTGAATTTATAGCACCTTTATTGAAATACCAGTCATTTAGAAGCCTGGGTCTTCCAGAACAACTTTTCATTTGTAATGAATATATGACCACACTTTTTTGCAAAGGAATTGCTCAAAGTATATCCCACAACAAAAATGTTGCTGGCAGTTCAGCGTGCACAAATGCATTTCTCATCAATGCAATCCATAAAAATAATGGACATTCCTAAAATATAAGCCATATTTGCCTTCATGTGTCACACCTTTACTCTCAGCCTACCAATGGCAAGGTGTAATGTGAAAAAGACTTCCTAGTAAGTAAGATTTCAGGCATTCTTTTTTGTTGTTTTTAAGCCAAATTGTTCTTTCGTATTTGGCACCTGCTGTAGGAGCAGGGCTCGCCCTCCTTGGCTAACCTGTCCCTCCCGAGGGTTGCCCGCTGCTGGTGGCTGCCACCCCCGGGAGCGTCTCTTCCACCCCGGAGGTTCTTCACACTTCAGTGGCGAAATGCTGCGTGGGTCACACTTTCTAAGAGAGCTCAGTTGTCACTTAAAGGCTAGCGAGTGCCAGAGAGCTTTGGCTACCAAGTTGTTTCCAAAAAACGGGTCCCTACAGGTGTGGTGTGAGGAGGTGCTAGCCACAAGCATTCAAAATCCCGCCCTTCCTTTGAAAAGTGCTTTTGATTTCTGGACGAAAGGTGTTAGAGGAACGTAGATGTTATCATTCGTTAAGAGCAATTTCCACTGCGCAGCCATAAAGCTCTCCACGGCGCAGATACACCCCTGCGGACCTTTGGCAGCAGCCGCAAGGTACATTCTTCTGGCAAATACTTTTCCCACATGTTCGCTCTCACTGAGGGCACAGATTATCTTCCTCAGAATCAGGCGGCTTATCTTGCTCATTCTTTCCAGGGAAGAAGTGCTGGAAGTTTTTACACCCAGTTGGGGAGTTGTGGATGGGGAAGGGATGTCCTCGCCAGCGCGGTGCCGGCCGTGGGCTGGTAGACCCTTCCCAGCCACAGGACATGGCAAGTCTCTTCCTCCTTTGTTCAGTTTTGCATCCAGCCCCGATGACCTGCACCGTTCCCAAGCCATATTGGCTACATGTAGTGAATGAATCAGAATTTAAAAAAAAACAAAAAAAAATCCCGGGATAATTCCAGTTCTGCCTGAGCCTGGTGCAGAGATTGCCTCATCCATGCCATTTCCAGTAGGAGACTTCGGGAGCGATCTTGCGTGAGCGTAAGGAGTAAAAAGAACAAAACCCAAACCCCAAATTTTTCTCTGCTTTGCTTTAGCTCCGGGGAAGATCCAGTGGCTCTTTGTCATGCCACCTTAAGGCAGCAAGTCCAGCAGTATCCCGAGCCCTGTTAGGATGGTTACTGCATGAAAGGAAATAAAACAAACGACAGTTTAATCCCTGCCTGAAAGCTCTGAGGACACAGATGGGTAACTAGCCATAACAGGGACACTGTTCCTGGTGAAGTGAACAAAAAATAAATGCCTCACTCTATAATAAATAATCCCAGTCAGATGTTCTGGTTCCATTTTGTTGATAAATTGCTGCATAATCATGGGTGAAGGAAAAATAGCTCAATAATTTTAATTTGTCTTTCCTTTTCAATGCTTAAATACCGTGTAAAGAAGTTTAAAAGAAATTACTGTTTTTCTTGGCAAAAAAGACTTCTAAAATGTCACCAAAGCAGGCTGAATCTTAGATCTATTCTCTCTCTTTTTTTTTTTTCTTTTTGATAGGCTTTTCCTTTTTCTCTTGAGGTAATGAACATTATTGAGCAGGGGTCCAGCAGAGGTTAAGAAATGAGAGAATTTCCCTCCAGGGAGGAGATGAGAGGGAAAATGAACCTCTTGACAGATGTTAGTTTCGTTGCTTAATGCACTACTGGAAGACACTCAGATGCTCTGGAAATAACCTATTAGAGACACCATGAGCTGCAGTGCACAGCATTAAGGTCATCCAAAACTTCCCCTTTTAAGATTATCTCTTTCACTGGCTTATATCTTTGCCAAATTTATTCATTTAGGCTGAACTTCTTCGTGCCAGGTTTTTGCCTCGGGCTGACTTCACTGCCGTTAGTTGTTGAAAGTTTCGTCTAAAGCTGTTCACCCACTGCAGTGAGTAGGACTGGGGGGAGATCTGTCGCTGTGCCCAAAAATCCTCAAAGAGAAGGCTCTGAAGGCTTCGTTTTGCACATGCCAGCTCTCCCCCTTGCTACAGCTGTAGCCTCTGCTCCACAGCCACGCAGAAGTTGGCTACGGAGGCCGTAGAGGGCCTTGTCTTACGTCTGTGACTGTAGAACTCTCAATGATTTTAAAAATGCCAAAGGATCGGGGTGTGCAGAGCTGGGAGGGAGGTGACAAGTGGCAGTGATCAGCCTTTCGTGGGGGAAAGGGACAGGGGATCAATAGAGGACCTGTGGGGGTGATGGGCAGGGTTTCACCCCCTGTAGCACCAAACACAACAGGACCCTCACCCTAACTTGGGCCCCCTGGACACAGCTGTGATGTCAATATTCATACATTTACGAGGTTGTTCTTCTCAGTTTGTGCACATGCTGTTTTCCAGCATTGAGGTGTTTTCCATCTTGAGGTGTTCAAGGGCAGGTTGGAGGGGGCTTGGAGCAACCTGCTCTGGTGGGAGGTGTCCCTGCCCAGGACAGGGGTGGCACTGGGGGGGCTTTAAGGCCCCTTCCCACCCAAACCATTCTGTGATTCCAAGCCTGGCAGTGTGGGGAATGGCTCGTCTCACTTGCTGGGGCTCTGGGAAGATGGTTTTTATTTCGTGTAATGGAAGCTGGTGTCAGCTGGAGCCAAGGATTGATTTTCCATCTCGGCGAGTGTAAATGCTGGGAGATGCCCCGTGGGAGGTGAGCGCTGGGACCGGCACGTTACCCGGGCGAGACCCTCCCAGAAAAAACAGACTCAGTTGAAAAGGTAAATTATTAAAGTTACAGCTTGCGTCCGTTTCATATCCAATGGGGATCACGGAGCAAATGGAGCTCTGGATCACCGTGAGGATGTTGCATTCAGGAGACGTGCTATTACAAGGGGTACTCCAGGCAGAGAGCAGACAGACGGGGGTCTTTATTGGTATCTTTAATGGAACAATGCAGTCAAAGCTTGGAAGGGGATTTGCTGCAATGTTCCCGGAGCGTGGAAGCGTAAGGAGGTCCGTGCTGTTTTCAAGGCACCGACGGCTCCGGGCTGGGACGGGAGGCGCTTCCAGGTTCCAGAGGCACCGGGAATGCGGAGCCGTGCTGCGCTCCCAAAGGCTGTCGCTGAGACAAAGGCGAACAGATCGTAGCGTGTTGCCGTACGCCGCGCGTGAGGGAGTGAAGTGCATGTTGTTACTTGTGTGTGTCTTGCTCCGGCCCCTCCCTGCCAAAAAAAAATTTTGAATGCTTTAACCTAAGTTTGTAGCGTGGCAGTGGTCCTGGGTTTGTTTTATAAACAAATTTGATGGTAAAGGTGATGAACTGGTGTATTCTGAAGTGTTGCATCAAACCTACAGATGGGCTTAAAATTCAAATTTCAAAATATTTAGGGATAGTCAGACATTGATTGGCCTCTGCACTTTGGACTCGAATGTGGGCGCTGCACGGCGAGGCTGCCAGTGCAGGAAAATGAGGTGTTTTGAAAGTGGAGTCCGGAAAAATCTCTGGAGTTCATAAAGGAGCGACAGACAGGCAGTGCCCAGAGCCGGGTGATGGCGCAGATAAAGGGAACATGATGAAGCGTCAGGGTGTGAGTAGGGTCTGGGTTCCCTAAGAGGATGCTCAGCGTTTCCTGAACTGGGTTAGGGAGTGTTAAATGGGTCACAGGAGCCGCTCTCTGGGCTGTGACAAAATAGACAAAGATGGGTTTTTTCTTGAGATGCATCACTACGGACGGGCTTTTGCTACTGTGGAATGTTTTGAAGAGCGTGTTACAAAGTCCAGTTGGTTCCAGGCCAGACAGTTCACTCCCGTTTCCTCTTGAGATCGTGATCCAAAAAGTCACATTATCCCATTCTTCTTAATACTACATTGAAAAGTAAATTACAATAACTGAAGCACACTTAAAAGAACTGGAGCTCTTTCTAATTACGTGTAACTCCTGCCAAACACTTGTAAGCAGACAGCATTAATTTTTTTTTTTCTATGGGAGAACTAGGGGGAAAAAAAAGCCTGTGAGAAAGTGGTGTGTTTCCACTTCTGTAGGAAACATTGGTATTAGTTGCTGTTATGTTTTGAATTGAAATCTTTCAACAACTGTTTTGAATAAAATCCAGATAATTTTTATTCCTTTTCCAGGGAGATAGGTTCTAAGGCAGGCAGTTTGTTCTGCAGTGTGATGAATAGCTGGTGGCGGTGACAGTAAGTGACCGGCCGCCGGAGCGCGGCGCGGGGCAGTGGGAAGGGCTGTACAGCAGGAACCCAGGCCATAGGTTTTGGGCACGATGCAGAGTGCAAGTTGTTGCTTCAGGCTTTTTTCTTTGTCGTCGTCATTGCAAAGCTTCCACGGGAGCTTGTTCAGGGAAGATCTAGGTAAGAAAGTCACAGGTGGGGCTCCGCAGGCTCTCTAGGAAGCCAGTGGCTGTTCCCCTCCGGCAGGCTGTGAGGTGCTGCCGGGGCAGAGCCCGCTGCCAGCTGAATTCCTGAGGTTTGGCAGAGCCCTGTGCGTGGCCAGGCCCGCTGTTACCTCCGCGGGGAACACGGCGTCCCTCCTCGCCCTGCCCGTGTCCTTCAAACAGAACAAAGTGGGGACACAAGGAGATAAGCTGCCGCGGCAGCGTTTCCGCGCTGGCGGCACCACAGGGTACGTGAAGCAACAGGGTACGTGAAGGGGTCTCAGCCACATGACGAATAAAGTTCTGGACTATTTTTCTTCAGTTCAATCTCTGCCACCTGCCAGGAGGCTCCCGTGTCTTTGAGCCTGAGAAGGCCTCATTTTGTTCGGTTCAATTTAATCGCTGCATTTAAATATGCGTGTAAAAAAAAATACAAAACAACAACAACAAAACAGCCCCATCTGCATGAAACCAAATTTGATATTCTCTCCCTCTCTGAACGTGATCCCATGAATTTCTTGCATTGTTGTGTCTCATGTACTGAGGGTCCCATGCAGAGAGCAGACAATGAAGCAGCGAGAAGACAGATGCTCCGCTAATGGGAAACCAAGGAGCAGAGAGTCTGTGAGGGATTACAGGCAGCCTGGGGTTGGAATACATTATTAGCATAGCACCCAATTCAGAAATTAGTTTTCAGAATTAAATGCCCGAAGCATTTTGGCAAAAACTCCCGATCGTCCCTCTCAAAAGCCCTCAGAGCATAAAAGAGTAGGGCTCTGGAGCCGGGGCTGAGCAGTCACAGGCGATGACTTTGCGGGGCCGCAACAGGGAATCGCAGTTTTTAAGGCTCCATCCCATTCCCGGGGCAGCAGCTGCTGCACCTACTGAAACGTAACCCCCCGGGTCTGCTCCCCCGGGGCCTTCAGCAGGTTTTGAACGTCCTCATCAAAGAAGAAAACGGGCCTGAGTGAGATTCCAGGGTCTGTTTCCAGGAGGAAGGTTTTGTGTTGTGGGGTGGGTAACAGCAGGAAGGCAGCAGCCTCTCCTGGGCACGGTCGGGCAGACGGGGGAGAGGCAGAGACGTGTCTCCTCAAAGATCTGACATCCCCTAAGGTAGAACTTTCGGGTCCCAGAGCCTTTTCCAGGTGTGCTATTTTCTGAATGTTTTTGCTTTTGGAAAATGATGATGAGAACATCAAACTTTAAAAGACCCCGGGTGGACAACCGGGAGCGGTTACAGGGCTGAGGGCAGGCGGAAGAAATCGCTTCGCATAGTCCTTGGTGGGATTATCCTCCATGCATAATTGTTCATTATATGCTCAAAATTCATTGTTAATTTCCTTGGGATATATTGCACATTAGAGAGAAGAGTTATAAACCCCAAGATTATCACAGGAGGACACTAACAGGCCTAAATATTCAGGACAGAAGGGGACTTGTTTTCCTCTTGCATTGAAACAAAGACTCTTGGACAGAATCATTAGAGATCTTTTTTGCCCGTTCAATAATCAAAGTATAGTGGGCAGCAAACAAAAGAAAACTTCAGCCAGCCAAGTCTTCTACTTTATTTTTACTCTTCTGTTCTAACATAATTAACATATTTCTCAAGGTTTATTTAGTTTCCCAGAGTCTTATTTTGTATAAGTATCATTGGGGAGCTTGGTTACAAAGTCTTGATTTGTGCACGTAAAGTGAGATTTTATTATCCTGGGAGAGAAGTCAAGGACAAGGGAAATACGGGAGAAAACAGCTGGGACCAAAACAAGAAATCAGGAAAAATAATACGCCGGCTCTTCAACACGCACGTGTTTCCTTGGCGTCCTGGCAAACTTGCATCTCACTTCTAAGTAACAGAAGTGAGAGTGAAGGGTAAGGCTTCATTTTCAGCTTTGAATTTCAGAGCTGCTCTTTTTATTGACTTCTTTCAATGTTTTTATATATGCTTAATGAGCGTCTGTAATGAACATTCGGGAAAGTTCAAAATTATTTGTCCTGGGTACAGACTGTCTATAGGCTTCTGGACGTTTCCATCTAGTTTGAGATTGGCCTGTGTTTACATCATCTCAGCGGTGTGCCAGCAAAATATTTATATATGAAAAGAAACAACTGGCAGGTACAAAACCCGTAGAGAGTAAGAGCTGAGCCCAGCACCGCTTCCACCCCGAGCAAAGCCGTACGGATAAAATCCCGTCCTCTTTTCCAGTCCAAATCGATTTAAAGCACGAGCAGAGCCGACTCCAAAGCCCTGGTCTCACTGAGTCAGGTCTCTGGTGTGTCTGGGGTGGATGCTGTGATGGGAGAAGAGTGGAGCTGGTGGCACAGGAGGGCTGCCCGCGCCCATGGAACGCTTCATGGCTGCTGTTAGACTTACTGCCATTTTGCAAAGTCGTCTTAATTGGGGAATCCAGTTCCGGATGTGTCTGACAAATAACAATTCTCTTGTTAAAAACAAATCATGGTTTTAATTTAATAGGGTTAGTCATATAAAGAGCGATTTTGTGTCAGCAAAATCTTTCTTTCTGACAAACAGTGTAATTTATGGCAATCTAGTTGGCAATAAATGACATTAATCTGACCACTATGCCATTCTGTTCCTGGGGAATAATATTCCTCTTAATCAATAGTGGGGTAAGTGCTCCTTTGCATTCCTTATCAAATGACAGCCAGATGGTACTGGCAAATTCATTCCAGCAGGATTTTAGAATTAGCTGGGTTTGTGCCCTCGTTAATCCTCTGCTGTCTGGACCACCAGCACCTACCCACCTGTTTCCAGTAGCCCCTGAGTTCCCGGCCTTAGGAGAGGATCTGGCCAGATGGTCACTCAGATACAGCGCGGCCAAGAAGCATCCTGCCGAGCCCCCAGCACCGAACTGGGGGGGCTCTGCCTCCCGTCCTGCCCGGTCCCCGCTGCGGCTGTGGCACGGGGTGGCCACTGGCTTTGTGTCACCCTTCTGAGGTTGCCCACGCTGTGCAGGGAGCCCAGGTGCCTACAACTGGAGTCTTAGATGCCTCTCTGGATAAAAAGCTCGGTGTCCACGAAGCAGCTAAATCCTTGGGCCTGTCTTCATTCTCCTAGTCTGCCTGCAGTGCTGGGTGAAGTGTAGGGCCAAAATCTGAGCATCTGGTCACTAATTTGAGCGGGATTTGGGAAGTAAATCCGATGTTATTTACTTCCCCAACAACAACCAAAAGAGTGAATTAAAGCTAATTCCAGCCTGCCAAACTCGAACTCTCCAGGTAGGCTTCAAAAATAAAAATCAAAATAAAAACCTTGCTGTGGATGAGAGGGCAGAGCTGGTGTCTCCACATGTGGCAAGAGCAGAGCGAAGGCTTCTGAGGCACGGTCTCCCCAAACTACTGTCTGGTTTAACACCATATATACAGCACGGGCTGGGAAACGGCGCAGCGCTCACTTAGAAGGTATTTCTGCAGCTGGAGGAGTGGCTACTAATAATCCTTTCTTTTCTGTCATTTGAACAGTATTCAGGTTTTCAGCAAACAGCGGACAAGTGCTTTGTTTGTGGACACCTCATAATGGAGATGGTAAGAGACCGAAACCTCTGACCGCGGGGTGATTTGGGTTTCACCTGCTTTGGGGAGCGCACGGTGGGACATGGGGCTGTTTCCCTCAGACTGTCACTGCTGGCAAGGTAATTTTTGAAACTGAAGGCGGTAAATTAACAAAAAATACCATCGTGGCCTGTAAGTACAGCCAGTCAGTTGGGCTTCTTTTCTACCTGAGATTCTGGGAGACTGTTCTTCTGTCACATGCCAGTTTAAAAAAACATAAATAAATAAATAGAATTTTAATACTAAAGGGGGAAAAAGCAGCACTGCTGTGTATGAGAGGATGGAACAGGGAAACGGAGGCTGTGCTCTGTCAGACAGTGGAATAGCAAGAGCTCTGGCAAGGGGATGGAATGTGGGCTCGAGGAGAGGACTATCAATAGTCCTGAGGTTTGTTGCCCGCTCTGTGACTTGCTTTATTTACCTTCTGCCACTCGCTCCACGTCCGTTACGATGCATTCTTGCCCCTGGGCTTTGCAGGGAGCCAGTAGTCAGCGTTATTTTATAATAAAAAAATCAAAGGGCTGTGGGCTGGGTCAGGTGCTGCTGGCACCGTCTCAGTGGCTGGAAGTGGGAAGAGTTCAGGCTGATCTTCCTAAGCAGAACTTCCCTAGCACAGTGAAGTGGCTCGTGCGTTGAAGAAGTGCAGGGCGTGCAGTGTGTCTGTTCTCCTCCTGCTTTAAAATGAGCCTCCCTTTGCCCAACAGACGTAGCTGCTGCATTGCGAGCACCGAGGCTCAGTGGGAGCTGGAAGGGAGACCTCACTCGTGAGGATCCTGGCTCCCGTTCTGGCACCACTGGTTGGACAAGGATATTGTTTGGTTTAGCCCAAGAGCAGATTTCTAGAGTTGTGCCGTGCTGGCAGGGGGGTGGGGGTGTCCCCACCTGCACGCTTTGAGCTGGCCCTTAACTGGAGAGTCCCAGGCGAGAGTCCATCATGTCTGGGTGCTGGAGCTCAGCAGCTGGAAGCTCGGCAGGTGCTTGTCTGCTGATCTCCTGTCAGCAAGGGTGCTCCGACAGAGGAACCGGCTCCGGGAGCTCCAGGAAGGAAGCGGTCTGGTTAATTCCTGGGTGCTCACCCTGGGAGGAAAGGTGGCTGCGCAGTCGTGGTGCCCCTCACTGACCAGAGAGCTGTAGGCCTTCAGTAGAGGGGAGAAAAAGGTTAAATTAACTTGACTTGGTGCGTTTTTCCTCCGTGCCACTTCTTATTTCCTGTCGATTTAATCTTTATTCATAGAATCATCTCCAGGGCCATGACAGCTTGATCTGTGGGGGTTTTTCATCTCCAGCTTATTGGAGGCTCCAGGCTGAGCACTGCTGCCAGCAGATACTTTCTGAAATTACCTTCCAAAGGTGTTTCTTGTATCTGAAATGTATGCAGTTGTTGCTATGACCCATGTTTCTTATACCTGAAATGTATGCAATTGGTGCTATGACCTGGGAGAGCAGTAGGGAAGGTCAGCGTGGGAGAAGCCTGGGCAGATGGATGGATCTGTATCAAACACATGGATACAGACGGAATTTTAACAGAAACCGACGGGCCTCTATGACTGAGTGATAACCAGCCAGTAACTGGGGGTATTTGGATCCTTCATTAATAAAGGGACTTCTACTTATTTGCGTGGTTTGTTATTTTAAAGTTGGAGTGCTGACTGGTTTGGATTCTGTCTGTCGCAGCCCGTGAAGTTCTGTGAGTTATCTCTGTGTCCCAGTGCCCTGTGTCTGGCTGCAGCGCCTGCCGGGTGTTAGCCTGGCTTTCACAGCTCTCTCCCCTTACTGGGAGCCTCCTGAAACCCACTGAAATAAGCAAGTTGATTGTTTTAAAAGGCCCCTTGCTGACAGAGCCACAGAGTGGTAATTTCATCCTGAAGTGCTTTTCTCACTGTCGTTATTAAGAGTCAGACACAGAGTATATGGGGAGAGGGGAGAATATTGTAATCGTGCATCCGCTTATTTTGCTGTGACTCTTAAGATCTTACAGGCCCTTGGAAAGTCGTACCATCCTGGCTGCTTCCGCTGCGTGGTGTGTAACGAGTGTTTGGACGGGGTCCCCTTCACCGTAGATGTGGAGAACAATATTTACTGTGTCAAAGACTACCATACGTAAGTACGCAAATCCATGGCATGCTCGGAAAAATTACAGTACTTAAATTATTGGTATAGTTATAGGCCTTGTAGTAGATAAAAAGGGTCATTCCTGGAAGGATTCAAAAGGCTTTATGCGTGAAGAAAGGTAAGAGAGAGGGCGTCTGTGGGAAGGGGACTGGGTTCACTGTGCCGAGGGGTCAGGGAGACCCAAACAAAAAGCCTGGGGTGGATCAGCCTCTTCCAAACCTCCTTTTCCCTGAATATCATCATGTAAAGGTGTTTCAAATCCCTTGGATCTACATTTTGCTAAAACCAAGGCATAGTTAGAATAGCTCTCTCGGTTCTGCTTTTTGAAGAAGCTTGAAATGTGATTTGAACACTTTGTTCTTGCACCCTAGGGTTTTCGCACCAAAATGCGCTTCCTGTAACCAGCCGATCCTCCCCGCACAGGTGGGTGTTAACGTGTGCTCTCCCCTGCAGAGACCAGCGGTCGACACTTTCTACAAACACATCAGATGCTTTTCCTCCCTCTTCCACAATCTATACTATGTCAGATACTAAATTAAATGCAGTTCAGCAGTAATGTCACTCCCAAACATTCCCAGAGGTTGTAATAGTCATACTACTTATGCAGCGTAGTACTTTGTATCTTTAGGGTGCTTTCCAGGTCTTAATTATGCTGTTATAAATCACATTTAATTGAAAGCTCTGACTGGGGCTCCAAGAAAAGTAAAGCCCTGTTTATTTTTAGAATCTCCCATTAGCTCAAGTAGCAATTTTCCTTGTCTGCTACGTTTGCATTTCTGATGCGGATCTGTTAAGATGCCCAAATTCAAAGAGACATCTGAGGGTTACCCCGACCCAGTGAAAAGGCCACACAGCCTGTCGTCCTGGGGTGTAAAGAAAGTCCTTAAAGGGGTGGAAAAGGCAGCGGAACAGTTGGCTAAAACGGGAGCTCGGTGAATGGCCTGCCTGCAGCCTCGGCCTGTCCTGGCAGTATATATATATATATGTATATACATATAACAGTGCTGTGTGAAGATGTCCCTTTTCTGCTCCCTGACACGCTGGCGGGTGCAGGACCCTCCCAGGTCCCGTTGCTGAGGTCACCAACCACCTCCTTTGTGAGCAAAGGGCTCAGCTCCTCCCTCCTGTTCCTCTGGCATGGTTATAGAGCCAGAGCTCCCATCCTCTACGCCGCT
>JAHREE010000429.1:7091266-7184746 GCA_033628505.1 Tringa tobata
AAGAAAGTCCTTAAAGGGGTGGAAAAGGCAGCGGAACAGTTGGCTAAAACGGGAGCTCGGTGAATGGCCTGCCTGCAGCCTCGGCCTGTCCTGGCAGTATATATATATATATGTATATACATATAACAGTGCTGTGTGAAGATGTCCCTTTTCTGCTCCCTGGCACGCTGGCGGGTGCAGGACCCTCCCAGGTCCCGTTGCTGAGGTCACCAACCACCTCCTTTGTGAGCAAAGGGCTCAGCTCCTCCCTCCTGTTCCTCTGGCATGGTTATAGAGCCAGAGCTCCCATCCTCTACGCCGCTGTGCCCCCGTAAAGCTGGTGGGTAGAGCCTCCCAGCGTGCCCACCTCCATCCCTCTGCACCTTACTCTCCATTTGTCTTTATTAGTTCTGTTAAATGGCCAGGTCTCACATAGTTAGAATAGCATGGTTAGAATAGAATGAGCTGTGAGAAGAAAACCCCGATGTAAATTACACTGGATTTGTGTCTTACAAAATGAATTAAAAAAAAAAAAAAGAAAGAAAGAAGGGGAAAAAAAGCAGTGCTGCTGACTCATCTGGTGGCTGGCAGGAGAGACGCCACGTTCTTTCCCATGGAGGTTGCTTGGGTTAGTTCAAGTCTCACAGCAGGTACTAACCTGCCCGCAGCTTCTCTCAGACGTAGCCTACGTCATATCTGATGCTCTGACCACACCTGGGACTGGAAACAATGCGAGGCAGCGCGTGTAACGAGCTCTGTCTGCAGAGCGGATCAGGGAGAGAGTCTGTGAAGTTCCAAGAAGGGTACGGGCCCGGGGCTCCGCCGGGAATTACACAACCCCCCGGCAGCCACCCCCACCCTGGGAGCTGTGCACCTGCCAGGCTGGTGTGTAAATCCTGATGGGCTGCTGACAGTGACATGTGCGTGTGCAAAATAGCTGTGCAACAGATGGTTTGAGGGGAGTACAAGTCCTGGAAAGCTCAGGCCAGGATCTCCACAAGGAAAAGTTACCCAATCAGCAGCTCATCATTTTTCGTTCAGATCCTGGGTGCCCTTGGAAAATTATTTGATTTCAAGCAGCTCTCCGGAGCGATAGGTTGGGCACTGAAAGAAACCTGAGAAAACAGCCCTTAGGAGCCCACTCTTACCTTCTCTCTGCTTCCCCAACAGGGCTCTGAGGAGACCATTCGGGTGGTGTCAATGGACAAGGACTACCACGTGGAGTGCTATCACTGCGAGGTAAGGACGGGCGCCTCTGCTGGCCCACCCCATGGCAAGGCTTTGCCAAGAACTAGAGCCACTCGCTGGGTGCCCGACTCGCACCCCAGGGTGCTCTCGCACGCCCGGGCAGGTAGGGCTCTGCCCCACGGCGCTTGGAGGGAGGCAAAGGGGTGAGTGCTGGGCTGCAAGTGGCACTGCCATCTCCAGTACCAAATTAGGGGATTTCTGCCCCAGTATATTACCTTCCAAAGTTGGGTTTCGATGTTTGGGTTGAATTTTCTCAATAGAAATTGAGAATTTTCTCTCTAGATGGGGAGAGAACAGAGAGTAGGTGCCAGTTCCCTTTATCCTCATCTCTGGATACAGCTTGTGTGGCTCTGCTCTGAGGAGACCTGGACTCACATCACCCGTGCAGGGAAGGACACCCACACACACACTGAAAAGCTTTTCTAGGGGGTCTGTGTTTTTTCCATGCAAAATAAATAGCGATTCTTTACTAGAAAAGAGACAGGGATACCACTGACTTTCTGTCACTTTTTGGAGAGTAGTTTCTTTTTGTGCAGACCATTTAAATGTTTATTGGGGCAGCTTAGGTTGTGGGATTAGTGCTCTTGCATCAGAGAGCTGAGTTCAGTCCCAGGTCTGCATCTGGGAGCATTACGAGGGAAACAAACTCTCTAATTTGGGATCAAATTAAACTTCCCTTAAAACCCAAAACTTCCCTTTTGCTGTAGGTTTGGCGCTCTGATAGAACGTGCAAATATCCACACAGATCCTGACTGTCTTAGCTCTAGAGGCAAAAAAGCAGCAGTACTGTCTTCCATGCGCTTCTGCACAAAAAGGTTTTACAAAGAGATTTCTGATTGAGGGAGAAAATAACAAAATTCAGGGCATCTTGAAATGTAAGGAAGACCCCGTCCACTCAGCTGTTTCCTTCCAACAGAGATACCTGATACTCCATTATTTTCCATTAATTTTTGAAGGTAAATTGGCGCAGGAAATCGCAGCATTTTGGAGCTGTCCTTCCCTCCTCCTTCCCCCATCTATGGCTTTGTGCAGGCTTCACCTGCGCTGACAGCTCCCTCCCCTTCTCTCCCAGGCTATTGACTTCATATTAGAATGTCCCAATGGGGGTTTATTTTCAGTTCTGTTTCATTATTCATTTCCCCATTCTCCTTCCCGTTTGAGGCAGATCCAGCTGCCTCCACCTCTGCCCAGAATGGCAGAGTGCATTTATATCCAGAAATCGGGGGGTTTAGCCCTGTGTTAACAGGGGCAGGTCCCTGCCTGACGGTCTCAGGTCCCAGGCGGTACCCACTGGGTCACTGCTGTCTCCCAGTGCTGCTAGAAAAGTTACTGCCACTGTTTTGAGGTGTTCACACGGACACTTGTGCAAAGGCTGTGAGGACTCAGGCAGCCGTTAATGTCACCATCACCTGGTGGCCGTGCAAAGCAAGTAGTCAGTTTGGAAACTTGGCTGCTTTTCTGTATCATCTCTTTCTTGTGCAACCTCTTAACTTCTGCTGAGAAGATCAAGCCAGTTTACAGATCAATAGACCCCCAGTCTAAAACTGGAGTCCACCGAGAAGGCAGGCTTTCTCACTGCAGGAAAGGAACGCAGTTTTGGAGAGGAAAAGAGGTATGAGCATTTGGCACATCTGTACAGTAACCAAAGTTGTTACATTCTAATGAGGAATTTAATTTTAAATCTTACATAAAGGACTATAAAATTATTATATAACAGATATTAACACACAGAAAACTACCTTGGCAGAAACTTTGATTAAATCCTCCCTAAACTAACATTCCAGTTATAAAGCTTACTTTAAAACCCATTTTTCATTCTTTTTTCAGCATTCAGTACTAAAATGACCTGTACGCCCAACTTGTTCAATTTTATTTTCCTTTCTAGTAAGTGCACAGATATGTACTTGGAGTCTCTGGTTTGTCAGTGACAATTTTTAAGTATTTACCATACTTGAAACATCAAAACTGAGCACAAAACTTTTGTGACTTTAAAATGTCCTCAAAATTATAACGATAAGAACTGAAAACCAGGATTGCCTCTATTGCCGTGTACGTAAGAGTCAGCAGCAGGATCACTCTTTGTTGTTTTTCTTTTTCTCTCTGTTCTGCTGTTGCTTACCCACGTCGTCCCTGTAGTTCTGTGCCTGTCTAACATTTCCACCAAAGATGGACCATTGGCCTTGAAGTCTTTAATATTTTTTTAATTCCAAATTGGAGAAAGTGTAGCCCTGCTTCAGAAGTAAAACACGTCTCATCTCTCCCCCTTCCCCACTCCTCTCATTCTCTATTTACGCTCCCCCATTCCTTGCTCGCTGCCTTGTTGCAGAATCAGCTCCTTCTCTGATCTAATCTCTTCCAGGTTGTGTGTCTCAGGGTCAGTCCTTGGCTTGGTTTTATCTGATTTGCACCAATATTTATTAGACAAAGAAGATATTTGAATGGGGAAAAATGCTGGGTACCCCTATAGACTGTCGTGTTGGATTTCAGTGATGTCATTTTGCTTCATATGAGATATTCAGTGTCCACCTCCCCAGAACTCTTGGGGCTGGTGGCTTTGGAGGCACAGGAAGGAGCTCTCGGGGTCTGCAGGACACATCAGTGTTGCTGTGAGTTGCCTTACCTGAAGCTCCTGCTAATCCGGGACATTTATGTTTCTTCCAGGATTGTGGCTTGCAGCTCAACGATGAGGAAGGCCACCGTTGTTACCCATTAGAGGGCCACTTACTGTGCCACGGCTGTCACATCAGGCGCCTTAATATTAAACTGCCGTCACATCCACCTCCGAGCTATCCAATGCATGTCACAGAACTCTGAAAGACATTGCCATTACCAGTAAGCCGTTTGAAAGAGAAGACAAAAATCTAAAAATTACTTTCCTGTTCCTTTAAAGATGAGATTCCAGTAATACCCATCTAAACCAGCTATTTATTTTTTAAATCAGAGGTGAGGGGTCCTTTTCTGATCTTGTACATATGCATTCTTTTATCTAGACGTTTTCACTGAGACACTGTCTACTTGAACAAATAATTCACCACTAAACTGTAACTGTAAATGGCAGCATTTCTAAACGCAATGGTACAAAGGGCTGTTCTGCACTCCCTACTCACTGCCCTTCGTGGAGATGTCACCCAAGTAAGGAGTGTAAATTACTTTCCAAAACTGAGCACCTTATCATATTGCAGCCAGCATGATAAGATAAATGCTAGCATTTTAGCTAGTTTTTTTGAATTCTGGTTTTAGAGAATACAGTCACACTTTTTTTTTAAACTTAGGTTCTCAGAAATAGTGAATAGGGAGCAAAGAGGTGTTTTTAGCAATGACAGTTTTCAGCATGGGTTAAATAATGGCATTCTGTGAGGAAGCATCAGGCCAACTTTCAGCCTGCAAGGTTCCGGAGTCATCCAAAGATTATTGTTAAAGGAATATGGCAAAAATCTTGTATAAGAGCCCCATTGCAGAGGGGTATCTCTAAAAGATTGGCACATGCAGGGTCATAGCAGTTGAAGAAAGTTGCCGACCTGCGGAATTGCCTGCTGTGTACGGGTGTAGCCGTGGTTTCAAAATGCATTCACAGCAACTTGATTTTGGCACTTAGTACAGAATTCATCTTTTAAACCTGGTTTTTGTTTCATAGGGTGAGCAGCCCCTTTCTATGCAAAGGTACACTTGTCTTTATACTGCTTGTTTTATACAAGACTTCATTTGTTGCCAACTGCTTTATGATTGTATGTTGATACATTATTAAAACAAGAGGGGGACAGTGGTTTTTGTATTATCTTTTCAGCTTTGTGTTCTTTTCTAGATGTACTTTTGAACTGATTATGGTGATTGTCTTCATTGGAAAACAAAGTACAAAATAATTGAGAGTCAGAGCATTGAAACATTGGTATTTTAAAACAAGTATTAGATGTACATAGAATGTACACATACTCAGATTTTGCATAAGCTTTTACAGTAACCTCAGAGCTCTGGGGAAATATATGTCTTCCATATAGGAAGTTAGATGAATCCTTTTTATGGTTTGTTTTCTACCATGTGTTGATGATTTACATGCAAATCACACATCTGTATGTTTAAAAAATTCCTTGCATTCTCATGAGAATTGATCCAGCCTTCCTGAATTTATATTTTAAATAAATCCATCATTGCTGTCTTTAACTGTATCCAAAATTGCAATAAAATAAAATTCTTCTGCTTCAGAGGAAGTGGAAATACCAGACCAGATTCTCCACATGTGTAAATTGGGACGTTTCCATGCCAGTTCTCAACTCGTCAAGACTCTGACGGATCCGTTCGGAAACGATCCCATGTTAAATTCAGCACCGCAGACTGATGAAATGACTTATTTGGCAACACCATTACAGTTTACTTTCTTATGCTCCACTGATTTTTTCAAAGCCATTTGTGGTGCTCTTGAAAAGCTCAAAGAGCATGCAATGGGCACTAATTCCTAAGTGGAATAATTAACTCCCTTAACAGAATTTTTTGATAGTCTGGAATTTCCTTATGAGGGAAGGGGGGTGGGCAGGAAAAATTCCTGGGAACTATTTTTTTTCCTGTTAGGAAGGAACAAAAGGTACGTTTCCTGAACTTTTGCCAAACTTCCACTGGCCTAGATTAACCTGTCCTACTGAATGCTCCTTGGCAAGTCAGATGCTCCTTTCAGAAGTCATTTTTCTAATGAATATATACCAGTTTATAGTTAACATACTGAATGTGATAGCCATATTTTGAAGGAGTCAGGGTGCAACTAGTGCCCTGCTTCTATGGCGTGACCCCAGAGGCCTGGCCTGAAAAAGCCACAAGGCTGGCTGCATCCACGCTTTTCTGCCTTTGTTACCTCTGTGTCCGCAGCCACCAGCACAGCCTCGGGGGAAGGGGAAGTACATCTCCCCCTCGCCCAAACAGCAAATGCTAGAAAAGTGTGTGTGGGGGGGACCCACCTGTCTTAAATTGGATTGTATGATTAGGTCAGTGCCTTAAGGTCAGCACAAACATGGAAGATAGCAGAGCTGTGGGATAAACTCTCAGCGTCAGCTGCAGTGTCATACTTCTTCCATTCAAGGAGTCTGATTTGGACCACATTGAGCTTTGAGGCATTTTTACTTGCTTGTCCTCACAGTCTATATTAAGGAACACAAATTAAGAAACCAATCATTAAAATACACGTCTCCTTCAGTGGCAAGTTCAAGTTTCCACTCCAAGATACTTTCCAAGGGACAGCACACTAGCTAAGATTATACATACCACCTTTTCCTTCTTTTTGAAGCTCATCATACTGTAGAACACAATAATATTTAATTTCATTTTACATGTTAATTTGTCAGTCTCTTGTAGTTCTACACAGTTCCAATGTGTTAAGTATCATCATGGCAAAACTATGGAGAGCTAATATTTCAATATAGACTAAGCAATTTGTTTAAAATCAGAAAGCAGCAGTTGTTGGTCCAGTATTGCCTACAGACAGGTGCATTCCCTTTCTGTAGAATTAAGTACAGCTTTGCTTTTCCAGCATTTAGTATAAAAACGGGAGCTTAAGTGAAATTTGCCAGGGTTGGGTTTTGGGTGGGTTTTTTTTTTTTTTTCCAAAGAGAAAAATAAAAACAAATCTAAAATGCTGATGTGCTGCACTCATCAGTGCTAGTGACAGTTTCTGCACATTTTACCGTCTGTCTGGGGAATTATGTAAATGAGAAAGCTTCTTTTAATGCATTTCTTAAGGAGCATTCATATGTTAAATCAGTTCAACACATGTAAACTTTCTAGAGTTGATTTTATGATGTGATTGTTCCTCAGAAGCCTTTGCTGTACTTTCAGACTATTTCTGTAAAGCTAAACCAGTATCAGCTTGTCCTGGTTTGCATCAGGCACCATCCCATCGTGGTAAGGACCGGTCCAGGTCCCTCCAGCACCAGCCTGGTGGGGGCCATTCACAGCCCCCCCGCGCGGGAGGGCGCCGTCCAAAGAAAGGACCAAAATAATAATTTGAAAACAAAACAAAAGAATGCACTCAGATAATTGAGCCTTCAAAGGGGGGTTGTTTGGGTTGCTTTCCTTTCCCTTTCACTTGTGTGCACGTGTGTGTATATATTTTGTAAGGTGGAGCTTCAAAAGGAAAACATGGTTAGAGGAGCTCTTTAAGACCAGAAATTCCAGAGTAGTTAAGTAAACCAAAGCTCTAAAGGAGACAAAAGCTGCTTTCTTGTGTTTCAAGAAAAGTTTAAAAGTTTGTGATTCATCCTGTAACTAATGCCGTAACTAGAGTATATAATTTGACTTAAATTAAGTTTTCATTTGAGAAATATTTTCATTTTCTTTAAAAGAATATAGTTTTCTTCCAAGAACTTGGACCAACGTTGATTTTTATTTTGTAGGAAATATATAAATTCCCAGTTTGTATATCATGTAACTAGTTTACATGCTGAAAATATACATTAGTTTAACTATTTTTGTATATATATCCTTGTAAAACCTTTCAATGTGCTTCTGTCTTTTAGTCTTTAGAATTACTTGTGGTTTTGTGTTTCAGTGTTTGATTCCCTTGATTGTTGAAGAAAAAATTGGGAAATGTAGATTTATTTATCTAAAGAAGAAGCTACTTGCTATCACCCTAAGTTATTTAATATTAAAGTCAGAAGTTTCATTTAACCTTAGATGCTATAATCTGCTTTTTTCAATAAAGACGTTTTGTAGTTATCTTTGATTTTGTAGTTTGTTGCATGTAAGTCTTTTTTTTTTTTTTTTTTTATTCGAGGTGGGCACTAACACAATTTTCAGGAGACCTTTGTATTGCCTACAGAAATGCCAAACTGATATTAATTGATTGCAGCTGCATTCATGAAAGATTTTGGTCCTTCAGTGCAAGTGTTACTAATTAAGGTCTAAAATATGCCCACAGCTAACGTTTTGCAGCTGCACTTAGAAAAGAATTTAGCCACTCTGGCAATTTTTAATTAAGCTTTAACCAGCCTGGCTAGTTCACATGTAGGACAGTCAGCGTTGAGGAACACTTCCTTTGCAGGGCTCCCATTATTTTTTGGAGTGTTCCAGAAGAGAAGTCCTTGGGCTGTGAACTTGGATAGCTTTAAGCACATGGACCTTGGCTTGGGGAATTTTCTTGCTAAGTCACAGTAATTCAGAAACTCTGGCCTGAGCTGTGATAGCATTGAAAAGACGATTATTATTTTTTAATATATTTTACCTTTCTGAAGTTCTTTGCCACTTTGTCTCCAGCGTCATGGTACAAATGGGAGCGTGGTCACATTTAGCTTCTGCACACAGCGGTTCTGCAAGAGCAGCTCTCTCTGTCAGGCAAAAGGTTCGTCACTGCTGGTATCATCTTGACTCCAAAGATGACCAAAAGTGGATGCCTAGGGAAAGAGTAAAAGAACCAGTTTCTTCCTGGTTTCCTCATACTCAGTGGGTTTCCTTTCCATTGAGCTGGTCAGTCTCCCATCCTTGAGGATGCTCCTCCAGTGACTCACAGAAGCCAAATACCTACAAGCTGCTACTTCAAAGTGATGCCACCTTCTTCTCCAAAGAGGCCTCCGCTCTGCAGCTCTGCCCCCCCGGCTTTGCCGAGTACAAATGACTTCACATTTGGAAATGAAACTTACTGGTGGTTTTCACACAATGGCTATTTTCGCAATTTTTTTTCTTTTGCGCAGTCAGAATGGAAAGAGTTACAAATGCCACAATTGTCTTAGGGACACTTCTGTGCTTTGAAACAGATGTATCACCCTTCTATAGGGTCTTCACATAAATGCTATTTTCTCACTCTTATTATATTTTTTTTTTTAAATTCGTTGAAAAAGAGTAATTCATGCCCTCCTTGAAGAAAAAAGAAAAAAGGCACAAAGACTGGCCAACTCGAAGTGTTTCGACAGCGCCTCACCACGTGGGTGACACAAATGTAGTCAATAAAATCTAGGACATATTCTTAATGCAGCAGGAATTTATACCAACCCATAACCAGCCTGGCTGAAAAGAACAGAATGCTTAAAAATATTAACTGTGCCTCGTGGGCCTCCTCGCAGGAAACACGGACTGGAAAATGAACACACACTCACCGCAGGACGGGTGTGAGTCAGGACCCGGCTCCCAGAGGGGAGCACCACAGAGGTCTAGAGCCTGGTAGGACTCCCTGGCCTGGCGTCCGAGCCACAGAGTCCTGTGTCACTGGGAGCTGTCACTAAATCTGGTGTGCAGATTGCCCCGGAGGGCTTTGCGAGCGCTGCTCTTCACCTTACCAGCCATCCCCTTGTCCCTCTCCTTGCAGCCACTGAGTAGAAGAAGGATTTTTCCAAGTCATCCCAGGCCTGAACCGGAGACACTTGGCTCGTGCTGGGAACCATTAGGAATAGGTGAACCGGGCCGGTGAGGCTGCCTTCGGCTCACATCCCTGTTACCCAGCTTTTAGTGCCCCAAATTCATAGACTCAGAGAGTAAGTGAGGTTGGACTTGACTTCAAGAGGTCATCTCCACATCCCACCACCAACATACACGCATTCAAACGGTATGTGTGTGTGTGTATACATATATAGTACCTTATATATATGTAATACCTTAACTATTCCCTTGGGTGTGTCGTTGGGGAAGCTGGAATTGCAGTCTCATTCCTCCCACTACAGCGTTGGTTAATGGGCCCAGCCTGTCGGGCAGTGACAAAGCTGCTCAGCGCCCACTTGGTGTTGCAGGTTTCTCTCCCAGACCCCAGTGGCTGGATCACCATGCCCAGGCCTTTAACTTCACACCAGCTGAGAGGAGATAAAGGTGGCAGAGGCCAGCAAATGTCAGAAGGCAAAGAACCAGGGCCCTGCTGAAAACACTGCAGGCAGCTTCAGATCAAGTATGAGCGCTGCAGTTTGCAATGTCCCTCAGTCACCACTGCTGGGCTCCACAGCAGCTGAATTACGTATTTTAAAAGCTATGGAGTTAACCACAATTTTGGGTAAAACTCCAGAAGACCAAAAATATTTTCTTCCTGTTCAAAATTCATTTAAGATCCCATCCTAGTGCTCGCTGCAGTTCTCGCCATCTCTTCACTTAACACGGAGACAGCAAAAAGAAATTGCCATATTGTTTGTGAAGAGCACATGATAAGAACTAGTGCATTTCTGCTGTGGCTGCACTTCCCCTGTGCTCTCAGTTTCTCTCCCACCAGAAGAAAACACCCTACATGAGACAGCACAAACCACTGTGCTCATACACACAGCGGAGGAGAAGTACAGATTGAAAACAGCACAAAAAGTAAGAAACCATGTGGAGAGCTGGTTTGCCAGAAGTGATAAATAAGTATCTCTCCAGCAACACATTTAAGAACAAATTCTCAAAGGTTTGTGTCACGGCTGGAAAAAAATAATCCGCAAACCCCCACATTTGTATGTACATGTCTGGGAAGCCATCGCCTCAAAGAACAAGTACTGCAGCGGTTAGTTACAGTAATTCAAGTGGTTAAATGGACTATCAAAAAAACCCCTGTTCATTAAAAATTTGGCACATTTAAACTATTGCAGGAATGTTAAAGCCAACTGATCGGTTAATTACCGGCTGCTCTGCCGAGGCAAATGAAAGCCAGAGGCACCCCTCGGTGCTCCCAGGCACGGTCAGGAACCAGCGACATGCGCAGTTCCCAACTGGTGTAAATGGGCCTTGTGTTGCTAAAACCAAGCAAGCTGTGCTGGTTCGTGCTAAATGAGCATCTCATGCCCTCTGTGGACAGGGCATTAGGATAGGAAAGAAATCTATTGTAGCAAGCTGTTTTTTTACCACTTAAATCCTGCAGCTGAAAGCTTCGTGAGTCAAACGCGACAAGCTTACCTGGGGGGAGTGAAGCAGCAATAAATCTACTCTCCGGAGGTCACATACTGCGTGGCTCCGGTCTCACCGAAGTGCCTTTACCTGAGGGTTCCAAAGGTCACACCTGTGTGTGAGGATGGATGCAGGGACAGAGTAGGGAAGAAAAGGAAAATGGCACACAACAGGGTACAACGCTGGGGAGAGAGCAATGAGACCTACCTGCGATACCTGCAGCCCACGCATTTAACTGCGCTTACTTCTACCAGTGGACGTGGCTCCCAGAATCTTTTTTCCCACAGAGCCTCTTTAAAGTGGTGAGGAAAAAAAGGGCGCCGGTGCCCTGCAGCAGGAACTGCTGGCTCTTCCCCAAGGGATGGTGGTGGCACTGCTCCCCGCCTGCCTGTGCTTGGACTCACCTGGGACCTGGTCCTTTTTCCTCACTCCTCCTTCTTATATCAGAAAAAGAATAGAAAAATAAATAAAACCATCACAGCTGTCTGCACCATTCACTTTTCTGTTCCTTACCAGGGCATTTCCCAGCAAGGGAGCAGAGGAGGACGGCACCCTGCCAGGCACGGGGCTTGCCACCTTGGCACAGGCTGCCTGCCTGTGGTCACTGTCTCACACGGATCCTTTTTATCAAAATGGCAAGTCTCGGTCTCACAAACATTATGGTAACTTTAAACACATCCTACTGCTCCTAGTAATGTCTTATCATTTGGAATAGAGTGTTTGCTACCTGCATTCCTAACCCATAGAAGTTATACCTACAGTTTATTTGGCTCATTGTTCTTTTACCACCCCAATCTACCACACAATGGTAAAAGCAACAGACATCCAGCTGTAATAAGATCTGCCTTTAGCTGGCTATAAACATTGTTTTGTTCTCTATTTTAAAATACTGTTTGTAACCTTTTTATAAAAAAATAAGTAATGTTTCCTGCAACCAGCTGCTAGCCCCTCTCTTACCCACAGCACATTTCCCAAGTTCTGGATCAAAGCCATATTTTTTAAAAGCTAGAAAAACCTATTTTAAAAATGAATAAATTTACAACCAGTTAATATGTAATTGGCCAATTATCTTCCAGAAGCCCAATCAGAATGGGAAAAAAATAATAAAAATGTCAGTATGGAAGAGGCCATGAATGCCTCTGAAACCAAGCAGAAGTCCTTAAAAAATGTGCCATTGCACCTTCCAAACTGAATCAAAAAGAAAGAAGGTGGAGCAAAACAAAGTTTTCTTTAAATGTTTCTTATTTTATTCTGCAACATACAGCAGAAAATCTGGTAAATCAATGGCTCTGGCAGCCTCCAGACAAGGCTTTGATAAAGTATGCTAGATTTCATTATATAATTTAACACCGATTTGATTTTTTTTTGTTAAACATACCATCTTCAAAGCTGAAATCTTGTCCTTTGTTGATGAGCCAAAACATAATACGAAGCCAAGCATCTACTTCACTACAGTCAGTAATTTCCATAGCACCTTTCCCAAAAAATTATGGCTTTATCTGCACTCCAGGTGTAAGGTCTGCCCGCTGTGGCCAGGGCTGGGCTATGGTGGAAGACAGGGAACAAACCCTGGTGCTGCTTTGCGTGACCGTCTCTAGATGCCACCCCACAGCCTGCTGCAACAAAGCATGGGCTTGTGAGCACAGCAAGAGGCTCCTTCCCAGGTTTTGTCGTGTCAGATGAAAAAGAAATAACCGTAGCATGTTGAACTCAAATAAAGGCAGCCACAAGGTGAGAGAGCCAGAGGTGACCTGGCCAGTGGCTCAGTTTGAGGAGCAGCCAGCCACCGCTCGGCTTCCCACACAGTGCCAAGCACACCGACTTTGAAGGACATGGGAATGCCACCAGAGGACCTTTTCCAGTGGAAATACTAAAGCTATTTCAAAACAGATACCCCTGAGGAGCATACCCCGTCCTCCACGGTGCCTCCTGGTGTGGCCAGCAGAGCCAGCTACTGAGCAAGCACTAGAAAGGCAAGAGCAGCACCTGGGGTCCCTCTCCTCCTCTTCCAAAATGCCTGTTGGGAGCTGGGGGCTGTCACAAAGACTTGTCAACCCCCCCCACGCCATGTCAGTAACCCCAAGGGGCCTGACAGCACCTCTGCCGTGTTTCTCGCCTGGGGGAGATCAGGAATTATTATCTCAAGGCCACGGAGGAGACCCTGCCTTGGGTCCTGGTGCTGTGAATTGCTGGGATTTCCACTAAGCTCCACCACAGCAAGTCCAGCTTTAGCCGTGCAACTATCTATCTCAGCATTACTCTTCTTTTTGTAGTAGAAGCTTCTGGAAGCCACTAAAAATAAGTTTGTTTGGGTTTTCAAACCTAATCCAAACACATTTGTGTCATCTTTCAAGATGGCACTTCCCCCTTGTCCCTACTTGACAACAGATTTTTCAGTCATTAAGAATGCTCTGCATGCTCAGAAATATCTGGGGTTATTTTTTCCCATAATCAAAAGAAAACAAATCCCAGAGCAGCCCTGGCAGGCCGCTTCCGGCCAGCGCCGCTGCCCCCCCAGAGACCCAGCCTGCTCGGCTGCTGCCTTCAGAGGGCAAACAAGAAAGTTTGCTTTAGATATAAAATTAGACGCTGAAACAAACTGCCTTTTTTTTCAAAGGATGCCCTCTGCCATTGCCCACTTCTTCTCACGTGCTTTCTCCTACATGGCCCTTCCCGATTATAACGGATTGGCATTTGGAAGGAACTGCAAAGTTATTTACCTCATTAGCCTCCTTTAAATCCCTCCCTAATACCCTCAATCTGCTGTGATATCTAAATGAATTTCGCCAATTAGAGCTGTTAGCACGCTATGGCTACCACCTGGACCCATCTATCCCCTCTTAAATTTGGACAGTAAGCTGCTGAGGGCAAAAAGCTATTTTTTGATTACAAGGAAGACATTCTTGACACTCTATAATGACAAGTTTACAAGTAAATACCAAGAAATCTTTCAGTATTGCCAAAATCTCCTTGACCTAATGTAATGGCAGTTCAGCTATAGAAAACATTTCTATGTCTAGCACTGAAAGACGTCCTTATTAAAAAAAAAAATAATTAAAATATCTATCACAGCCATCCTTAGCAGTACCACTGCTGCAGTGGGTTTACATTGCTAAGTATAAATTAAAGAGATTCCAAAAGCAGTTCACAATAATTTACCCAATTAGTCTTTTGCTTTCTCTGTCCATTATAGACAAATATGGTGAGAAAATTGCTGGCCACTGCCTAGAATTGTTGACGAAAGCTTCTGAAATGCTTTGCATTCTTGTGACGGGGTCCTTAGCAAGAGACCACTGTCGCACTCTGAGGCTTGGGTCTACAAGGTCAGATGAGTCACTGCAGCGTCTCCTTTTCACGTCTGATCAAGTGTGCAAAAACCTGGGGACAAACGCTGCTGCACATTACCCTTATGTCCTGGGGATCTTCATTCAAGAGCATTCAGAGAAAGCAAGCATGAAACGAGGCTGCGAAGTGACATCATTTAAAAATTTAAGCAGTTACAGAAAACATCTGGGGGCCTAAACCAACCTTTTGCTATCACATACAGTACCCAGCACAACGGAGATCTAATGTATTATTGAGTCCCTAGATTTCATGGTTTAATAAACATCTTCATTTTAGCAGATCTGCTCATTCATTAGATGTCCCACCTTTTGCATTTAGAGCAGCTTTGAGCACCCCAAGATCTTTAATCCTCAGCTAGGTCTCTTCCCTTAAAAATACATACCATCATACTGGATGTGTCGTCACGAGAATGCAAAATAAATGCTTCGTGTCATCGTGTTTTTCAGTGTGGAGTTGCACAAACTACACTCCAGAGAGCTCTGGAAAAGAGGAAAATTACAGTACCTCCGATCACTATAAAATATTCAGAAGGTGAAGCACAAACACATAAAGGATCCTGGGTGTGAAAGCTTCTTTCACTCTATTAACTGCAAAGACATAACCAGAGGCACCACTGAGTATCACCAATCCCCCACTGCATTAGGCTTTGTACATGCAGGATTGTACAAGTCACTACACTAGGATTTTATATTCCCTTTTAAGCTGAAATCTAGTTCTTGGTCTTGTTCTTTGCTAATGAGAGGGCTGTCCTGGGCAGGGAAATGCACAAACTAGATCATGGCTCAGAGAAGAGCAAGGAGAGGAGACAGGACTGCAAAGGGGAAGAAAAACAATTGCCTTTTTTTTTTTTTTCATTTGGAAACAAATTGTTGGGCTTCATGAAAAACCCAACAACTGAGCATGGCTCCTGAGGTGGTTCGTTGACCTTCGCAAAACCACTCAGCCCTGGGGGAGGCACAGCCAGGTCTTAGAACAACTTAATCCTCCCTGAGCTTGGTCCCTCAGCAAGTCCTTCAGCAAAGCTTAGTGCAGCTCCAGACCCCATCAGGGCACTTGAGGATCACCAGAAAGTCAGGGACCTACCAACCTGTGGCTCTTGGTGGTGTGCACACCCTCCACCTAACTATCCTCATGTCCCATGGGGAGCACCAAATGGCCTCCAAGTAGCACAAGTGTTTGGAAAGATCCGGACCAGATATTGCCTGAATAGACTCTCCCTTTAATGCTCTAATCCAAATCTCTAAGCAAAAAGCAGGAGCAGCACCACCAGCCAACTGTGACAATGACAGTCCGGTCACCAGAGCCAACTCTGTGGTGGGCTCCTACCCACCTGGGCTCCACAGAGATGAAGCCAGTGTCTGCAGCCAGCAACAAGCTTATAAAAACAAAATGTGTTTCTTATTTAGTTTTCTAACGTTAAAAAAAAATTATCATACTGAGGAAGAGATGTGAAAAGGCAGAAGATTTTCCATTTGAGGATGGTCCATTCCCCAACTTTTTAAATACACAATAGTGTACAGGATGATGCAGAACTCCATACAGCCACCTAGTGCTGGAAAAAAATCACTTCCTCACTTCAGTGACCGTCCTCTGCAGTCCCAGAAGTGTATTTGAGACTAAATGTCCGGCAAGGAGCAATAAAAGCCAAGTCTCTGCAAAAGTCAAGAGCGCACACTTCCAGTTTTGGTCAGCAGCAAGTCTGAGAATAAAACGGCCGATGAACTGCGCACACAGGAAACGTGCTTGTATCCCTATAAAGAGAAAAACATCCCACAAAAGACATGGCTGCTGCCTGTGGATTCTCCAGTGGTTGTTATCTGTGGCACCTCTCCTCCGTGCTGCTGGGCTAAGCCGAGCAGCAAGCAGATCTGCTTAATTTTTAGGGTACCCAAGCTGTCCCCCCTCTCCCCACTGCTGGCCTTCCTCTTCCTAACAGGGAACTTCCGAGATTTCCTTCAGTCAAATCCTTCTCATTTCTCAGCAATCCCTTGCCATCGCAGGACCGAGACTGCCTGTCCCCATATCTAATCATGGATATAAAATAAAAGTGTAGCACGCTCCTTCCAAGTCACCTGCTCCTACCTTCACACCCCCTCCTCCCGTGTGGTGGCACAGGCAGTGGTACAGCTGTGCAGGGGAGCAGATCAAGGAACCAAACGGGGTTAAAACTAATCCAGCAAAGAAAGGAAAAAAAAAGAAAGAAAAAAAAAAAAGGTTTGCCTTCAGCCAGATCAATTCCCTGGTTCCTGTTCACCGCGTGGGGGAACAGATGCTTGTGCCAGCAGGAGCCAGGGGCAGCACCAGCACAAGGTGGTGGCCTGATGTATCTGGCAAACCACAGCCCAAGCCATCATCTCTGCCCCCCCCATGGCCAGAAACAGCCAGTGGGAGTCTGGAACATGCCCTGCGATGCCTCTACTAGGACACAACCCTCATTAAAACCAAGTTAGTTACTTATTATTCTAAAATCATTAATTTTCATAGCCTTTAGACTGATTGCCTGGAAGACAGCAGAGCTAACCCCTCTCAGGAAGTGTGCTATTTGGATACCAGTTTGGAATATCCAACTTACTGTTTTTTTTCCCCCTCAGAATTTGAAAATATTTTGCCATGCATCTAGCTAACCAGCTCTTAGAGGGATATGGTTTCTTGTTCTTTTGCTTATAAGGGAAACTGGAAACAAATTAAAATTATTCTGGCCTCATACTAAAGGTCAGCGTTGTGGGGAAAGATGACTTGTTCGGAATTCAGTCAGGAAGTTTAACACAAATAATCCAGCTTGAAGTTCTGTGAGAACTAGTCCTAGCCAAAAGAAAAAAAAAAAGTGCTGATAGAACTAATTTAAGTACTAAATCTCTCCTTTCCAAACATTTTTTCCACCAATAAACCTAGAGGCTTTTAAATCCGCCATGTGAACAACTATTTAGCTGAGGTGTGACGGAGATGCTGTTGGTACCTTCCCGGGTAAAACCAGGCTTTTACCAGGAGACTTAAGCAGGAATGAGCAGGGAAAGGAACAAAAGGTATCGTTATAAACTGCTCTGAAGAGAGACTGCACTGTACAGTGTCATCATTGCTTGTTGTAAAGCTTTAGGCTGCCTCAAACTTCTTTAGCAAAATGTTCCTGCCATAAAAAAGGGAGAATAGCTGATAAAATCCAACATCTTATTTGCAAATAACTAATTCTTTGTTAGTAAAGAAATGCCTTGCATGTGTACAGATGCCTGCTGTACCTGTAAAGCAACATTTGACCCTCTGAGGCTACGCCATGAATTCCATTTGAAAGTGTTCATCACAGAGAAAGCCCAGAAAGACTTTACGATATTCTATTCCTGCTAGAAACAGGTATTAAAAAACAGGTATTAGCATTAGTAACACAACAGTTGTCTTGTCAACGTCAGCCTTGAAAGAATGACTTCATAAAGAAATAGAGAGAAAGTATTTCTGTTTTAGAGAATATGTATGTAAATACCTATGTACATATATATTTTAATAAAATCTATAGGGACACAATGGGTCAAGAGATCCCTCCCAAAACTCTGGAAACGCGAAGAAGGGAAGTTCCTGATTCCTCACAGGTTTACACCTCTGTGGTTGGTCTGACTGAAGTCAGCAGGGCTATAAAAGCATCTGCATCCAAAGATTTAAATCCAGACTCACCAGTCTGGTGGTGTTTTTCTGGCTGACCAAAAGCTGTTACCAAGAAATGAGCCTTTCAATCCCCTCTCATGGTTGCAGAGCATTCGGTTCCATCAGTAAGTGGCCGCTCACATCACATGAGTTGTACCTGGGCCTAGAGAAACATCAAAACCCAACAACCTGCAATCTTCCTGTCACAGGCAAATAACACACAAGTGCAGAGTCTCACGACCAGGGATGAAACAATCCTGCAGACAGAAAAAGCCAGGAATCCACTAAGAAGCCTGTGTAGTTCTTAAAAGAATTTCAGTGCATTTCCAGAGCTGCTGAGCTGCAATAATAATCAATTCACTTTGAAAATCTACTAGTTAAGCTTTAAATTCAGTTTCTAGACCTAAATCTAGCAGGACAACCTGCCAAATACTAGTAATAAAAAAGCCTTCATGTTTTATGGACACACACTTTGATAGTTTTTTAGGAAGAGCTGCCGTGGCCTACACTTCACCAGCAAACATGCACTTTGTGAACACTGGTGCAGTGTTTTTAGCACAATTCAACACTCAGGTCTTTCCAAAAAGGTTTCTGCTGTGTTACCTGCACACCCGGTTTCATCTCCAACTCTGTGGGATCGTGACTCGCTGCTGCCCTCTTTATTCCAGTATTGGCTCCGGTGCACGATAAACACAGCAGCGCCAGGAATCTCCCACTCGGTGACTCAGTCTCCATTACTTGAGTATTTGTCCTCTCTTCTCAGCAAAAATAAGCTGGAGAAAGTTACGCTTCATTCAGAAAAAAAAAAATAATCTCTTTAGTCCGGGGCCGGGGGGATGAACACAACAAAAAGCACAAGTGACTCACTGAGTGCTCCCTTCCAACAGCAACGTGATGTTTTGCCACCCAAGGTGTTGTAACCAGACCATTAAAATGCGGCTGTTTCCTTTCAGCTCTAATGAAGCACCAGCAAATGGATAACATATCTGTAGCCTCTCTCTTTCCGTCCCTCTCTGGGGGGCAGGTGCGGACTCAAGGAGGGTTCGCAAAACGGATTCAGATGTGACCGATTTGTAAATTCCCAGGCAGCTATCCGCAGAAAGCTCACCGCTGCCAAAAATGTGCACTTTGGAACATCACTGAATGTCTTCTGTGTTTACAGTAATGGTTTCGCTTCATTCAGTTCCTCAAGAGAAAGGATCAGAAGGACAGCAGAGAAATATCCAATATTACGGTGTTTAAATAAAAGTGCCGGTGCTCTGGCTCCACCTGGTCAGCAGGGAGGGACACCCACAAGTGCTCTCCCAGGGCAGCTGTGTCATTTTTCTATTGTATTTTGAACATTATTTCAGTGGGTAGACCCCTGAATCTCAATTTCCTAGATCAGGTTGCATAATGAAGTATAACCATGAGCAGTCCAGCTCTACCTCGAGAAGGAGAGACATTTTTGAAAAGGCTTTTAGAAGGTTAGTTCTCCTGTACCATGTAAAGCACCAGCTTTATATTAGTGATATGAAAATACAAATTTAATTTATAACCAACTTATTTTTTGCTAGCTGACTTGCTTGGGATGTTTTTTTTCTGTTTGTCTTGTTTCTCAAACCAGCGAAAATGAAAGGATTCACTGAAGTGTCATTTTTAATGCTGAACATGAAAGACAAATGTTCCTTTGGCCAAATCCAAAAAAGTTCCTACAACTCTGCTCTTCACTTGTAACGAAAAGTCAGACAGTTAGTTATTTATTCTCTTTCATGATTTAGTCTACACAACGTACCGAAAAATAAGAAACAGCAATGTTAACCCAAAGAGTAAAATTCATCCCAAATCTTTGTTTATCTATGTAATACCAGCAAAGCCCTTTGGAATGACTGTAAGACAGCATCAACCTCATTTTTATGCTCTGAAGGAAAAAAAGCTTTTCCAAAAACCTGTTAATCTTCAGCCAAACTTACTAACAAGAACACCTGTATTATTTTTTTTGTTTGTTCTTTGCTTGTGTGTAAAATCCATGAAACAGAGAAATGTTGTTCTAAGAGATGTCTTAAATGGCACCTTATCGCTGAAAGACACTGAACCAGATTTTTTGGGTTTCCCCCAAAACCGTCTATCTCCAGAAAAGGATTTTTTGGTTTGCCATTTATAACTCCTTACATCTCAAAGACAGTCCCACAGCAGAGTAGAGCAATGCAAACCAAGCAGAGTCCTGAATTAATACATGAATACTTCGATCACAATTCCCTTTGTATCTGTCAAACTCTCCTTATTCACCGAAGAAGGGCAAAGCTCCCCGTAGAACCAGCAGCTCTGTGCGGCTCCATCTCCCTCCCATTGCTGCTGCCTCCAGCCGAACAACGGCGTGACAGCAGTGACACAGAACAGCCGCCCCCACAAAGTTTACTTTCCTGGGCCAGCAAGAGCCTACCATCCGTGGCTCCCTGCACAATGTCACATCTACCTTTCCTGCCTCTCAGGGCTTTTAAAAGTCTCCAGAACAGCAGTGGTGGCATGCAAGGGGGAAATGGTAAACCCCCTACCTACCTCCAGAGTACTTCTGCAGTTTTGAGGGTATTTTTTACCATCTCAGAGGACTAAAATAGATCAGAAGATCTCTTTTCCCATGACAACCCCCCCCCCCAAATTGTTGACAAAGTTTCTTCATGGTTGTGAACGCTTCACAGGGCTCGTGAAGAATAGCAAATAAATAAATAAACAAACAAAGCCTAAGAAATGCTGCTCCCTCCACATTCATTATTTTTTGCTGTAGCTCTGAAATGATACAAGGGATGGAAAAGGAATTTTAATGTATACATAGAGGTCTATATAGCTACAGCATAAATACTTGAAAATGTAACCCATGAGAATACTGACTGCATGCTCAAGAAGCCAGTTGCATGTAAAAAGATTTCAGTTGCTAAGTTAGACTCCAGACAGAGTTGTAAGAGCTTCAAGAACCGTGCTCAGGTGCCTGCCTGCTTTATTTTCTAGATATTTTGTCCGTTACCACTTTGCCACACACACCTGAGCCAAATCAGCCTTCTGCTAGTCATAGATATGTTGCTGCAAGACAGACGGACCAAGATGACCCGTGACAGATGCCTGATGTGCAGGAAGTTTGCTCGCACCTCTCCTAGCACATTTGATAGTCCTCAGGAGGAGCTCAGCCCTGTAAGCGTGCCTGTGGCACCACACTGGTGCCAAATACTGACAGCCAGACCAGCTGGCACCACTGCTGTGTGCACACCGGACTCTTTCTGATGTTCCCTGCTGACAGTTATCATCATCTGCTCATTTACAGGGATCCCTCCCAATCCCAGTCCTTCTCTTCCCTTTGGATATTTGCCTGTCGTCCCTCCTGTCAGTGAGCAGTGAGCACCAGAGCTGCCCTCACCAGCAAGGTGAGTAATGGTGAACCTTCTTTCCATCCAGGATAGCCTCTGCTGACCTGAACGATATATTTACTGTTGTCTTGCTTGGCCTGTAGGACAGCAATATGATAATATTGCTAAAACAGCAAAGCTTATATTCTCAACTGTGACTTTTTGGAAATGGGGCGTTTCTGGTAATCCAGCAGAACACTCTGGTTACATCCTGGAAAAGAGTCCCCCACATCTCCCACCCGGTTGTCTCTCAGGGTGCAGGGACAGACCAGTTTACTGAGCAGTAATCGTTGGTGTGCTCCTGTCACAAGATAGCTCAGTACCCCATACCTGAATGGAAGAGCTTGGAGACAGAATGGGAACGTACAGTAATTTCCAAATACACCCCCCCTATTGTTTTTAATTTGTTTCTGCATGCTTGGCCTTCTGAAGCCTCACTCTAGAAACTGGAATGAGTGCAGATGTTTTTATGAAGTTAAAAAAAAAAAACGGCTGTAGAAGAGAAGAGTCTAGAAGTCACAAAGATATCCTGTTCACACATCAAAGCATCACTTGGTGAGTATTTGAAAGTGGGTAAATAATTTTTGAGCAGAAGCATAGCCATTAATTTCACCTACAGGAACAGCTTCTTGCTGAAGCTAAACCTTTATATTTCCCAGTGTTAAAACACAAGACCTGCTGGAACCCAGGCAGCAACAAAACTGTTGTGTCTATAGACTTATCCAGGTAACATTAAACACATACGTCTCTCAAACAAAGCAAAACACACGGGTAACTTAGTGCTACCACCAGCAGAGAACTGACTCCCTCAGGTACAGCATCATCATGAGAAGCTAGCGTTCAGCATGAGAAGCTGAACAGACAAACAGCCTATGGCCATGATCACAGTTACACAGGGAAAGAGAATGGATGGACAATATTTACACACAGAACCCAAAAAGCACTGCAGCATGTAAAACTGATATTCTGAAACAAATCAAATAGATGAAGTGATAGCCATTCCTAGGAATGAGGCTAAGCAATTATATGAAGAGCACTAACAGCTCTTTCTCTTAGGGAAAAAACTCACATAATGTTGCAGGACATTTTGCCAAGCCCTGCACACGGACTGAAAAGACTTCTCTGCAATCTTATTATGGCTACGTACAAGCTGACACCAAACCTCAGAGCTGAAGAGTCAACAAAAAGACAAAAAAAGATGAGAACCGCATTTTGAAACTTGAGCCTCTCTCTAATTCTGTGCAGAACAAGTTTCCAAAGTTGCGATTTCCAAAAATGAGTAAGGCTCAAAGTGCAAAGAGACATTTGTTTCCACAAGTCTTTTTGTGGATACCAGGGCTGTCTGGCCTGCTGACATAGTTTCAGGTTTTGAAGGGAGACAGTGTCACACACAGGAGTGGGCTCCTGCGGCTGCACAGACACTTCGTTTGTGCAAGGACAATACTTAACACTTCTGCTCCTGCCTTCTCTCACTGTCTGCCTTTGAGCAATTTGCTTAATCCTCAGGAACCCATCCACAGAGCTGGAATCACAGTATCTATCTCCCAGTGGTATCACGAGAAATAATTTGTTGACATCTGTAAGCTGTTTTGACTCTGTGGTGATGGACACCAGAGAAAGATTTAGAAACAGATGTCTGTGGAGAGAGAGAAAAAGAAACTGTGAATGTGTAAACATATAATATTTACTACTTATATAAATCCTTCTCTGTCTAACAGAGAACTACTTAGTAAACATAACTAAAGGATGGTTACTGAATGAGTTGAACTACAACACAAGGTCTATGTGATTTTTCCTTACAGAAGTGCAACACAAGGACTGTATTTGCCGTGACGGTATCCCTAGCGATGCTGTGTGAGATAACCAAGAGGATGGTTACTGTACATTTTGCTCTCCTGAGAACATAGATGAGGCTAAAAGAAGAGAGCCAGTCAAGTTAACACAAGGACTGTACTTCAGCAAGCAAGCTTTGTGTCAAGATTAACCAAGGTCCCCCCATTAGCAAAGACCCTTACATACCATGTGTAAATCACACGGTTGATACTTAAGAAGGAAGGATTTCTGGTATAAATCAATAAAGTTAGAATATTATCAGCACATGTTACAAGTGAGACTCACAAGAAGTTTCTGTACGCAACAAAGCCTTGATCCACATTTCTACAGGACTGCTGGCCTCAGACATCAGCACATTCCTGATGCTCCATTCCATAATGTTAGGATTGGGAGAGTGGTGCCTCACTGAAGTCAAATGACGCCACAATAACCTGCAAGCTGGCTCTTCAACACCAGCAAAAAATAACGTTGCCTCACTTAAAACCTAAATCAAGGCTTGAAATCTGGCTGGGTAACACGTGCATTTACTGTGACTTCCAAGGGAGGTACAACTTAAAAGCATTACAAGTCATTCATCTCCATGAACCAAAAAATAAGCAAGTAATAAAAGAGTGCCTGGGGCAAGCACTTCTGAGCTGCTTATCTGGGACAGTTTCTAACTACAGTTAGTCATTGGTACATTCTTGTTATCATCCCACACCATTTTTTACCTCAATTAAGGACAGCTGACAAAGTCTTGCAAGGCATAGTTGAGCCAATTCACAACGTTTTCTACAGTACAAAGTAGGTTGCTAATACGTCCTATCTATTTTCCTTACTGATTTTCCCTGCATTAATTTTTGCCCCTTTCATAGCTTCATGTTCACTCTTTTGGAAACCATTTCCCTAAAATGACAGCAAAGCACAAGAAAATCTCTTCCTTGATGTTTCCAGTGGCGGAGACTGGAAGGAGCAGAAGGCTTGCAGGAGAGAAACACACTAATACAGGGGAGAGCAATGACCAAGATGACTCCATCCAGAAGCTCCCAGAGAGTGGCTAAGAACTCCCATAGAGATCACGCTCAAAGAACATTGCCAGCTCCAGATCTAATGAGTAGTTTGACTCAACCCTAACCAGAACAGACCAAGGACAACAAGCCTCTTCAGTGGCAACTATAAAGATCTGTATCTTGTGTTCCTTTTTTCTTTTTCCCTAATACCACACAGCACAAGGAACAGAAGTCCTACAAAGCATGGACACTTTGGCACAAATCCTCTCAACAAACAGGAATGGCCACCAAAGCACACAAAAGAGTAGATGTTGGGGAGTTCAGTGGGATGTGGGATCCCCTTGTTCATGATTCATTTTGCCAGACTTCCCCGTAACCAGGAGTGAAAAACTCGGCTTTGTCTCAGACATAGCAGGTACTTGTGTCCTCATGTCCTAAGTGCAAGCAATCTGTCTTCTCCCAGTGCTTCCTCCCCTGTCTCGCTTGTCCCAGAGATGTTCCAGTAAAGTGATACGTTTTGATTACATTTCGTTCAGCCCCAAAATAGTCTGACAATCTCTAATCTTAGCATTTATCTTCTTTCCTCACTCCCTGTGGTCACATCACTTTGAATTGTCCTGTGAGAAAAGTTATTGTCTTGGACACAAAAGCACAGAGGAAAATATTTATAATACTTAGGAGACTAGTAAATTCATGTCTTGTTGAACATGGAGAATCACTAGACAAAATCCACTTGCACAAGCAAAATTTCGGCAAAAATCTTAGTTTTAACGCCAGGAAGGGCCTTTTACCATGGATCTCAAAGTGAGCTAGTGGTAACCTTTGGGTCAGTGCATTGGGTGTATTCCTTACACAAGAGACACTGTCTAACACAGACTCACCATGTGTTTAGGACAATTAATACTTTTATTCATTAAAAAAGTAAATTGTGTTTAAAAATATGGTAAATACACCCCCTCCATATTTTCCTACAATATACTTCTTAAGATTATATTATTATCTTGCATCAAAACTAAGTGACACTTTAAAAGTCATTTATGCAAATTTCACCTTTATATGGCAATTTCTCAGGTATTATACGAATAAGCCAAAACACTGAAATAATCAAAATACAAATATTAGTAATGAACTAACATTACATTTCATAAACAAACATAGCAACTGGTTACATTTACTGCAGGAGTGTTTGAACACAAGATTTCCAAACAGCAAAACGTGAAATCACCTTCCATTCAAAATGCAGCTGTTCTGTTATTAAGTAGGAAACAGACTTTTTAAACTAAAATCTTGTTAAACATGTAGGGATAGTTTTGGCAAGACAGATTGTTTTCCATCATTAGGTGAAATTTTGAAAGCTTTTTCCTAGCAGAATATTTCGCTGCAAATATTTTGGACACTTTCATCTGACTTTAAAGTCAACTGAGATCAGTGCTTGCATCTCTTATGGTTAACAAGCTAAATAGCAGATTTCTGAAGATAAAAATAGCTCTCCTTTCCAAGGCAAACACAGGTTTTCAGAAGGAAAAGTGCTAAAATAGTTCACAGGAGTAGATGCATCTATTTCTTTTCTTTTCAAGAAGTTCTTCATAGAGTTACACTTGCACAGTGGTTTAATTTAATGTCCAAGATCTCATTTAAATCCAAACTGAACCTCTAGAACATTAAACAAGCCCACTCTCTATGTGTAAGTGTTTAGTGGACAGGCAATATCCACTGCCCAATTTAATTTCATGTCTTAGAGTATTTTTACTAGTCTTTCGAGTACAGGTTTTAAAGGGGTTTGTTTCTGATCTCAGGACATGCAATGTCACCACTGCACTCTCTAAGCAAGAGCTGCACTCAAATTACTCGGAGACCTCAGACAGTGATGTTTTCTTGGTGTTTTGAGGAATGGGAAGGTAAGCCTCTCCCTTTGGAAGAGAATACCCATATCCAGAAGAATACCACTGGTAGCTGGAAAACATACATACTTCTTAAGGCTTTCCAAGAAACACACCAAAGTAGACAATGCAACACATCAAGAAATCATTTACAGATTGTTTGCTGGATTCAGCTATAATGGATATTTTCAAATTGTACAGGGAAATTCAACTGGACTGTGAAGGGTGGCCAGGTGAGGTTTCAGACCTCACAGGAAACGGGTAATGTTTCAGGTGCCTCCAGCAAGTGGCTGTGCCGAGGTGAGCAGAGTGGGACACTTTGCCCAGAACTTGGATGAGAAGAGGAAGGTGAAAAAGAGAAGAAACTGGACTGACTAGGGGATCACATCATTGTGGGTGTAGATGGCACAGTGTCACAGCATGTCCTGTCTGGAAGGAAAGCACTTGGGCCAGTTTTCAAACAAGACCAAATAACTGGGACCTTTTTCAACAAAAGTCCCCTTCATCCAGAAAAAGAATCAGGGAAAGATTTTACAGTTCTCTCCAAAGATCAGACGAAGAAGCCCAAACAATCCATCTTTGGAGAAGCACCACAAGTTTATTCCAATTTTTATAGACATTGTGAGGGCCACATGGAGCAGAGGAGCCCTGTTCCTGGGCTACATGACTCAGGCTGCTGAGAACGGCACACCCCACCCCACGCTCTTCTGACTGAGAAATCCATCTGCTCCGATGGGGAGAGATGTTTCTGCGACACCTCATTCTCCTGGCATGCTGCACATGGAATTAACAACAACAACAGGAGTGGGACAAAACTCTGTGGTTTACAAAACAAACAGAAAAAAGCCAACCCCAAACACCAAAAAACCCAAAGAAATCGATGACTAATACGATATAGTCAAAAAAGAAAATTGCACAAATGTCTCTCTTTCCATCACAAGTTATATATAGCAAGATGGTAAACAAGAAGAGCTGCTGTGTTCCAAGTGGATCACACTGACTGTGGAAAGACAGCTTTAGTTTAGGGTATCCTGACATAACTGAAACCTGTTTCTAGCCATATAGAAGCATTATTGACAATTGGCAGCTAACATCTCTATCTCTAAGAGGTTAGTTCAAACCACAAAGTGTATGATATCTGATATTCACCTTTATACCCACTGAAGGTGATGAAGGCCTTTGAATTCTGACAGTTCTTGGGATCAAAGTCACTTGAAGGAGCTGGGAGGGAAACATCAGAGCACTCCCCGTCTCCTCCTCCACATGTGCTTTTCCAGCCACCAGAGCTAATAACCACTGGAAAGCAGATTTTAAGGCAAATGCTCATGCACTAGGGATCACGATACAAGGTGTGATACAAGGACACAAGGACGACCTATTGGAGCCTAACAGGAATTCAGTTTAATCTGATATTTTTGCTAATATTTGTGCTTATGATAAATTACAGCTCCAGGAGTAGAATTGCAGTCACAAGTTTGGGAACTTCTTGGGAAGACAATGATGGCACCATTCCCATTTGGTACTAGATGTGACTTCAGCACTCAAAACTGAAAATGCATCCAATGAAACAAACAAAGCGCACACTCGAAGCCCACCACAAACATACAGACATTAGTCACTACATCCTAATGCACTGAAAAAAACCCAACCCAAACATCAACCACAACCATCTTAAAAAAATCCAGCACATTGATTAAAGTATTCGCTATTAATTATCCACAGTGGGACGTGACATAAAAAGATTCATCTCAACCTACCAGGTAACATTACTCATGCCTGTGTGACTGTGACAAGTTAACCTTATCTGCAAGCTATTTGTAGATACCAAAGATTTACCAGGAAAGCAACATGATAGTTTCCATAATTCATAGTTATCTTGTTGGATTTGAGGGTGGGAGAGCTTGAGGGGTGAAAAGAAAAAGACAAAAGAGATGATGTTATGGCTGGATGGGAACAGGCTACTTCAAGCAGGGATGAAGAAAAGGAGACTTCCATGCACCTTGCAGTATTTATGAACAGCTGGGCCCAAATACACTGCCTTATGCAAATGGATACTTGAGTATGTAAATCAGCACTTAAACAAACAAATCCCCATATGTACAAACATTTCTCCATGAAAGCTGCTCATTTCTTAAGCCAGATCTGCTCCTGTTCAAACCTATGGCACAATTTCTTTTGACTTGAGAGGAAAAAAGAATGGAAACCCAACTTCTGCAAAAACACTCTCAAGGTTGTTGAGGGTTTGTGTTGTTTTTTCTTAAATCAGACCTACATATGGGACTGTCCATCAACTTGAAGATCATTCAGCGATTGGAATGGATTTATGGGAAGTTATTTCTACAATCTTTTCTCAACACAAGGTCAGTAAAGCTATTGCAAGCGGTTCTTTCCTGTAGACTGCACTCAGCCTTACGGTGCTGCTGCACCCAAAGGCCCCAGAAGTTTTGTCTATGGATTCAGAAAATGGAGAGTCCTTTGCGTTGGGGATGCATTCACGTTTTCATCCCAGAGGACAGACTGTTATCTTTTTACCATAAGAAGCATCAGATAATCTACTTCTATAAGGAATTTGACAAAATTCTGGCGTTTCAAACATACCAAAGTGCAAGAAGACAAAACCTGTTTATTAATCACAGGTAGCTTTGGTTAAGCTCTGCATCCTGATACCAACTTGCTTATTTTCTTTACCTACAGTCTTTCTTTACTTTTTTTAATCAACCAACGTGGTTTTATTGGTGACTAAAAAGCATCCAGGAAAAGTGTTCCATAACACACAACAATGCAGAATGTTTCCCATGGCTACCCAAGCTACTAAAAGGTTAGTTGGAGTCTGTAGGCAGTGAAATCAAACCACCGTTAGCATCGCCTTGTGGGAGCAATAGCTCTGGGTGGTCTCTAACACCAGCTCCTGGCCTCTGAGATAGTATGATGATGTTGTCAAGAAGGGCCTAACTAGGGGTGTAACTAGGCTGAGGCTTTTTGACCTCATAGATAAATAGGTTTTGTTGAAAGCCGCTCTATTATTTTTCAGATTAGCTTGGACTTGCATTTGATTCATTCTCTGCCATGGGGGTGGGGAGAGAGAGAGAGGCCTTGAGATATCCAAAAAATGTTTATCCAGCTGCGGTAGCTTGATTCTTAAAGTATAACTGTCAACATCTCCGCTCCCTCATGCAAATCTAAATTTGTAAACAATCCTAATAATTCCTCCTCGCTGTTGTTCGCCTTAGTTTTACATTACTGACCAAACAGCTACAGTACTTGAAGCAAGGAGGGCAACGACAGTCAATCCAGTGCTGACTGCGGTGGAAAAAAACAGTGGTACTAAAACCATAGGCTCCCAGAACAGACTGTTCAATGCTAATTTTAAATCTTAAGAAACAGTGCCACTGACATCAGAGTAGAGTATTTTTTCATGTTTTTTAAATAATCAAGAGCAACTGTGTTGCCTTTTTTTAAAGAAAAACATTTTATTCAGCTCCCATTCCCTTGTGTAAATAGCCTTAGAACATTTATCAAATTTTTTTAAAACTATGTAAACAGAATTGCACTTTGCAGGCATTTTCCTACCACCATAATTCATAAAATAAAATTTCTTTATCTAATTTGTTCAGAGTTTGTTTTTCCCAGCTATACTATGCTGGAACAGAGGGCTGGTAAGTCTCCATACAAAGGACATCCACTCAGTTCTCTGTACCGTGAGCAAGCTGGATATTACAATTCTTCCTTTTTCATTAAACAAATACACACATACACAAAAAAACCATCCTGGAGGATGTGATGCACCATCACTGAAGACATTTCATTCCAGCCACAGCAAAGAGCTCTTTCCAACATTTATGTAGTTTCAGCAAAGGCCTGATCTTGTAAGTATTTATGCATAGGCTTAATGGGGAGTAGCTCTGAAGATATTAACGAGCCTAATGATCTGCTAAGACTAGTCTTGTACATAAACATTTTTAGCACAAGGGACTAACAGCCTCAAAATTTTAGAGACAATTCTCTTTAAATGTAACTTTTTAAAGATCTTGTTAAGATGTTAAGACAAATAGTTATTTGAGCAGCAAAATAAAGTATTATTTCTCATAGATTTTATGTCTTGAGACTGAAGTCCTTGGAGGATTCTCTAATGAATACAGCTTTTCCCTCAGAAAAAAATCAAAGTTCGTTTCTGCTTTCTCCCCAACTATTTTCATGTCATTTTAAGAACAACCAAATTTGGTTAGAAGTTGGCCCAAAATTCAGCATTTGTAAGGGGACTGATAAAACAATGGCATAAACCCTGCTTCTAGCATGATTTCTTTAGTGAAAGACTTAATAATGTCATGGAAGTCAGGAAAAAAAAAAACAACCCAAAAAATAATTCCCAAACAACCAATAGCTGTGGTAGACATTGTCAAACCCACAGCTGTAAGAGAGGTGTCTAGTTTGTACATATAGAATTGGAAGATTATATGCTAAAAAGAACATGTAAGGATAGGGAGTCAGTCCAAACTTAATTCTGTACTTCCTATCTTCGGTTTCAGCTCTCGGCTTTGACAGAGCCTTTACTTCCCAAACACAAAGGTTGAGCTGTGTGAAGCTTTCAAATGATTATGTCCTGTTGCATCATCATACCCCGTTGATAAGTCCTAATTTCCCACCAGTATTTCTCACTATCAATCTGGCAAAACTCCCTCCTAGCATGTCATTGAAGTCGTTTCTTTAAGACCTCACCACTGATGCTTACAACACTGGCTATTTAGGAATTAGTAAATCAGATAAATCTCATCTTCAAAGTCAATTTGTAGTGTCAGAGATGGACAAAGGTCCTTTAACATCAGTAAGAATACTTGATCTGTGCATAGATAAATTTCCCACCTCCATTTATTTTTCAAGTTCTGACTATTTTTGAACGCTTTTAAGCCACTGCGCTGGCCTTCCCCACTCTGCATCATTAGGAGACCACATTAGGGCCATACATCACTCTCATCCTCCCTAACAGCCATTTAACACAGACCAGATCACGCTGTTCTACTTCAGAGACAAAGCTCCAGCCTCAGCCTCCGTGACTGTGAGCAATGATGCAATTAAAACCACACCATTTTCTGCAGTCAGTGAAGAACCAGTGGGCTCATATCAGCTCCGGTTGCCTCTAACTCCTTCAGCAACACGGCACCCTTCCACCAAACCAGGAGGGTGGATTGAAGTTTCTCCAGAGCAAGGCTCGAGCTGCCCTGACCCATGGTGAGGGCACCGACCTGCTCCTGCTCCTGTCCTGGGAGGGTGTCATGCACCAGCTCCAGTAAATTTGAAAGCTCGCCAGGCAGTAGTTGTTCAGCCTGATTGAGGTACACAGTACATCACAGGGCAACAGGCAAACTGGAACATCTATTTATTGAATTAAGTCACAAAACAGAGGAGATTTTCTTCACTTGCTTAATGAGAAATTTCAAACCAGCCTCAAGACCGAGCTATTTAAAAAACAGTTCTCTGGATTTCAAATTATAATCCACACAAGGAGATTCATACAGAGGGATTAAAACTATTTAGGTGTGATTACCTCTTTTCCTCCCATCACTCTGCCTGCAGAGAATTAAAAAAGGGGAAGGGAGGGATGAAGAGGACGGGAAGAGTCAGAGTACAGTACCACTATAGATTATTTTTTTTACCCAAATTCTTACCAAATAACTCCACTGCAATGCTCCTGTTATACTAAAAGTACATACTTGCCAAGAAACAAAGAAAAGCTGCATGGCTGTGTTTGTCCCTGGAAAAAAAAAAAAAGGAATGCTTCTCTTGCCCTACCAAGTTTTGCCCTTATACCTTCCCTTGTCTTTATTTTCATTATAATCTCTGTCTCCCTGCGATGTCTGAGATTTCTTTTTAATCTTTCAATTACTCCCCAATATCCATTGTCCCCACTCTCTACACTTCTCCTGCTTTACATGCAACCCGTGTCCTGCAAGCATGTGAGGAGGCCAAATACCAGGCATCTTGGCACAAGCTAGTACTTTACACCTATTCACAAAGAGAAAACATTCCTCTTTTCATAAGGAAAAAGAAAAAATAAAAAGAAGGGGGAGCAGAGCTCCACAGAGTACTCATAGCAAAGAGATGAAGTAATGTTTACACTCACCCTTTCTAAAACATGTCTGGTCCTTTAATAATGACCTGTCAAAACTGAAAATTAAGAGCAGCCTCCAATACAGTGAATCTATTAATTATTATGCATACTGTAGTTATTTCCTTAGGTCCTGTAACTGCCTCCATCGTGCCAGCTGCTTTACATCCACGGAACAAGAGGGTTTCTGCAGGCAAGGTACAGCCCTGTGCAGGAGACGGCTGCACCCGGGCTGGCCGGATGGCCACGGCCGTGAGCGTAGCACAGCAGCACCCAAGAGGCTCTCAAAGTCCTCCAGAAGTTTAGTCCCAGTAAGCACTAAGCTATTCCTCAAGATTTAATAGATTATTTTTGAACTTACACCAAATTCTCATTACCATCTTAATATTTTATCACGCTCTTTAAAAATCAGCTGCTTTGCACACCTGAACCTGGTTAAGGCCTCCTGTGGGCAGCATTAGCTCGTTGACTTGCACAGCTGAGGACAATGTGCTCTAGGCATGATGGAAAGCAACCTGGTAAATGCAAAATTTCTGTTCGGAAACCTGCAGCAGAAATATTTACCAGTGCCTATTTGTCCTTTTTCAGATCTGAGTTTTCAAGCCACTAAGTCAACCAAAATGATATTATATAATATAGTCTCTTGCTCTTGGATCATAAAACAGATCCAGTCTTTTGTCCAAAAAATTTACAGTGTAACCATCAATTATATACCTTGTTTTTGTTTTCTGACATCACCAAAACACACAACAGTTACCATTTTGACACAAAGCACAATCCATGAACACAGATCAGTGCTATTTATTTTTTTATGATCAAATTAATACTCCATCAGAACAATTCCTCTTCATGTATTTCCACAAGTCCACCTTCCCAAACAAAGTCATCCATTCTCATGGACACTCAGACCAACAAGACAGTAATTTATTCTCAATAGATAAAAAATCTCAAAACGTACCTGGGAGCAGCAAGAGCTCTGGGCAGGAGAGCCAGGGGCAAGGCAAGGCAGGCAGGGACCTCACAAGCAACACCATCCCACAGCCTCGGAGCAAGCAGAGCAGGTCTAGTGGCATGAAGTGGGGTCAGCCCCAGTCCTGCACTCACCAGACGAGTTTGCAGTGATGAGGCAGGTCCAAAGTCAAGCCAGGAACACAGGAAAGGCAAGGTCTGGGTCAGCGATGCACAGCCGGTACAGGCACATGCACAGTGGAGCTCAGAGAGAGAACTGAGCTTAAACACAACTCCTGAACAAAGGTAGAAAGCCCCCAAGGAACCTTCTCAGTGATTTTTTTCCACCCCAGCCTGAGGCAGGTTGCACAGCTGCCCCGTATCAGAGCTGGCCTTGATCACGGCCGGGGGAAGGGGCAGAGGCTGCAGACCCTGCTGCACCCCCAACATCCACCCCCGGGATGCAAGCCTACAGCTCTCATCCTTCTCTCCTGCTCCCATCGTTGCTACAACTGTGCTTCTCAAACAACCTTCCCCTGTATTTCATAGACTTCCAGTATGAAAATTTATTAAGCAGGATAGCTTTTGTATTTGTGTTTTGTACCGACTGGCTGGTTTTTTGAAAGCAGTGTGACTGGTGCAACAAATATGAGAGTATCATATGAACGATACTGAAGGGATTGCATGGAAGGATTCTTATCCCTATATTTTAAGCTAGATATATGCTCTTGTTAATGGCAAATTTGTCAAAGCAAGAATTAGGCCAACTGACGTTCATGGGTATTGTGGGCAAATATAAACAGCATTAGCTACTCACATTTAAAAAATAAATACAACATTAATATTTAAATATGAAAGGCATGGTCTTAATATCAGCATAAACTTAAAAAAAACAACTAACACCCTAGTTCAGATATGCAAAATTTGATTGCATTCTCCTGTATAATAGCTGTTTGCAAGGCCCTGTGCTCCACAAATACACTGCAGTGGCTGAGAAAGCCTGTGGTTACATGTTTGAATTTTATGAAAAGCATAAACATATTCTCAAACATCTACCAGAAGAAAAGCAACACGGAGCACAAGCCAGGTTGTATTCCTGGGTCAGGTGAAGTGGGCAGAGGAAGGTGTCTCCTGCAGCAGAGCCCCCGGGCTGAGCCCAGTGGGGAGAGAGCGGGGTGATGCTCAGGTGATGCAGACCGGCCACATCGGGGGCACAGGCACGGGCCTGGGGGTTCCATTCGCCCTCGGCAGTGAGCTGAAATTTGAAACATGCTACTTGGAAGAGATTTCTGCCTACTCCTGCTTTCTAGCATTGAAGGAGGTTTTTTGTTCAAAGAACACGGACTTTGTTCGAACCTGACATTTCTGCCGAGCTGTACATTGTTGTGGTCTTGAAAAGAAATAGTTTAAAAGGTTAAAAGAAGAGATGCCTTGCCAACTGGGTTTTATTATTATGTGTTTTTAAAAATATTGTCTGAAAGGCTGCCGATAGGCTTGTGGCTATAAGAACTGACTAGTTACTGTAAACGACACAAATGACTATATACAGAGTACAGTGCTCCAGGACAGACTCCAGTGTGCAGTCAGACAGATGATTGTAAACCTATTTCAAACTATCTTCTCATTGAAGTTTTTGTACCACTGCTCCCTTCTTAACACTGCTCCTGTGTTATTAAACTGAAAGTCAGTTGAGCACAATAAAGCGGTGAATTTAAAATATGTGGTGGATGTCACGTGTCACAGTCACAACAGCTTATTAGCTGACAGTCAAAAACCTTTCCTGGCTCAGCCTTTCCTCAGGGTAAGCTGGGGGATCTAAACTTCCCCCATCTCTACATCTTGCAGTTAGAGCTTTCCTGCAAGCCGTGCAGAGGAGGAGAGATGGGCACAAGAGGCCGTGCCGGCCCCTCTCCCGTGAACCCACCACTCAGCTTCACGTTTCCTCCTCCTCCTCCTGCCAGGATGAGCGTACCTGGGCCAGGGTTTGCTATTTTCCAAGCTGTTCTCATTGGCCTCGGTTGCTTGCGATGAATATTTTATGTTATTTGACCACAGCCTCTCTTTCAGTAACAGTTTTGGGGGTTTTGATTGTGCACGTGAACTAAAGAGCCCACCGAGATTTTAAGGGCAAAATGTATCAAATTACCTAAGACAATTTCAACAGACTTCAAGCAGTGGTGGTACACCTTTTCTCTCAAACTAAGCTTTTATAGTTCTACCTGGCCCAATAAGGATCACCGAGAAAGCCTTCCTGCTGTTTCTGCCCGGGGAGGTGTCAGGTGGAACACGGGTGAAGCTGCTGCTGTGCAAGTCCAGCACGGTCCCGAAGCTTCCACGCAAGCACACACCAAACGCCGCTTCCCAAAATGAGACCCATTCCCGCAGTTTGCACATACAGGGGACAACATGGCTAAGAACACAAGCAGTTTATCCTGAGTTTAAAAATACTGTTTGTTTTTTAAATCAACCTACCTTGTACCAGTTCACAAGCAAAACAATCTCTAGCAGCAAGTGTTTCTGTTAATGCAGTTATGTCTGCGGCCCGACCTTCGCTTGCACAGAACAATAAAAGCCTTCTGCAGTCACCAGTGTGGGGGGAGAACTCCCATCCAGCTGAAATATAGAAGTTTGCATTCTTTAATCATACGATCCAACATGCAAAGCTGACCACATTTTAAAATGCTACAGCACTGTACAGGCCAAAAATAGAAAGCTAAAGTGGTCACATCTGAAATTCTTTATGTTGATGTATGGTCACCTTCCAGCTGACAAACATTCACCATCAGTGCCTGCCGTCTCAAGGGCTGGCAGACTAAAAAAAAAAACAACAGAAAACAAGCATCATGCTAGCCCAAAGGCGAAGACTTACAAGAACAAAACTTTCGTATATAGTCTTTGTTTGCCATTTTACTCCTGAGAAAGAGTTCTAGTATGAAAAAGTCATCAGAATGTGCAGATTGCTGCACCACGTTACACTGTAAAGAGCAATTGTCAACTGGGAAGGAGCAGGGGGGGATAATTTTTTATTTTGTAGGAAAAGAGTTATTTCATTTTAGTACAACAGTCTCTGACAGATAATGAATACATGATTGCTAATAGAAACCCTTGTTCAAGGAATACATACAGCAAAGATGAGCTCATGAAAACAAAGGTATACTGAGCCCATGAGCAACTCCCTGCTTCTTCTAAAAGTTAAAGCTCTAGCAGGGCTGGATGGCATTTGGCATTTTTCTCAAATCTATTTCCCTGTGTGTTCAGGGAAAGAAAACCATTGGAAAAAGCATTAATAGCATAGCCAAATGCATATTTGCACTGTAACAGTAAAACAACTATTTTAAGAAATGTTATGCTTTTTTCCTCCCAAAAGTGTAAATCAAAATGATTTTTGGAAGAACTTGGTCTTGTGCTTCCAGGTACTGCATATACAAATACAGTTAAAAAACCCAACACACATGTCCCTGCCAGATATTAAGTATATATTGTCAACAGATGGGTTGGCTAAAAACAGAGCCAGTCTCTACAGACAGCACCTACACGCTCTAGTACCAGCCTGGCTCCTAATGCATTTTTATTTTTAAAGTCTGAAAGCCCTTTGAGACACATTTTGTACACGGGGAAGGGGATGGCTAAATAAGACATTCAAAGCCCCAGGGTTTGTAATCCCACATTCCAGCCGGCACCATAAGGTGCCCCGGTCTGCTTTTCCATATAGGAACACTGTTGTCACCACAGTTTATTATAACTAATCCACTTGTCTCTAACAACCTCACAGGTGCAATTTCTAACCGATCACTGTGAATTAACCTTTCCATTAAAGTTGCGGATCCAGCACTCACTCCTAGAAAAACACCCATCCTGATACATATGCTCTGCTGTAAATCTCCTTTAAGGAAGACCACCTTGCTCCCTGGTAGAGCAACTCTAGGAGCAGAGCCCCCAGGCATCCTCAGAGGAGAAGTACTGGAAAATGAGTTTTCCAGAGTGACTCCTATCAAGCAAGACAAAGGTACTAATTAGCCTCTACACAGCAATTGATGAAAACTGGCTTGTGGTAGAGAACTCGCATCTGGCCCGACTTCACTTTGAAACACCAATGTGTGCATGTATACCCATGGAAGGGGCATGCATGTTAATGTTGCTGTTTTCTCAAGCACTTTTGAAGATGCAGTCGGTTTACTCTTTCTACAGAAAGATAAGTTTCTTTAGAGCTCCCTCTATAGTAAAACAGAAGGAAACCAAAATAATTTAGTTCTCAGAGCAATTTACCCAAGGACTGGTCATTTTTATATAGCAGAGGAAATCAAATCATAAGAATGTAAAAGTAAGAGTTAAATTAAATTATCGCAGGATTTAGTAGGCATAAGGGAATACGTAATTCTTGTGTTAAAAAAAAAAGAGATATTTGAAGCTCTGGGCATTGGTTTTTTTGGGTTCTGATTTTAAGCTTAGAAAATTGCAGTAGGGAAGTCAGAGGCACTTCAGCAGCTGTTTGAACAACCCTCTTTCCACAATTTCCCAAAAAGAACTTTTCTCAGCAGCAGACTGACCACACTGGGATAAGCTCAGCTTTGATATTCCATTCTTTTTTTGTGGGTCACAGTAGGGATGAATATAACCCCTTGTTTGACGTAGGTGGCTAATTGAGACTAACAGTTCGAGTGAAAAGTTAGCGAAGCCCTGAGAATGCTACAAGTATGAGCAATGAGTGTACTGAAGTGCACTGAGTAAACAACATGACGAAGCCCGAGTTGTAACGGCAACTGATGTGACATTTTAAAAGAACCACAAGATACCAAATTCTGTACTAAAGGCAAAAGAACAGAGACGTCACCCTTAATGTGGAAGTAGCTACAGCATACCTAGCAGTAAAGCATAAAAAGTCAACTGGATTGGAAGGGATTTACTATGTAATACACAGTGATACATAACAGTTTTAACTTCGGATGTTAAAAAAAAAGAAGTAATTTACTGTGGATTTATGCCATACACAGAGATTGACTGTTTTGCTCACTCAAAGTTAGCTTTATGTTTAAGTTTCAAAAGCATGTAAGGAAACCCAGTTCAACTGTGCCCAGCTCTTGTTTCTCCAGTTCCCCACTGCATTCCCCAGCCAGGCACACACACAGACTGAGCACTACCACGTACCCCCACAAAACTTCACATTAGCAATTCCAGTTTTAATGCTTGGTGAGCTGTTGTAACAGTTATCACAGATTTATGAAGGTAAAAGCAGGAACTGGTAAATACTATCACTCACCACTACCTCATGGCCACAACAAAAAATAATGTGAAGGCACGACAGAAAACCCCTGTGACCCCACGGGGCAGCACTGCCACCTCCGTGCTGTGCCACCCCTTGGCGCGACACGCAGGGACGCTGCACTTCAGATTTGAGTCCTGGAAGCCCAGTCCTAAAGGGCTGTCTGGTAGGGGCATTCTCACGCACGCTTCATTACATGGTAGATTCACCATTCACATGTTCCTTTTTCTTTTCACCTTCCGCCACAAGCTCAGGGTTCAAATGCCCTTTAGTCATTCACTCAAACACTATACTTCATTCTCTGATTAGAGATTGTTAGCCCAGACCTACCATCGCTCTGGTAAACACTGGGGGCAAAGCCCCAGGAACTGGGGAAACGGGCTGCCGTGACCACACGTGAACCGCCCAAAAGCAAAGGCAAAAATAGAAGCAGTCTCTGTTTCTCCAAAAAGGATGACTCTGGAGATGACAGCAGCTCTTTCAGCTCCCTGAGCTTCCTCTGGTGGCCTGAGAGGCTGTGAGTGCCCCTCTTGCTGTGGTGCATCGCCACTGCCACCCTACCAGCCAGGGAGAGCAAACAGAAACCCTCACTGTCCCCACGGCACCAAATTTGACTGGAAAAGCAGTATTAACATTTCTGGTATCCCCAGGGTAGCACAAGCATGTTTTTACCAGGGAAACAATTAGCACATCAGAGCACACAGTGCAAATTAACAGTCAGGTGCAGCTTGGTTTTAAACAGGAATCCAGTAACATCATATAGCAAGAGTCACATCTCCAAAACCCACTCTACTTGCTGAAGTTATAAGGATATTTGCCAGTGTGCAAACAAGCCAGCCAAATCTCGACTCTGAAAGCAGCACCGGGTTCCATCCCTGCTGTGCACGGCCGCGGCTGGTGTATGGCAGTGCCCCTCCGCAGAGCCAGGTGAGAGACACGGGAAAGGGGGTGAATGCAAACATTGTGGAGAAGGCTGAGGGTTTTTTCTCTTTGCCTTGGAAGAGACACAAATAGCTGAATGCTGGAGGTCACCGGAGCCCCCCAGCAAGTCTTTGTAATAACAGGCGGCAATCTCCAGGTCTGCAGGTGATAAGTTATCGTTTTTCAGAAATATTTTGTATACCTCCCGCTGAGCTTTTCTGGCGTTCACGGGACAGATCAATATTTGGTAAGTTCACTGCGCTTGAGGTGCTATTGTTCTTTGTATCTGAAAACAGAGTAACTGTTCAGATGTTTATAAAGGTAGCCAGGGCAGCATCAGAAAGAATGCAAACCAGAAAGAAACTAAAATATATTAAAAAAAGTAAAAACACCTTCAAACTCGGGTTAGTCCAAAGGGTTCTACCAAATCAAAGAAACAACATATTTCTTGGGCAACACACAGAGCAACCGTCAACTAGAAGCTACTGTTTCCCTCAGTGAAATTATATCTAAAAATTGGAATACCCAAGGGGAGCCAAAACAAAGACCATAAATAAGTTTTTTTAGTGTCTTCAGACAGCATTCTCAGAATGGTGTTTTTATAAATTAAAGAACCAGTGTATTAGAAAGGCTTACATATTTCCCATGTTATAGCTAATGGACTTTGGGAACTTCCCTTACTTTTGAATGAATGAAGGCTAAGCCAGGTTACATATCTGTGTGCACGAGGTGTGCTTAGGTGGAGTAGAGAGGAGAAGGTCCAACCATGCTTATCCGTGAAATCAGAAAATCAAAATAATTGCCAGTTCTACAGGAATTATTCTTCTCTAAAAAAAAAGCCCCCAAACAGTCAATCACTTAAATGTTTACTTTCTAAAATGTCTGTATTGCCTGAAGAAATTTCAATTTATAAAAGTTAATTTTGCCTATACCTATTTTTGTGTGTCTTTAACCACTTGGTACCAGGCTGCAACACTCCAGAGTGAGAAGCCCTCTGCGAGCACTCAAAATCAGTCAGCTGTATACACACAGGTTTTTATTTGCTGCTGTACTGGGGAAGGAAAACGCCCACCTGCCAGCCTGCTCCGGGCTCATTGTTATCATACTACATGGTGTTCACTTGCTGTTGGCAAAAGCACCCTCATTTTCATTAATGTAAAGTCAAAAGCTGCATTGTTGGAAAAAAAAAATCATCAAAAACAAGACAAGCAAGGGGTTCTGCACATCCCAGGCCAGTCATCGAACTACACTGCACTGTCTGGGCTTTGCAGACAGAAATGACACCAAAAATATTTGTTTCTTTACTAATGTGTAGTCACTACAGCAACAATGCTATCACCCTGTCAGTCAGCAGCCACCACTCAGCCTCACAGTTTCACATGGAATCGGTAACAATCTGGACTTGGCTCTAGTCAGCAGCAGCTTAAGTTGTTTTTTGAGATGTGGCAGGACTATATGTAAAATATAACCATATATAAAAATGCTTACAGGCCTCAGATCGGAGGACTATAGCGAGTATGTAACTGTACAGGCCAGCCTTCAGTCTCAGGATCCACTCTAGCTCAGTCTCCTGCCTCCTAGGCATGCTGTTCATTGCGGTACCGCAGGAATGAGACTAAAACCTCAGTTCTGACGAGTACAGACTGCAACAGATGGTTAACAGAGAAGGTAATATGTCCATTTTTAGATATTGCCCTCATTGCAGCATTATTGCATCATCCAATCCTTTTTTCTATGTACTTCCAGCTCTTAAAACATACGGCAATATCGTACCATCCCATCCTTTTTTTCTGTCTGCTTTCTGCTCTATAGTATATGCAAAAACAAGGGCAAAAGGAGGTATAAAGGGAATAAATGGCTTATCAGAGGCTGCAGCAGAGCAGTAACCCAACGTGGTCACACCAGGGCTGGGGTCCCTAGGGCTTCCTGGACATGACCCTGTGCCCAGCATGAGAGCCACTCTTCTCTACAGCGAGTCAGTGAATAGCCCAGAGCGAGTCTCCTCAGTTATGCAGCCTAGATCTGCGTTTGGTGGCATGGCCCTCTCTGGAGGAAACCAGTATTTGTTCTCTTGAGGTCTCTTGCACGTTGAAGGTGATCAGCAGAGGGACATACAGCACAGTATCACTCACTCTGCATTCGTAAGTCCACAGCTCTTCCCTGGGCATTGAAGAGATTTGTGTCTGCAGCAATGTGCTAATCATACGCTGACAAGACAGGCTGAGTGACCTGGCTGGGGACAAACGCTTCACCTGCCCGCTGAGGACCCTGCAAACAGCCTGAGCCAAAGGAACACAGTAGCCCATCACCAGCGCAGTAGGTAAGAAGCAGGAAGATGGTCACAAGGGTGAGAAGCAAAGAGCTGAACAGCTTCCAGCAGCGGGGCAGCTGCAGCAGCCACTGCCACTAACGTGACTGCACTTTGGTCCTTTGAACCACTTCACTGGTGGGTCCACAAATACAACTGTAAATGGAGACTCATCGTTAATTGACTGTACTTTTAATGGCATCACACAGGATTGGCTCTCCATACCGAGTGTAGTATTCTGCTTATAAACTGGGAAAAAATATAAGCTGTTTGGATATTAAATCCATAGATGACACAGCTGTTTGAGCATGGTAAATGGTAATAACAACAGGGCTCTGAGACAAAGCAATCGCTTGGTAAACTGGCTGTGTGCATTGCAAGTAGTCAGATGGGAATCTATGCATTTGGCCTGAAAAATACAGTGTGTAGCTCCCCCTGTGATGGGGGGGTCGGCAGGGGAGGCAGGAATCAGCCTTAGCACCACATGAGACACTGTGACCAAAAGGACCCCCCCAATCCCCAGGTTACTAAGTGGGAACACTGGATAAAAGCAGAGATGATACATTCCTGCTGCATATTCTGTTGGTGTAAACCCCGAAAAAAATATACAATGGTTCTGATATCCTCAATTCAAGAAGGAATTAAAAGAAAATTAAGAGGGAGAAGATTCAGAAAAGAGTTATAAAGCAATGTCAAGTACCAATACAAGAGAGCAAGTGAGAGACTGAGGGAGGCTGGTTTACTTAGTTTGCTTTTGCCTGATTTGAAAGTGCTGTTTTAATCTTAAAGAGATTATGCTTGTTGCACCATATTTGTGTTGCATTCCTGTTGTCCAAAGTAGGCTAGGAAATTGTATATATTTATCCCTTTTAATATGACTTGACTTTTTAGGACTTGTGGTGGAAGAGGGAAAATTGATGCCTGTAGTAGCAAGCATTAACTATAGCCAGGGTATTCATGCCCTTGGTGGCATTAAACATCTTTGATGTACCGTGTTAGGCAAAATCAGGAAAGCTTTTAATTCAGATCAGATTGTTAAGGAACATGACAATAATTGTTTTGTCTTCTTATGTACTGTAGTGCATAGTTTGCTTTCCAGATAATCTGAGAATGTCACTTAACAAGTTCTATGTTAATAGGAGGATCTAAGAGCAGAATGAAGCTCTTACTCACCCCAGATCTCTTCCAGTGGGACAAGGCAGTTTGAAGCTTTTGATCTTTTACATAAGATTAACAGTTTTAAGTTTGTTATAGGGTGTGTTTTGCAACCTGCGGTTCATAGAAGCATGTGGAGTGGGTGTTGTGAAGAACAGTCTCAACTTCCCAGACATAAGTACAACATGGTGGCAGCAGGCAAGGCTTGATGAAAAGGTGCTTCTGGTCCTACCTACACGAGCAGAACAGAGTTGTGATGTTCACTGTGATAGCAAGTCCTCTGGAGGTTCTGAGGAAGGTATCTAATTTTGACCCTATTGTTTCTGTGTCCGGTCAGGTGAGGAGCAAACAGAGCTCCGTTTCTCCACAAGAGAGAGTGGGATCAGCTAACGAGCGTAAAGCTCCTGAAGATGGTGTGTGTTGGGTAATGAAGATACAGGCAAAGAATTTGATTCTTATAAAGGGAGTTCCCTTTGCAGCGCTGTGAGAAGCACAAAGAAATCCTGTTTTGACTAGTTAATTGAGCAAACATTCCATCCTGCCCTAAAATATGCTTGCTATGCTTTTTCAGAATTTTTTTTTGGAAGTGTATCACCCCTCAGCATGTTCATGTCTCCACCAGTCTGAAGAGCAACTGTCTGTTCCAGCCCCTGGGGCTCACCTGCTGCTCCCCCACTCCTGTCAGGTTGGATTTCTTTAAAGAGCAAATCGTTTCATGCACTGGGAAAGAGAAGACTTTTCCATTTCCCACCCGATCAGCTGTGCTGTCTGCTCCCCCACCAAGCTTCTACCTCCCTGGGCTGTCGTTTATCGCAGGCTGCCAGCCCTGCCTTAGCTCGCCTTCCTCTCCCTGGCCTGTCCCCTCAACCTGCTGTCCCTGGGCCGTGCCACCTGCACTCCCGGCCCCCTCCCACAGCGCTGCATCCCACCAGATGCCAGGCCTGGACCGCATCGCCGGGCTCTCCCTGCTTTCTATACTGCGCTCTTGATGTGTTTTCAGCCTGATGCAAAGCTCTTTCAACCAGCAGAAAGAACTGTTTTGACTTTAATGGATTTCAAATGAAGACTTTATGTCTCCGCAGCAGCACAGAAATAACAACAGTGTTGCGTAGAGATACCCAAGCCAGCTTTAAACTAATTAGGTTGGATCCCAATAACCATCTAATCACAGAGGCAGGGAGCTCAGCACTGGGTAATTTACCCTAATGAGACTGCAGGCTTGTGAAAGAGAAAGCTTGTGTTTGCTTTAGTCCAGTTCCAATTTACCATCATATGCCCATTGCCTTTTAAGAAACACCTACTACTATTTAAAATCAAACCAGCACATGTCAAGATAATCTCTCTTTTTGTAGTAACGCAACTATACAGAGCAACTGTCTAAAACATTCAGTGTCTTGTGGTCAGTTTTCTCTTCTCTTAGCTGCCCTTCTGCACACTAAACAAACATTACATGTACCTACAAAAGCAGTGTTTTACAAAAAGACAGAGTACAAGAGAATATGTGATTTGTCTATCAACTTATTAGGGGGGAGAGGGAAAAAGCAACAAATTCTTTATTCCCCAGTACACACAGAGACAGCTATACCTTTCCTTATAAAAATTGTAAATGTTGGAGAGTATTATTTTATCCTTTCAAAATGCACAAACAAGATACAGGAGTCTCCAGTCAGAAGCACAGGTTTCCTCTTGGAAACCAGAGGCAATCACACCTAGAGTCTTCAGACACAGAAAAACCTGCTAAATTCCATGTAAGAAGAAAAGCATGTTGAGTGGACATACACAGGATACTTCCTGTATTTCAGCAGGTACTCCAAATTCCAGTCATGCAAAACTTACAGCTTGGGCTTCACTTCAAAATGTAATTTTCTGTCTTACACTTGTAAACAATTTTCTGATTTTTTTTTCCCCATTCTGATTTAAGGAAAGTTTTGATTGTGTTTTAATTCCATACACTAGTGTCATTGCCACGTTCATTCTGCCAAAATTGCCTGAAACAAGCGCTCACATTTCTGAAAGGAGATGCCTGACTTCTTGTGGGTAATGGGCTTTGCATTCAGCAGCCACCACTGAAGCAAAGCTATCTCCAGGCTCTTGAAAACCAGCCAACGTAAGCAGCAGCCTAAACATGGATTTTGGAGTCTAACTTTGGGTTTCCAGATTTGAAAGGTGTGATTCGACTTTGCTAAGTGCTCCTTAAACCACAAATGCCTTAATTCCTGAAAGCAAAGCAGAAGAGGAGGGAGCAACACTAGAGGAACATATATGAGCACCTTCTACGTGATACTGCTAGGCCCGAGAAGATCAGCAACTATCCCTGCAAAAATCAGATCTCCTCTGAAATCAGGCTGTGAGCAAAGGCAGACACCAGTATCAGTGTGCTGGCAGAAGCTGGGGAGCTCTGGCCTTGTATTACCTTGTTTGATTTTGTTACTCAGAATTGTTTGGTGCCTTCCCAATATTGCTTCCTTTCCTTCCATCTGAAGTCAAGGGAAAACTCTGAACTGAGAGTATTTGTGAGTTTTCCATCAGCTTTAGGAAGAGAAAGTTAAGCCTCTAGCTAGGCTGTAAACAAGTTCCTTCTTGTCACCCCCAAACCCAAACTGGAGCTTGAAAGCAACTACTAGTTAAGACACTGTCCTTTGGAATTGTTCCCTTTCCTCAAGGTGAGAGGATTGCTGTCACAGGTTGCTGGTGGTTCTGGAATTCCTGCTCCTCGTCAACTGCAGCCTCTCGGATCCATGAGAGCCTCCTGAGGAAATTGCTCCAGTATAACTTTGGGTTTTTCCTGTGCTTTGAATATTCTTTTATGTCTTTTCTGGTACAAGCAACAGACAATAGATCTAAAGTCTTAAAAATATAGGTTGGATATGAATTGTCCACCGTTTTTTTTTTTAAACTATAAAACTTCAATTTTTTTCCACCCTTTTTTTCAAATTGAAAATAGTAAGGTTTTATTTAAAATTTTCTGGATAAAACTGTTCAAATATTTCAGCAAACATATCCTAGAGAGTGAAACCCTGTGTTTTGTCAGAGTTGTACGCATCTTTACGATGTTAAGACTGTTGCATCTATTTTTCAAATCCCATCCACAAGGCACTCACATATTTTTAAAATACAGAAGTATATGGCAAAAACGGAAAATAATTTGTTTTCTACAATCCTGAATAATTCTAAAGAGGTTTAATAAAGTTAATGATTATCTGTCTCCCTAATTAACATATCAGGCGACAAGCCTCATTTCACCTAATGTTAATGTTTTACTTTTGAGGAAGAACTGTACGAATGCTGAACTAGAACTCTGATTTGCTAAGGGAATTGGTTTTTTTCTCCCCAGTCACACAAACATAAGGTATTAGAGATCAGTTTAAATTGGCAAATGACAATTTCATAAAATACAGCTAATAAGTAGATACAGATAGGAAAAAAATGATATAAAAAACATTTAAAAAATTACTGTAAAGAAAAATTTCCCATGTAGAGGTGAACTGTATTTTTCTGAGAGTCCAAATGCAGTCAGATGGCTGGTGGGCAAGGCAAGGCATGGTATAGATCTGACAGATTCTGACAGACGTATTTCCTGCTCAAGTGAATCCTTGCAAATACAGTCCTTGACCATGGCACTGATTTGCCCAATTAAACCATTGCACACACAAAGAAATGCATTTAAACTAGTGGGCTCTAAGCCAACTGAAAATCCCATCTTTATGGGTAAGACTGCAGGATCAAGAACATAAAAAACAAGTTTTAGTGTTGTTAATGTTGGTGTTCTTGTTACAATGACAGGCTTAGCAAAATTGATTAAGTTATATAGAACAGCTTGACAAGAAATGTAATTGGGAAGGACAGAAATTGCATGCATCTAATAGTTTGCTTCTGTAGAAAAACAAAATCTGCTTCAAAACAAGGAGTCATCTCCATTGCCAGCATTAAAATGGTAATATCTATTGTCCTTGGAAAGCCTTCATTTATACCAGTGACATTACTGCGCTATTTTGATTCTAGAGTTAATACTGGGGCTTAAACATATTTTGAACTATATGGACTCTTGAAGGGAGATAAACACCTGATTGGGAGAGACAAAGCAAGACGATGAAAGTGGCAATCTCACAGCATGCCTCCAGACTGAGCTCAGGCTGCAAGGGAAAAATAAAATACAGCCGATCCCCCTGAAACATATCGACATAGTGGGTCTCCCCCACCTCCAGCTTGCCATTTTGCTCATTACCTGCAATTGTGTCAGCCTCGATAGACTTACCGTAACCTCAAGTTTGGTATGACATAAGGCTTTACGGCTGAACGATCACCATGGCTCTGACACAAGGGCAGAACCTCCCGGCTGCCTCTGCCGTGGTGGCCACAGGGCACCTGCAGACAGGACCTGCCACAGCTGCACTCCCTTCTCCAGGAGCCCTGCGCACCCCCAAAGCTCCTGAAAACACCAGGGCTCCTGCCCAGCGCCTGCCGTGCCCCTCCACGCTTCCCCAGTGATGGGGGTGGAAGTTGCCTCCCCACTACCCCAGTAAAGGTTGGCCATGTTTGCAAATAAGATACTCATGTCTCTTCTCTTTCATCCTCTGTCCATCTCAAATGAATACCACAGATTAACGTGGGGAACAATCCTGAACTCTCTGTGCAAAATATGGACCAGACAACACAGAATACAACATTGAAATTCAATATTTGTGAGCTGATACCTAAATTTTCTTTTGCATTTTTAAATTTTCATACCAACTTCAAAATTAGAATCCTTTTTCAGGTTGATATTCCCAAACACATTTTTCAGATTGTTTTAAAATTCTGTAAAAATGATTCCAGGATTTTTATTTTCTACCCCAACGTGAGTTGGGGTTGCAACCTCTTCAGAGACAGACCTTTGTAATTTTACCCTTCTCTATCTGTTATCCTACTACGTACTGGCCTGTTTCATACCCTCACCAATGAAAAGCAGGATAAAACCGCTCTGTATTTCAGCAGAAGTTTTCTCTGGGTTTTGCAGGAAGGAGTAAAGGTACTCAGTTAATCCTTGAGTCCTGAACGACCCAACGTTTGATCTTGGTGCTACGAAATATTTTGCTTCTGGAAACACCGTCTTCTTGAAAAGATACAGAAATGTAGCTGATTTCTAGAGTCAGGAAATTAAATTAAATTTTTATTAAATAATTCTCTCCAAATTCTAGATCAAATAATCATGTTCTTTCTTCCCTAAATTCCCTTTTCAATTTGGGTTAATTTCTAGCCCAACACTGGTTCAGTCCCAGACACCATGATATACCATTAAACAAGGGCTTCATCATATATCATATTGTACTTGGGCAATTTTAAATGCCCCTCAGCTTTTTTCTCCCCAAATCACCTTGAGTGACAAATTCGCCTTCAAATTGAAGCCAGTAACAACACTTTATCATCCACTCATTCCTTCAGTTTCATGTGTCATTTGGACCACAAATGGCAATTTACTATGATGAAGATTTTTAAAATAACTGGAGGCTGTAGGGGCTGAATGTGGGTATTGTAGTGAAGGCTCAACAATTTCAGAAACCCTCCCCAAGCTTGCACAGAGATACTGTACACACATACCACTGGATAAAGCACATCCATACAAGGCGTTAGCGCACTGCCACAAGCCACATGTTAAACCGTAAATTTTACTAACTCCTGCTTTCCTTGAAAAGGCTGTAGATCCTCAGATCCGAAGTTTCTCATTCATTAGTGTTCGAAATTTCCTTCCAGCAGAAGGGAGCAAGGATTCAGCGACCGGCATTACCACCTAGTGGGCACAGGCTGCTGCTCCAGCTCCACTTCAGCTCTCTCTCCTCCATCCACACCGGGTAACCTAACGTTTTCTTTTGTTAATGTATTCATCAACAGGTAAACTGCTGTATCTGTCTTTGCATCATAATTATTTGTTCTTAGTATGCTGCCACTGAAGCCCCACATCTAATGAACCACAAAAAGACCCATTAAAGCTTCAAGGACAGGATAAATCAAACCTCCCAAAGTTATTCAGTCTCAGCTTGACGCTCCCTGTCATTTTTCATCCTTTCCTAAATGCTTTCTGCTTTATACTAAAACACTTAGCATTTCAGAACTCTGAAAAATCCCAAGCTATCCTTCAAGATTCTTCATTTTATAAACATATTAAGGACACTATTAAGATGCTTTGGTTCCAAAGGAAATGAGTGCCCTGTTAAATTTAAAACCACATGAAACCTGAAAGGAAGCGAAAAGTCCAAAGCAAAGCATCTGGGACTAGACTGCAAAGCTATTTAGGTACCAGACTCCTGCTGATTTAGGAACCAACATACCTTGTAGACTAAAGCTGATTTATGGTTCCCTCAGGGAATTCTGCATTTCATCACTGAATTTTCTGTTACCATAACACTTTGTCAACATCCTCATTCCCTCCTTTGCACCTATTTCTCTGCTTCCCTCTCACTACTCATTTTTCCAGTCAGCATCCACTTTTCTCCAACAACTGTGTTTTATTGCAGAAGAACAGCTCCATGCAATGTCTAAAATTTAGGTAAAAATCCAGTGTTTTAACTGGACAGATGAATATCAAAAAGAATGCTCTGCCACTTCTAAATCTGAAGCATATCAGGCTGTATTTCCCAACTAAAGCCAAGTCTAGCAAGGGAGTCAACAGGGACTAAGTGGTTACAGAGGTCTCTAGATGTCTCTCACAGTGGCCACGCAGAAGCACTTTGAGCATTTGAGGAGCCTTCTGTCTTTTTTCCATCTGAATCTTGCATATTTCTGACTTAGAAGTAATTTTAATTAGAGCCTACCAATCACAAAAAGTAACGGACTGACAGCCCAGGCGGCTCTTTGGAGTGTGACCAAATACAGAAAATGAGACTATGCAGAAAATCAAACCAGGTTGTCTCCTTCCCATATGCCATTTTCGGCTGTTGGCTGAATAACACCGTGCCCCCCGGGTCCTCTCTCTCCAAGCAGAATCCTGACCACATCGTGGAGTGATCCGGAGTGCATCCAGAGCAGCAGCCCTTCAGACAATCTGCCACACAGCTTTTAATCAGGAACCCCAGATAAGGCATACATACAAGCAGCAAACAACAGGGCAGCACCAGCAGTTCTGGCTTAGAGCCACACAGGCAGTGGGAAGGAACACTTGTTCCCACTGGTGCACGTTAGTCAAGCCCACTGCTGTTTCTAACATTCAAACTTTCCTCAGTTTCCTAAATACAAACTAACCATCTCTTCCCATTTGTTTGACTTTGCCCCAATAAGTTTAGGCAACTTTATTTTAGCGAATACTTCCCTTTGGTTTTATAGAGTCATTGCTCATTTACATAACAGACTGCAAAACAAAAATAACAAAATATTATAAAAATACATTTCTCTAATGAAGTATGATTATTACCGCTTTTGTACTAATAAGCAAGGGGCTGAGCATGGCTCTTTCTGTTCAGACCATACCAAAACCTACTACTTTGCTTTAACATGACTGGATGAAAAAAGCCAATTATTGCTTGCACACGTCCATCCAATAACCTATCTAACCATCAGAGTGCCATTCTGCATTAGGGCAGCAGAAACCCCCAGTGCTGGAAGGAGACCTGTGTTTGTAGCTAATGCTACTAACACTTTTGTGTGTGGAACAAAACAAGTATGGTTTCTTTGGGCCCAATCCTGCACCTTTGCCTGAAAACATGCTTTCAGGCCGAGGAGGTTTCCTGCTAAAGGAGACGAAGTCACACAAACCTCTCAAATATTTATTTGGTCTCTCCACCTGTGAAGATACGTGGGGAGATCAAGATGTGTGTAACTACAAAAATCGCCTATCATATAGCGAGGAAATTGGCTTGTTTTTCCGTGTCTTCCCTCTAATTAGCTTGTAGCTACATCATCCAGGGGGGTGATTTCTTTTTAGAAGAAAGGGGTATTTTGTAAAGCACTTTACTTCTGATATATGTACGCCAGGGTGCCAAGGAGTACCATGCATCCACCACAGCCCACATGCCAAAGATCTCCACAAGGCCAATGATCCTGTCGCTATTAGTGCTCTCACTCTAATCTCTTGGGGAAATAAACTCTATCCAATTAGCAACTCTGTACCAATAAACTGCACCCAAACTGAAGGGGATATATTAATTTCATTGTACTGGTTTAATTACAGTGGTACAACCTGTGAGCACACAAGGCTTCAGAATATATAAAAATACCACATTTTCTCTTGAGACAGTAGGGTAAGATTTAATTCCCTTAAAGTCACAAAATGACACTGGGGTGATTGAGGCCCAGAGCCTCTGATAATGAATATTCCTGTAGCTGAATCCCCTTGCAGGCCAATTAATTACCTCCATGCCCTGCTGGTGCGTTCCAAATTTTATTTTTATTTCAAAAAATCAAAGCTAAATAACAAGAAAAATCATGTGGCTGAGCCAAACTGTGACTTTATGGGTTTTAATTTTTGAGATTAAAGCGAAGTACAAAGACACACCCAGTCAGCAAAGTCTGGAGACAATAAGATGTAAAGCAATCCTCCTCCTGACCTCACATTAACACAGAAATCACCCTACAGCATGCAAGTGTCAGCCAACAACGGCACCTACTTATTTCCTGTCAGCTTGTCCCTTTGATCTAACCTGATCCTTCTTCACTTTATTAAAAACGTTCTAATCTTTTGTCTTTGATCTCCCTGTAGGATTCTTCAAAGAGCTTCAAATTAGCAAACATGCAAACAACAAAAAAATGTACTCCGTATCTGTATCTGCAAGAAACAATGATGTGGGGAGCCGTTTCCTTCCTCAACACACAAGTTTAACGAGGGGCAGCGCTTTAAAGCCCAAAGATGCCGTAGTTATCTGTTGTTTGTTGGCATTAGGGTGGATGACAGAGCCCGAGCGTGGTTGCTGGGGGGTGGGTTGCTCTGAAGGTGTAACAAGGCAGCCCAGCAGGGGTAGCAAAAAAGCCATGTGCATACTTCATTCAGCGTGCCAGATGAAAGGATTATGTCACATTCAAGAGCAACAAAGAGCTCTGTTTAAGTTTGTACCAGGCTGGAACTGTGGGGCAGCCGTTAAAGACCACCAAGGTTTTAAATAAAACCGGACACTTTTAAGTTTCCTCTAGCTTTCCTTGTGGTAAATCCACCCAATATGAAGGGAATGTCAGTATCTCCCAGGAGGAAGATCTCTGAGGCATTAAAGAAGAAAACAAGTTTAATATATTTTTATATATGTAAACCCCATACGCATAGTTTAATTATGTATCTATATATGCATTTTTTTCCCTATTAAAGGTACCATCAAATTTAAGGACATCACCATATTAATTTTGTTCCAGCTTAGACTTACTCAACAGCAAAATGTTTTTAGCAAGGAAGAGCACTGCTCTAGGGCCTCTTCTACCATGTCAAATAGCCAGCATCATTCCTCTCCTATGACTTTAGTATAGCCCCAAAGGTACACTTGTTCCAAATAAAATTGGTGCTTTTTGTTGAATACAGCTCACCTCTGAAAAGAGTTATGAAGCCAGGCTAGAAAGACTCTATAGGCTTCACTAAGTTCCTTGCATGTGTGTCTGCCCCAGAGACTTGTTTTTAACTCTCACTCCACAGAGAAGCAGATCTGTAGCCAGGCTGAAATGGTCCAAAGTATCTCTGCCAAATAATCCAGGTCACCCAAACCCCCTCACATTGCTGTTAACAACCCAAGGCCCAGACCAATGTCTGCTGAAGTCAATGAGACATTTACACTGGTCCATGAAATCTTAGTTAAGAATTTTGAGACACCAAGTCTTCGCAGCAAAATCTCAGTCCTGTGGAAATTTAACTAAGCAGGATCTGCCCCAGGCTGTCTCTTGGCCAGTAGTCCTTGTACCATGCTCCATAATTCTAAGATTAGAAGGGATGAAGTCCCCATACCCATTCTTTATTCCACTTTTTTATCATCCTAAAACCTGCTATGATTACAGGTAGCAGGTATATATCCTGAGAATTAAACATGACTTAGGCAATAGATGATTATAACTCTTCCAACTCAAGATGATGCAATTTATGTTAAAAGGCTATTGAAGATCAACACTGATATAACTATTTATGAAGAGCTCCATTGAGGCTCCAGATGATGCCCTGCACTGTCTCTTGTCACACTGGTTTTCTTAAGCAGTTCAGGAAACACCACTGCTAGAACACAGACTATGCAGCCACGAAGCTATGCCAACAGCCCTTTTGTTGTCTATGGTAACATCTATAATGGATTTGGAAGAATAAAGCAAACATTAAAAAACCCATTAGATAATACATCAAGAAAAAAAGCAAAACTGCATAGAGATTCATCTGTATAATTAAAAAAAACCAACAGTATGGCTATAGATGCATTTCTTGAAAAGCCTGGAGAAACTGTCTTAAAATGAGCAGCCCTTCTAGCACAGCAGAGCACTTTGGTTAATCTAGGAGTCCCTGCATAAAATTTAAGAATAAATTAGACCAGCTATATATTGAAATCTTTTTGTAAAGTCATATTCAAGGTTTGAACTTGCCAAACTCATGAACTGCTTAGACATTGGTTACCCGCTTTACTGACTTAAAGACAAAAGTGGTGGTTTTAATTAGTCCAAAACCACACAGGAATATTCAACAAAAAACTATTGAAATTGTTACTCAAAATTATTTTTTTTTTTTACGGTTCACTAGTACTCAAAATCTCTCCAACAACAAACAATATGCTCTGCTTTCATCCTGCGTAAGTGAGAGCGATCTTTCTAGCAGATATTGTCCCTTGTGGCTGTTGTTAATGATGAAAGGCAGAGCTCAGCCTTTCTAGGAATTACCGCATACTTGAGAGTGCTCCAGATGCGTGATCCCAGGCCAACTTCTTCACAGGCTTCTTGACAGCCAGCTCTTACCTCAGCGGAATCCACCGTGCAGCCTGCTCCCAGCCTCTGCAAGGGTTATCCTTCCATTCCCCAGCTCCTCTCCTCTCCGACTGAACAGGCAGCCACACTGGGGGTCTTTTCCCCACACGACTCATTGGTCTGCAAGCCTGGGCTCAAAATATTTCCTTAGAGGAAATATTACTTAAATCTCAAAGAACCTAGTTTAGAGGAATACTGAGAAACGTGTCTACTTGTGAAACCATCAAGTAAAATCCAGATACCGTGACTGACAACCTAACTACAAATATTCAAATATTTTTGAGGGTATGCTTTTTGAAATTCTGAGTACATTCAGCAGGTTTGGGAACTGTTGTTCCGTTGTGTTTTATGAAAATCTCTGAATTTTCTATTTTTCTTCTGTCAGAAAACTCAAACTGAGAAAGAACACAGGAAAAAATGAAGGCACAGTAAAGCTATCTAGACATTATCAGACCTCTGGAAACATTTAGCTCTAGAGCTATTTTTTATCTGATCTGTTTTGGCCATCCTCACAAGACATAAAGCTAAGAAAAACTTGAAAATCCTCTCTCAAACAGGGTAGAGCAATGCAGTTACTAACATTCAAGTTTGATTGAGACAGCAGCTAAAAAAAAAAAGAGTGCTCTTTGCCGAATTTTCATTAATAATCCAAGTTGCTTAACACAACTCTGGAAGCCAAACTGCTTTCTATTCGTCACACCCTGTAGTCCCTAAAATACCTACTAACACAGCCTGCAAGCCAGTGCACTGCAAGATGCATGCTCTGTCAGTATCCTACTGAAACTTCACTAAACCAAATTAATACAAAACTTTAATGCTCTAGACTTCACTACTTTATTGTACGCTGTAGTTACCTACCCAACTCTCCAAAATCTTCTTCCTTTTAACAAGAAATAACAGCAGGAATTACCAAAGCAGAATGTTTTTAAGAACATCTAAATACAAGCAACTTTGCCTGGAAGAATGTAAAGATAAAAATGAACGAATGAGGTAAAACTATCTTCTTTTTACTTGACTGATCTATACGGACTCATGGCCTGGCTGCTTCAGCTCTGATGCTGCAGATCTCTGAGTGCTCTATGCTCCTCCAGAACAGCAACAGGTTCAACTGAAGCTCTTGGTGCAGCTTGGGAAATTTTACTTTTCCTCCTGCAAGCAGTCTAAGCTCAAACCATTACCATCATTGTGTCTGCAGGAACTCTGCAGGCAGCGCTGGATAGTTTGGAAATTGGAACCACCCCAGCAGATCAGATCACTGTGAATTGGGCCAAGGCGGATCACTTATAGATTATTTCTGCCAAATTTTCCTTAAACAAAAGAACCAGAAGATGTCTTCACTACAATTGTAGCTCTCAGACAACCTTTTTAGATTAATTTGCAGTGCAAATGTATTCCTCCTTTAACCTCATACCCACACAGTTCATATTAAGTGTGTGTCCAGTAGGAATACAATATGAATTTAACACAATTTTCTATTTAAATACTAGAATTTTCCGTTGAATGCACTACTTACCTTCTCAAGAACTCGTAAAATACATTCATAGATGAATTTTGACTTTGAGAAGTTATTATGATTAGTCAAATTAGCATTGCAAGTGTAAATATGGTGTTTTATACACACATATCATTGACTTACCTACTTATGCTGACTGAAGCATCCCCACGCTGTATTTCCTTAGAGGCCTTCAGGAGGAATGTCCGTCTTGTGGCATACACACTGGGCTGAGGATTGGGATCTTGCTCCAGCCCATGGGTCTGACAAACATCTGCTTACTTTAGGCACGTTACTACCTTTTGTTGACTCTTCAGCACGGCAATAGTTTCACCAGGGAGCCCAGCCATGTCCATTATGCTTTCCCCATTGGAATGGATGGGGGGAGACCTTCTCCTTACTGATTTAGGAACAAATCTCTTTTGTTCTTGCAGGAATGGGCTGGCTGATATGATACAGAAGGATTTAAACTGATTCACCAGCGGTCAAGGACCAGAAACTGAGTCAAAAGCTTCCTGTATTTTTTATTCAACAGGACACATCTGGCCAAAGGCAAGACCAGCAGGACCAGGCCGGGGCATTGTGGCCTCCAGCATGGCTGTAAGGACAGGCCTCAGACGAGTGAGGCCCAGGCAGTCATGCCACGATTTCCTCAGCTCTTGGCCTCTAACTCTGGTCACCAAGTGCCTCCCTGACCCACAGGTGGTTTTTGTGCCACTTCATCTTCAAGAGGTAGCCACAGGCCACTCCCTTCGCTTTGTGACTTCTTTGACCATGCCCTCTTCAACCGCTGCAGGGAAAAACCTCTCCTTTTAAAGCTTCTTTACCCGTTTTATCCAGTGTTTGGCTACAGCCACCAGCCGTTATGCCACAGAGAGCTCATCTTCACACTCTGTAAACTTGAACGTAGCAATTTTGGCATCCGGGTCGATGAGCCGGCAAGCTGCTGCGAAGTGGCCCTTCACTTACCCCCGGTAATTTCACCATCAATTAGCAAATATTAATTAGCGCGGAAGGGGCAGCCCCGAGCGCTCTCGCTGGAGCCGGGGAGGATCTGTGAAGCCCGGCCCCTCAGAGGCCGAGGCCTCCTCAGCCGTTGCCCGAGAGGAGCCCTCGCGCCGCCAGGGGGCGCCGTGCCCGCCGCCGTGCCGCGCAGTTGAGGGGGGCGCTGGGGATGGCAGTGTTTTGGGAGCGTTTTGGGTTAAAAGCGGGTAGCAAGAACACCTGGTGTGTTATAATCGGGCACGTTATACTGCACATCAGTAAATAAACCCTCTGCAAGAAGAAAACAATGCTTTTGGGGAAAAAAGTGCAGGGTTAGAGCGGCAGCAAGGAGTTAGGGAACACGCATGGCTGCCCTTGTGGGGTGTAAGGCCCAGGAGAGGAACAGGCAAAGGGTGAGACAACAGCACCGAGACAAACCAACAGCGTTTGCCATTTGAATCAGGAGAAGATCTGACCCGCACCTCCCTCCAGAGAGAGAGGAGGGGGCTGTGCTTTGGTACAGAGGGGGTGAGAGGCTTAAAACCTCGTAGGAAAATACAGTACCTCCCTCTAGTGGGTTCTCTCTTTCTGACCGTGTTTCACATGGAGAAACTGCAAAGCATCTGAGCACTATAGACACTTAGGCTGAGTTTAACAGCCAAGCACCATCAGTGACATCAAGATTTTGGTCCAGTCATGACTCCGCCCAAAAACAGTGCATGAGGAGTTACGCGCCTAGACTGTAGCCACAGTAGCTTTTGCCAGGAAGAGGTCAGGGTATGAAGACCACAGTTAACATCTTATTTTTCCTTTCAATGCTTGTGCCTTACCTTTATTAAAGGTGTTACAGAACAACAGCCACAGCATGCTAGTCTGTTAGCAGAGAGAGTTAACAGTGGTAGAGAAGGAAAGCAGATAGGTGACTCCTTTACAAACAGTTACTGTGTTCCCTATTCATTTTTTTTTGTTGTTGGAACAGCAATGCCCATTTAAGAAGAGTGAGAGAAACTGCCTCTAGAGGAGACCAAAATTACATTTCTTCTGCAAGTATCCCAAGCTCATGCTTCACAAAGATAACCCTGTCACTCTGGGAACCACCTTCCTTTTTGCATAGCTGTGCACAGAGGGCTGCCACAGCTGAGGGACAAATCCAGAGAGATCTTCTACCAAACATTAGTTAACTTCCCTTTTCACAGCAGCATTGAAAAAAGCCATATCTTGCTCAAATGCATTAAACCATGCCATCTGAACAGTCTACAGCCGCAGCTTTGATTCTCTGAACACATTCTCCTTTCCAGCTTAGGGCAGAGCCAGTCCAAAGGGGCAGAAGCTTGTTCACTGGGCCTGAGGGCCTTACAGAGTCAGCAAGGCAACTGGCACTGGGTCTGCGCTTTGAAGATAGAGGGAAGAAGTTTTACTTATCCATCATACCTTTTATTGTCTAATATCAGTTATGTGGATCATCTTTAGGGAAGTCAAGGGGTAAGAACCAAGGAACGTACCAGCTGCACTTTACAGATTAAACAGCCACAAAAATAGAAAGCGACTATACAATCTCTGGGTTTCACAAAACTAGTTTTCATTTGTAACACTTGACGCAACAAGATTAACTGCAACAAGTGAAGAAGCTACCTCTGTAAAGTGCTACTTTTGTTAGACGTGGCTAAAAAAAAGCACAACTACAACAGATTTGGGTATCCGGTGGTTAGATTGTCGATGTCTTCCAAATCTTTCCTTTCAGGCTCTGTGTTTTTTGATGAAGTTGATGAGCCCGTTTGTCGAGCTATCGTGAGATGTCACTGGAGCATCTGACTCCAGTTCAGGCTCAATTTTCTTGGCAAGTTGTTTCCCAAGCTCGACTCTGCATTTATAAAAGCAGGAGGAGGAAGAAAAACAACATTAGTGCTGACAACTTACAGTATTTACACACAGCCTGCCCCAACGCAGAACACATCCAGCCTGCTACTGTTCACTGCTGAACACTATGTCACTCAATCTGGGGATAAGGTGACTTATCCCCAGAAAATCTATTTTCATTTAAAACTATCCTGTAATAATCTGCTCTAATACTTTTTTTTTTCCCACTGTCTTTTCTCTAAGTCGTGACTGCTTAAAGAATACCAGGATACCACAGTCAATAAGTGCACAAGGAACAGATCAAGGAGACTTACCCCCACTGGTCATAACTGTTAATATCCCAGACAACTCCTTGAACAAATATCTTGTGTTCATACATGGCTGTAAGCAGAAAAAGATTTATCAATAAGTTTTATCAGAATGTCTTAATAAGCACTCACAGATGAGAGATCTATTTACTTACCAATGATGGCTCCCAGAGTGAATGGGTTGAGTTTTGTAAACATGATGGAATTGGTTGGTCGATTACCCTCGAAGACCTTTCCAAACAAGAATTACATTGTTATTTAGTATGTTGTAAAACTCACATCAGGAACTTGCAGTTTATGTTTTCCTTACAGCCCACATCGGATTATTTGTATTAGCAGCAAACACAAAATCCTGAAAGCTTTAAAGGCTAACAACTGCAACCATTAAATGGTATTGCTGTTATGTTTTATTACAAACACGATGGCAAAATGTTATCTCCAAAGCACCATCAGTGGCTACTATGGGCTGAAAGAAGAAATTAAGACACAAGTCAATATCCCAGGGGCTCACCCTTTCTGAAACGCCTCAGAAGGCTTCCCGATGAGCATGCTTTAGCAAGAGTACCGTTAGGGGCTGCTCCAGCACATCTGAAGAGTAGAACCAGTAACTCAACCTTTGGGCTGCCCGGACAGTAGCTCTCGGCAGCCACCGGAGGGCACTGCCCCATCAGCAAACCCCACCGAGCAGCGACCAACAGGGTGTCCCCCCCGCACAGACCAGTACCGCACCACAGGAAAGTGGAGTGCCACAGCCTCGCTTACCTTGTGGGGAAGGAGCTTCTCCAGAGCATCTCCGCTCAGTCCTGCCGCTTGAAGTTCCTTGCGAGCTTCATCAGCAGTCTTCCCTTTCATCAAGGCCTCTGTCTGAGCAAGGAAGTTGGCCAAAAGGATCTAGCGGGTAGAAGTAGACATCAGCTCAAGCTACGGTTTTTCCTCAGCTGGAATAGTGATACCTGGTGCTTGAATCTAGACCAAGGCCTCTCCTTTTCAGCACTACGGCAGTAAAATGTGCAGTATTTGAAATCTTGCCCGCTATTGCTTTTTACCTCAGAGACTTGATTACTGTTTTAATAGTGCATGTATCCACGTTCTGCACAATCCTGCTCTGCTGAAGCTGACAGCAAGTCTCCCAGGGGGAGCAAAGGAGCCAGGACTTCAGACCCCCCTTTCACCCAGCAGTCTGTATTTTTATCCCATGCTACACCATACGCATTGATTAGTCAAAGGGAATTGATTGAGATACATTTACTCTGTATGAAGGAAATCCCCACACCATACCACGTACCAATCCCATATCCCAATCCCTACCAATGCAATAGAAGTTTTTAGTTTCCTATTCCCTGCCTAACTTCAGCTTGCAAATTCATGTGTGGTTTTATCCTACCCATTAAACTGAACTAATCTCTTACTATACCTACAGTTTGACAAAACCTTTCCTCCTCTTCTTTTGCCAAGTCATGTTCTAAAACTTTCACCTATACTTGGTGTTACTTGACCAAAAAAACACTGTTATGCAATTTAAATGGCACTTGTAATCTGAAATCATGACAAGACTGAAATTTATTGAGGAAGCATGTTTTTTCTGAAGTATGCACTAAGCAGTAGACCTGGACATGTTTCTACCTATGGAATTTAAATAAAAAATTATTAGACACTCTACAGTGAAAATCCTTAGTTGGATGATACGTTAAACTAAAAAAAATGGACTGCTTAGAATATATCCATGTGTAGCAGGCTCCACCCCAGCCACACTAGTATACTCACTAGATTTTGTCCTAGCTTTTAAGATTCGCAACAGCATCTCTGAGGAAGTTTTCATCAGCTTTGAGAATTTCCTTCTTCCTACTCTGCAAGAATTACACTCTTCCCAATTCCTACAGGGACTTTTGTCTCCAAATACTTAATTGCCCAAGTCTTTCCAGCCCCAGCAATCCAACAGGTGACACCATTGATCTGCCTCATGAACTGTGGCTGCAATTTCTTCAAGAATAAAAATACCACTATATTACATATAATATGTAATTCTAATTTAGGTATTTTCAAGCCTAGTGTGAATGTTCACAGGGCCTATGTGTAGAGTTTCAGAGGGACATCTAGAATTCTTGCACACCTCAATACTGAATAAGCTTCAGGGCCTGCAGCTACAGGAAAATATAGGTGCCCTGACAAAGAGCTTATTACCTTGTGATGCAAACCATTTCTGACTGGGTGCTGGGTCTGGACTGGGATCAGAAAGTCACAGGGAATCATGCGAGTTCCTATAAGAAAAGCCATGTTAATAACCCTGCAACAGAAAAGTCTTAAAGTCTTCAATTCTCACTCCATATTCAGAGTTACTGGAAGACTCAGCCACTTTAAAAAGCTTTTTAAAAAAAGCTTTTTTTTTTATTAACAGCAGGGAGGACTGACAAAACAGCTCACTAGTTTCAGCTTTAGTCAACCCTCCTTATTGTAGAAGTAAAACCTGCATCTTGTAGCCTTCTAAAGCCACTAATTAAGAGCACCATAGCAATGTTATGCTAGGTTAGATGAGAGCCCAGCCCCTAAACCCATGTCAATTCTGCAGACTCTTGCAGCTTTCTAGCCATTCAGAATTTAGCTCCAAAACAAGGTATTGAACAGTTCCAGCTTACCTTGATGAATGAGCTGGTAAAAAGCGTGCTGCCCATTGGTGCCCGGCTCTCCCCACACAATGGGGCCAGTATTGTAGTCCACGCGAGAGCCTTTCTTGGTGATGTACTTGCCATTAGATTCCATATCCCCCTAAAAGAAGGGAAGGGCAGCGTCACCTTTATTGCAGAACCACAGTTTCTGTATATACTTCAACTATAATGAGTGCTGCTTTTTATGGAAATTTCTTAAGCATCAGAGATATACAGACACCAAGAAAATAGAGGTCTGAGCAAAAATAAATCTCTAAATTAACTGAGCAAATAAGCTAATATCAGTCTTGGCATGAGTGTCTTTAGGCCCTTGATTGCAATTTTAGCCTAGAAACATGCATTCAGGTTCTAGAGCCAGGACAGATACATATATACATATTTGCCTCCTGAAACCTTTGCTCTGCATGAGCCTTACCTGCTGGAAGTAGGCAGCAAAGCGGTGCATGTACTGGTCATAGGGCAGAAGGGCATGGGTCTCACACCCATAGCAGTTTATATACCAGACCCCCAGCATGGCCAACAGAACAGGCACATTCTTCTCCAGCGGGGCAGTGTGGAAGTGATTATCCTACGTGACACAAAGGTAAAAGAGTTACACTTCTGATAAAGCAATCGTCATCATACCTCCCAACTCTTAAATTGCTTTATTGTTGCTTTGATCCAGGGAGAGCTTCCCAAGCACAGTTATTTTTAGAAGCATTGAGAGGACACAGGGAAACCGACCTGCCTTCAGTTACCTTCTAACAACTGTTAAGAGGAGTAAATCTGAAATAGGCATCGCATACTCACCATCCAGTGGGCTCCTGCGAGCAGGCTCTCAAAGTTGTCAAAACCTAGCAATGGAAAAGTCAGTTTATATTTACAATTACAACTCAAATTTTATTTTTCTTGCAGAGACAATCATAAAACAGTTGAGATTCCTTGTATGCAGCAAGGCTCCCAACTACTAATTGTGTTCAAATTTGCATCCCATCAGGCAGATATATTTAGTTATGATTAAAGCCTGGACTTCAGAGCAAGTCCAATTTCATGAAACACACTTCAAAAACCTTTGCCTAAAATCCCCACTCAGGCAGGATAAGCAACTGGAAGGAAAGCACAGACATTAAAACCAGGCTCTGTATTAAAGGCTACATAGTTCTCAGCAAGATTGAGCCCTCAGTCACTTCACAGCCACCGTGGGAGTGATATTCCCAAAAACAACAGGGCAAGGCTAGCACAGCAGGGATTTCTGTGTTGGCCGGAGGAAAACCAACCGTAATAAAATCTCAAATAAAAAAGTTTCCCCCCATTCCCTGTTCTCTTAACAATTCACCTAATTTTTCTTTGCTCTATAATTAGGGTATTTAAATCACCATTCATTTTCACTAATGAGTAGTTTAATTAATACCATCCTTTACTGCAAAGCCAGAAATCCTGATTCTTATACGGAAAAGTGGAGGTGAAGTGTCTGGCACTCATAGCAGCAGCTCTGCCTATGGTCAGAAGCCAGCTCTGGGAGACGAAGGATGCCAGAGAGACTGGCACGTCAGCAGCCAGCACCAAATGTGTCTGACAGCAGAGATGAACAGTGTATTGCAGACAAAACAGTAAGTGCCTGACTGAGGTTTATTTTGCTGCTCACACAGGTTTTTCTACACATGACAACTCCTACTCATATCATGCCAAAACCACCAAACCCAATGTTTTTCTAACCTCAGTCTAAGGCAATTCTAGTTTTTATTTAGAAAAATAAATGACATTATGGTTTCAGACTTTAAATATCTGAAAGAAGTGATGAGGGAACAAGTGCAAGGCTGATGAAGAGCCTGCTCACCAGGAAACAGCAGTTCTTAGAGCTATTTCACTTTCACTGTGTGCTCTCCACCTGCATTTGAGATCTGCATGAGAAATGCCAATGCAACCCCATAACAATACAAGTAGGTGGGGATCAGTTTAGAGGTTCTGTGTTTGCTCCACAATTCTGCAGATCGAAAGAGCATTTCTGTATCACCAGGCCCTGTAGCCTAGAAGGGCAAAAGACAGTAATGTGAGGAGGAGATAGTTAATACTCAGAGCTCATATGCAGAACTGGAGACATAGGATTGTGATGTTTAGCGTGCATGTCCTCACAGAAACTAAATACCCTACTCTTAGTTTAGGAATTTCAGCTGCAAGGTCTAATTTTCAACATTGACATGGCTTTACATAAGTCAGGCACTTTTGACTGTGCAAGTGATTAAAGAGATGCAATTTGACTAATTGTACCTAAGTACGGGTAACTTCCAAAATTGCACTTAGAGTACTAAAACTTCAACACTTCCATTCCATTACAATAGTTGTTATTTAGCACAAACATCCAACTACTCAGAGTAGGCTGGTTAAAATAATATTTGTCCCAAGTCTGATCCACAATCCAGTATTGCTAACCATTCCACAGTTACCTTCCCAGAGCAAACAGATTAATTCTTGGCATTGCTGTATCCCAGGAATACCTACCGATATGCAGGGCAATGGAGAGACCAATGGCAGACCACAGAGAGTAGCGGCCACCAACCCACTGAAAACAAGAGATTGGTTTAGAGAGGAGAAGTGGAAGGTTTTTACATTCAAACTATTAGGAAATAGCAGCATGAGTTTACACTATTTTCAGAAAAATCAATGTTTTTTCTGGTGATAATTTACTACACATTATACAGCCCCCTCAAGGGAAGCTGCACCTTACAGTAGCCCCCTAATGAATCCTTAAATATGTATTTTTTGATAAAGTTATCTCACTTGTCTGATTTATATAACATCTGTTGAAGCAGATCCCTTGATGATTCCAGTTCACTTCCAAATGCTAAATTTGCAGCTTGTATTGACTGCTTTCCTAATATCACTCCTCTATAGGTAAAGCCTGTTTCAGGAAGATTACAACACTATCTAGGGAAAGGTAATGTTCTGGGTAATTTCTAAACAGCAGCTTTAAAATCCAGTTTGTCAGGCCCATAGTCAATGAGATATAAACCAACCTCTTTAAGGTTTAGTATAAGGGCCAAGACTAAGGGCAGTATACTTAAAATATGCATCTGATACAAAATATCAAGTTAAGCTCCCATTTCTGATGTTTGACCTTTACAGGCCTAGATTATATACAGTCAGACCCCAACAGTCAAATGTCACAGCTTATAATAACTACTTACACGGAGGAATAAGCTAAGGCTTGTATCTCCTGTTACCCAACAGCTGATCAGACAGCCAAGAACATAGAAGGCTCCTGTCCAGACCTTTGACTGTAGGATTTTAATGGAATGGCCAAGAGATGACTGTTTTTGCTTGCCTGACACATTCTCAATTTGCCTTTTGTTACAAGTTTTCAGATGTCTCACCACAGGGAACACAACTACTGTAATTTAAGTGTTTTGTTTTGGCAGTTCCCTGACATCAAGTTAGCATTTTCTGAAGCAAGTTAGATTATTCTAACAGTTAGCATCTACCATACAACATTAGCCATGTACTTACATCCCAGAACTCAAACATGTTTTCTGGGTCAATTCCAAAGTCTTTAACTTTAGGCTAGAATAAAAAAAAAAAAACAAACAAACACGTAAGAACATCATAAGTAAACCCAAAATTCTCAAAAAGTTTTATTTGTCTACGAAATGCAAAATACAAGTTGGGTACCTATTAAATACCAAAATTTCCCAGTTACATGCTCCATTTTAAAAATACATAGCATCCATCAGAAAAAAAAAAAATGTACCTTCATTTCCAGAGATCACTATCACTACTCAGTAATCTCAAATAAAGTCAGTGACATATGTTCATTTGCTGATCAATTTAAGTGGCAATATGGTTAGGAGCTGGTCTGACATTCAGTTTACCCTTAACAATGGACTTTTTCTAATTGCTATTGGTCTTTCTACTTCATACTTTTGCGTGAAACACCACATCAGGGTACATTATACTCATCATATGATTATTCATACAAACTGCCTGCATCACTTCAGCACATACTTGAGTCCAGGAGAGCAGTATTTATTTACCTAACTGCATTCATGCACACTTAAACAATTACAGGTGACGCTCACTAATAACAGGACAGTCATTTCGAGTATAAGAGATTTGATTTCTGATTTAAAGCTCTAGCAGAAAAAGCAAAAATCTATAACGAAGGTTCAATCTTGCTACAGTTCATTACTCTAGAAGTGATTTAGTTATTTTCAGTAGAAAAAGATATGGTTCATTTCAAGATGAAGGTTAACTATTGGTATTCAAGTAACAGTGTTTTAAAAGACAGGCTTCCTTACTGGATTTTAAAGTTACAACATCTTAAAGGTTCATAGGAAAAAGATAAATAAATCTGCTATACTTACACCATTGGTAGACAAGGCAACAAAATGCTTGGCCACAGCTGAAGGCTTAATGAAAAATAAACACATTGTTAGATGCAGAATGCTAATTATTTTGATTTCTGGTCATAAAGCTCATCTGCTCCATTTACATTTAAACAAAATACCAGTGACTATCAGCACTGATTTTTGCATTATCAACTTGCAATCATCTTATACCCATTCACTGTGGGATGGGGCACCATGCCTGTCTGAAGGTAACATTCCGGTAATATTCCTGTGTAGCCCTGTGGAAACTGTCACTATTTAAAGCAGCACACTACTTCCTTAAGAGTATGCTCCCAGTTTGGAACACCCCTACCAATGCTTTGGAGCAGAGGGAGTTTGTTGCATGTGTGATACCAGAAAAGGTTAAAGGACAAAGACAATTGGAATTACTGATAAATCTCAAGCTCAAGATTTACACTTTGTTCTTTCAGTAAATGTTCTGGTGAAGAATGATGAGTCATCTGCAACAGCAGCATAATGAGGAATTTCAAAGCCCAGCTTTCAAACTAAGTACAACTATCCTGACTGGAACAGGTTAATTACCTGAGCAGTCAGTATCTGCTTTTTTTCATTTAAAGGTTAGAAACAGGAGAGAATGAGCCAAATACAAGGTCTCTATTCATAGCACAGCCATCTGTCATTGAAATATCAGTATATCATTCCAACCATGGCTTCATTTCTAGTTTTTAAAGATTTGCCAAGAATTGGAAGGTAATGCCACATAGACACAATATCCTTATATTTCCATGTCAGTGGTTACACCAAATTATTAGCCAGCTCTAATGCAAATACTCCAATGCATTACTTTGCAGGCAAGATTCGGCGGAACAACGCATGACAACCATTTATAATGAAAAACTGGTGTTTTTATCACTTTGATTGGACATAACAGCCTGACACTAAGCATGAAGATCTGAGACTTACGTACAGCATTTGCTGAGCTGTACAGCTTAGGTCTGGGCAGTGCTGGGCTCTGCTCCAAAGCACACAGACTGACCAGGGAGAAGCTGCACAACGAAGGGTTGTTGCGTTCTCTTAAGTAACCGAAACACATTAGACTTACATCATTAGCAGCATGCAAGAACCACTCTTTGGCCGTTTCTGCATTGGTGATGGTTTCTTGGGTGGTGAAAGTCTGCGCATCGGAAAAGGAGGAAGTTTGTAAAACACTGTACTTAAACTTGCTTTTTTGCTGAAATCTGGCAGCAGTTTTATTGCTAACATCTAGAATCACTCTGCTCTGATTATTTGGAACATAACATTTTAGCAGCCTGAACTTGTTTAAAGTTTATCAGCCCAGTAAGGAGTAGGCTTGCTGGATTCATCTTAAACTAGCATATATCTGGAATTGGAGTACTTATTCCCTGTTTCCTACCTTCCCTCCCCTAAACTGTTATGCAAAACCTTGAGACTAAAATTTTCTACTTTAGTCTTTCATAAATATGAAGTTTTACCATTCAACTAAAACAGAACTCACTGAGCATCAAAACAGGATAACCTAAGCTGGACTGTCCTCTTGTTCTTCAATTCCTACTTTTCATGTAGGAACACGCATTTCTGCTAAGGCTCTTGCCATAATTTCATTTTGCTGATTAGAGGAAAACATTTTCCTGCTTCCTGAAGTGTGCACAGAAGTTCAGTCATGCAGATTTGCAAGTATCTACAACCATTCTGATTTACTCAACCATCAAAATTTAGCTTTAAGGGCGAACATTAGATTCAACCTACTCTCATCCATCTCCCAAAATATTTCATTATGAAACACAAGCCTGTGATGGAAAACAGAAAAATGCCATTCATCCTCTTCCAAATATATCCAATTATTTAACTACAGTCTGGCAAACAGAAACTGAAGTGCTACTCTTGCAATTTGGCAGTCTTGTAAGCCTTTGAACCGTGATCCTTGAACTCAATTATTCAAAGTGACCATTAGTATTACTTTGTGAAGTTTCCTTATTATTCCATAGGTTGCTGCCTGGCTGCAGGGTTGCCAAGATAAGATAATGAGCAGCGCCATAGAGCGTGGCCAGCACTACACACATGTTCATTTGTTGGAGAGTGTCTTCAACAGCAAAAAGGTTCTACTGTGATTTACAAACAAAGGCGACCCAAGTTACATAATTCTGAAGCTAGTCTTCATCAGCTTTCTCTGCTGAGACAGAAACATTCCTCAAAGGCAGGTGGCAGCTACCAATTATGCTTACAGAATAAGCTAATAGCAAGGCAAAACTTAAAAAAAAAGGCAGCTACTAAGTCTGCATTCAGAAATAATCTTATAAACTACTGGCAGGCTATCTTTACCTGTTTGTAAGTAAAGAAGCTCAGTATTTACGGTGCTCAAGAAACTCAGCTTTTAAGTTATTTAGGTGAAGACATTTTGATACTACCCTAAAACAGAATGAAAATCCCTCAACTACATGCAATTTGTTTGTGCAAAACATAAAAGCAAAAAAAGAACACTGTACCTAAGATAAAGGACCAAAAGTAACCTTAAATAAAAGTAAGGAAAGAGGCAACAAGATCTTGAACTTCAAAGAAATAACCACATAAAATCCTGCATTCCACCTACAGAGAAGTGCAGCGAAACAAGCTTTTGTGAATTAAGATTAAACTTGTATTGAGTGGGAAATACACCCAAAACAAGCAATTTCCAGTCATTTTCAGCACGTCTAGATCCCCAAGTATTTCAGTAACAACACAAGCTCATACTGCAAGTTTAGGATGAATCACAGCATTTAGAAATAGTCCACCCTAGAAGTCCCTGATCTAGATCCTCCTGCAGACAGACCTCTGTTCTGACTGAGTCCTTTACAGTTGAGGTCACCCCCCAGTGCTCATACTAGATGTACCTTTGACGCAATGATGAAGAGCGTAGTGTCTGGTTTGAGCTCAGCCAGGGTTTTGGCTATGTGAGTACCATCGATGTTGGACACAAACCAAACACGAGGGCCTCCCTTGGAGTATGGTTTCAGGGCTTCAGTTACCATCAGAGGGCCCTAGACAGAAGCAACAATTAGATTTTATCTTCATTGCAAGCACACACTCACAAAGCTATGGAAGATGATATATGTCAAAAACTTACCAAGTCAGAGCCACCAATCCCAATATTGACCACATCAGTGATTGCCTTTCCAGTGTAGCCCTTCCATTCACCGCTACGGACTCTCTGTGGCCAAAAAAAAAAAATACATCACAGTGACTATTTTATACTTACACTGAAGTGTGCAATTCTAACACCTACACCCAAAGCTACCTCCTTAGCTGCACATTTTAAAAGATGTCCAGAATAAAAGAATAATGAATTACATTTGAAGATTATGGTTAGCTACTCTATTAACTACGGAACAAAAAAATTTCATGCTGCTAAAGCTGCAAACAGCATGGAATCATAAAGGAATCTGACCTAGAACTAGAAGAACTTTTAGAAACTATTTAAGTAGAGTGTAATCAAATTGCAAGTGAGCTGGATGTTCTACCTCTCTCCTGATTTTACACAAATTTTAAGAGGCTTTTTCTACTTGATAGAGTCAAGTCGTTGAAAAATTAGCAAGAAGAAATAAGGCAATATTTGAATGGTACTTAATGATTTATGAGGGTTCTGAAGTAAATGCAAGATCAACTGCTAAAGGAACAAGATCTAGAGAGCCCATTAAAGAAAAACCCAACCAAGAGCAGAGAGAAAAGCGAATCATGCTAAAACCAGCTCCAACTCCACACTTGAGCCAGAAATACTCCAAACCTCAAAACAGGCCACAATAACTCATGTGAACCAGCCTACAATCAATGCTGCCCAATACACATGCAAGAACCTGGATGGGTGTAGAACAAATGCATGAAAGATAAGTTAAGGTGGTACTTTATACCTGGCAGAAGTGTTTCATTTTGTCCAACACTTTGTTTACTTCTGGAACAACATCCTTCCCATCAACAAGTATTGGCACATTGGAACGATTTCTCAGCGCAATATGAAGCACAGCTCGGTTCTGAAACAAGAAGGGGGAAGCTAAGGAAGCTATTTCCAAACTATACCCAGCGGCCTCAGGTGCCACACCCAGAAGGTCGTACAATCTTCAAGACTTTAAAATCCTTCAGATTCACTGGAATTAGCAGAGCAGTAGCGTGCGTATACACACATTCATCACCAGCTATCTAAATCACCCTCTCACTTCACAGAACCAGTGCACAGGGCTTATAAAAGCATATAATATGCAAAGTAAACAAATAGCTTATTTGTTTACTCTGAAAATAAAGCTCAAAATCCCTTGAAAAGCATTCAATGATTAAGGTTCAGAATTCAGCAATATTCAGGCCTCAGTGATCCGAATTATTTTGGCATGCTTCAGGTATACAAAGATGAAGTTGTTTCCTATTAATGTTGATACTAGAAAAATCAATTATAACAAGCAGCCAAAGTTATTTTCTCTGGCATTTTCTCAATTACCCTGAGTAGTCCATTTCATATAGGAAGAGATAAATATGCATTTAAATACCTGACAAAAAGGAATACAGTAGCCACATTATTCTATCTACTGCCAACAATTAAACCTTCCCCAAATACTTGCACACCAGATATGTAGGTGGTAGGTATTACAACAAAAATCTGTTAGCATGCACCATATTACATTAATTCTCCAACTATACTCAAGTCAAAGCACTGAAATCTGGCCTGTGATTCTCCTGTTCAGGAGCTTAACAGCTTTAATCTACAATGAAGGAGTTAGCCAATACTAATGAACAAATTAAAAATTTAGTCTGCTCTACCTCATTGTTCCTCGCTACAATGAGAGGCGTTGTGAGACAGAGACAACACAGACAATGTGAGCTGCCAAGTTATGATTGAAATACCAAATGCTAATTCAAAAGTCATTGAGTTTGTGGTTACTGACTTGGAATACGAAAAAGCTCTTTCAGTTGCTGATTATCAAAGGGAACCCACTTAAATTTGGGGTGAACGGAAGCAATTTTTTTGCAACACTCAGCCATGGAATGGTATTATTTAGTAAATACTGCTCACTATCAGACTTGAAAGAAGCTCTGTTTTGATCAAGAGCAGCAGTCATAATCGACCTGATGTCCACTGTTAAATAGAAGTATTTTCTAAGTATCAGGTGGACTGTGAAGACTGTCTCCACAACGAGTGGTCAGATATGAGTTACCTTGTAATGCACTGTCTTTGTGCTGTGTCAAGCTGCAAGTTTTAACTGATCTGGGACAAACACCTGGCAATGACATGCTTGGGCGCACTATAAAGAATTTCCACATGAGCACGCACCATGCAGCCAATGCCTGCAGCACCAAATACAGACAAGTCTTAAATACTTTAGACAAATAGCTTAAAAACATTCTAAATCAGAACAAGAGTAGCGGACAAGTCAGTTCTTGCTATTAAGCAGCTCTCTTCTGTCCTATTGCTTTAGGTTTATTCAGTCATGCCGTTTGACAGCATCCTGTTTTTAAGGTCTCATGACAATTTCACATTGTCCACGTGTTCATATTGCAGAGTCAAACCAACTTAATTTGATATTCTATACAAACAGAACAAACTAGACAAATCAAATCTAATTCCATATCAACTTCAGACTGTAAATGAGAAACAGTCTGATAATGAGAAAGATGTTTCTAAACTCATTGTGCAGCTAATTGCTACATAAAATTGCTGTATCGAGACAGTAGCAAAATAGGCAGCTAGCAGCAAGGGCCAAACATCACAGTTTCATATTGTGTTTAAGTGCTTTCTGCGAAAATTTCGTCCTTCTGAGAAGCTTCAGCTGCTAAGTTGGGCTAACCCTGTAATAATTTGTGTTACACAAGGCTACTGAGAGGCAGTATCTGAGAAACCAATCCTCCAGGCAGATTTAAGACTTACCACCCTCTTCTCCTGCTTCCTTTTTTCACTAACTAGAAATACCTCTGTGAAGAGAAGGCATTAACACAGAAGGAAGAGGAACCATTTCTCCAGCTGAGCTTTATCTGTTTCTGTCTCTGGATTTTCACAAGTACGCAGTATTCTCAAACAATACAATGTCCAACTGCTAAGTTATTTTAAGCAGACAGTTTGTGCAACAGCTAAATCAGTCAATAACCAAGCCAAAGGAAATGCCGATTCCTGTGAATTTACCTCAAACATACTAAATAGCCTTTAGTATTTAAGGCAGCATAATATATCATGCTATACTGTCGAGTTTCCAGTTTTCATCCTATTTTTAATTTAAAAAAAAAGGTACAGTTGGTTTTCTGTATGTTTTAGTGAAGATTTAGCCACAATTATCATCTTCAGATCTACAAAAAGAGGAAGATACTCGTCCTATTACTGATAAGGATGGCTAATTTCCCAAGACTGTTTATAGTCTCTACTGGTAAATGTACCCAACAATACGTAGCATCAGCAACCCAAAGCAGAAAGTCTTACACAATCCTCACTAAAACTCTGTGGGCAGTTTACTAGGCTTTACCAACACTGACATTAGGCAAAAGCATGTAAGGGATACCTGGAATGCAATACTCTGTTCCATGCCCTTTTAAGACGTGTGTTGAAGGGAGGACTGAATAGCTTTATTCACACACATTTCCTTGTGTCTTTTTGTCACAGCTGTAAAAATTTCTCATGTAAGTAGTGAAGCAAACATTACAACCACTCAGTACTTCAGAGTAGCAATTAGAGTAAGTTTTTTCAAGACTCCTCTTACACAGGTGCATGAACATCCATAATATATAGGCACAACTGAGAGGAAAGAGCCACAGACAGAAATAGCCTTACCTCAGTGAAGTTGATCTTCTCCCCACTGAACATGCGCTCTCTGGCACTCTCCACACCCCTTGACTTCGCCTGAGAAATGTAAAAATAGATTCCTCTTAAAAATAGTAAGAAGTCAAAGGTCCAGCACTACATAAAAGAGCATGAGCATTTGCCACATAAGACAGTAAAGCAATAATTATGATTTTAGCTTTAAAAATCCACTAGATTCTAGCTTAAAAATTGATTCTTCTAAAGCAAGTATTTTTATGCATGTTGTTTATTTCCTTTAAAAGTTACACAGTAACACATGCTGAATGACCGAGATGCAATGAATCCATTTTAATTGCTCAGTTTTGTCCTGTCAGCTGCTACAGGATTTATTAATGATTCTTTGTAACAGCTTTTCTACTAAAAAGTAGCAAAAGTGATTCTGCTATGGCTATTTTTGCTCATTCTTCCCTGTCTATAAACCTGTGTGCTGTCTGGGCTAAGCCTTTGGCTTAACCGATAGTTAAGGAAGGGCTGTAAATACAGACACCGAGCTAAATTGAAGTTAATGACACAAACTTCTTTCTTAAATTACATCCAATTGCAAATGAATCTCAAAACTAAGACTGCATGACAAAAGTAGTGTTTCACCTGCTAGGCATGGAAGACATCACCTTCTTTTACAACTTTACCTGAATCTCTCTTCTTTTACTGCAGGCCTCAATAACAGTGCCACATGCCAACCGGTCTGTTACACTGACAAAAATCTTTCCAGTGACCACAAGAAACAGATCTGCACATTGAAAACTGTACCTTGGGGCTAAAGGACAGTGCAATACTTCAAACAGTGCCAAGATTTGTAAACAGATGTTTTTTAACTTTGATGGTCTCTCAAATTCAGAGCTAAAGGTGTACAAGCAATGCTAGAATAATCAGTTGCAGGTAAAAGTTAACTTTAAAAAAGCCCAAACACCTCTGGTTTATTAATTCAACGTTTTAAAGAGTTACCAGTTCCATCAGCATTTTCATCACTTCTTCTGTCACAAGGTTCTTCGAATAATCCAGTAAGATATCCCCATGGTCGGTGTTCAGAGTCAAACTGTCAAAGCAAACAGGTTGTTTAATTGCACAATCCTAAAGTGACTGTTTTAAGCAAGACAGTGATAACTCCTCTACAGATTACAAAATAATTTGAATCCTAATTATTTAAAGTTAATAAAGATGATGTGAGGGACTGATCTGACCCACAAGTTTCCTAAAATGACTTACTAGTGTGTTGTTTTAATTGAAGAGCATGGTTTTCAACAAGCTAAATTATAGTTTCCACTTTCTATTTGTGAAAGTCTAAATACAATGAAGTATATTTAACGCACAGTTGGACAATCCCATTCTGTTTTCACTGAGCCACTAGCATCCCCTAGCAACCACCAGCTACTTCCTCATGTATCACAGGTATAAAGCTTACCACATTCTTTTGCTGCTGAGAAATTAAACTGTCTTCCTACAGGCCCTCTCAAATACAGCAATTCTTTTATAAGGAGACTTGAACAAGCCTGATTTAAAAATCTGTGCAACTTCATATACAGAAACATTCTGTCAACTACTCTGCAGAATTAAACCTCATCTGTGCACGGTGTCGTCTCACTGTCATCACCAACTCAGTAGAAGTCTCCAAATTACTTAACTAATCCTCATCTGTAAACTATAGCCCAACACTTCAAAATACAACACTTTTGGGTTTACGTGTGAGATGAAACACAGAAATGGTAGTCCAAGAGAAATCAAGCATTGTATTGTATTTACCAGCCTTGTATCTACGTTATAAGTACTGCAGTCCCTCTAGTCCTTTTACAGTACAGTTTTCTTTCCATTTCTTCTTTGTATTAATTTACAGCCAAATATACACATTTACTCTAAAACTGAAGAGTCAAAGTCCTGTAAGTAACTCAGTAGGCCTTCTGTAAAAGCACAGCCAGCCCTTTATATCTTACTCTCGCTTCACACACACACGCCACAGGAAATTGCATGGACCTAAATTCTCGGTGTTTCCGCGTTGTTCTATCCCCCCTGCTTTTCCTTCCCCAGTGTTGGAGCACAGAAATATGCACTGTTATTTTAGTGAGCACATAATGCCAGAGACCTCGCAGGGACAAACCGTGGCATAATTGCTAATCCAAACAGACATGATATGACAGAGCAGGCAAGACTGGGCAAAGGAAGAATGGAGCTGAACTTGCAGTAACACTAATAATCAGCAAGGCCTAAACATTTGGGTGGCTTCATTAACCTGAGGAAAAACACAGTAACAAGTCCTTTTTCTGGTCTTAAAATACAAGCAACAGTAAATAAGGAAAGGAAGGGGTCTTCAAGCACAATCTTAGAAGAGTGTTTCTTTTATAGGTGAGAACCCAAGGGAAGTAAGGAAAACCAGTATCAATACTGTTAATCACCCTGCTCTTCAGTGGGCTGCAAAGAGCAACCCTGAAACCCTGACCATCCAAGTGCAAAGGTACCTCAAATGTGAACACAGGTTACTAATGATACAGCAAGGCAATAGTATACTAATGCTCCAACCATTTCGAGCAGTAGAACTCTTAAGTCTCACACTCCAGTTTAATACAGAAAGATAGTCTGTCCCAGCGTTCTACTCCATGAACATGAAATCCTTATAATCTTCCCATTATGTTTACCTAACACAAGCCTTACTTCTACAATTCATTGTTATTTTACTTGTATGAATACACATCTATCTCACTAGACCTGGAAGAAAGTATCCCATGAAATTCTGGGTGGATTCGAATCACTGCTCATTTGAAGAGACTGCAGGACGATGGCATCCCGAGGACATGGCATCCTGAGACATTTCATGCAAAAAAAGCACACAATGAGTCCCAGATTTAAATTCTCCCCACACAAGGTGGAACATGCAACGTAATCTCATTTTAAGCCCTCGCACCCAGGGACCCACCCTTTATTTAAGGGGAACCCTGAGCCCCTGCAGCACAGTCACATTCTGCAATGCAGCAGCTCATGGCAGCGCTGCCCAGGTGGGACAGGAGACTCGGCACGTAACCCACATCCACACTGAAGTGATGCAGCCCTTCATCAGAAGGTCACCTGCAGCATCTCAGAATGATTTAATCTCCCACCTAAACATGAACTAAAGCAGCTGTATGCAACCCTGAAATGGATTAGGCATGGATTCCCTGGTGGTATGTTTGCCATTTAGATTGAAGGCTCTTTCTGATCCTTCACAAGCCAGCCAGCAGGAGTATAACTAGGGCTTTGCATCTTGCACCAGCTATTTGCATCGAGAGTACCTTAATCAGCACCCAGGTATCAATTATCTGCTGAGTTTAATGATGGCTGCATAGTACCAGTTCTAACCCCTTCAAAACTAGTAGAGTGTTTCCAGTGACCAAACCATGTTGTTAAGACCCGCTGTTCCTACCAGATCTTATGTTTGGGAAGCAAAGAAAGCCCAAGCACACCCAACTACAACCCCCATCAGGAAAATGCGATATACCACTCTGAGGAAGAAAAAGAGGACAAAACGAAGACAGGATATTTTATCTATATATATTCTGTGGGACACAGTGAGTAGAAGGTTCTTTATTATGACATTAACTAGATACCTGTGCTCAGAGATAAAATATTCAGACTAAAAATTATTCACACCAGTCTGAAGTATCTCCAGAACCAGTCTTGGGAAGCACTTCTCCATAGGTATAGGTTTCTCTTTTCCTTCTAAAGGAAGGGAGACAGTAAGTGATTCTATGATAATACCTCACAGAGCTAAGTGAAAGGTATTCATAAAGATTAATTTCATTTCACACGAGTGTAGGGAGGTGCAAACTATAGAGGACCTTGTGGCCAAGCCTCCAGGCTGCTTTGGCTTTCGACAGATGTTAACTACCATCATCTGCTGATCCGGCTCCCAAAGTGGCAACCAGCAAGAACCACACAAGGTCTGTTAAACTATCCCAGGCTCTCAGTTCTGCAACTATACTTTGCTATGAGAAACTTCTCCTGAGGGTCCAGAACGTGTAGGTTTATCAGGAAAGAGGACTGAGATCATGAAAAGAAAGGATTAAGATGGATTAAGTAAATTTAAAACAATTTGATTCTTTCTATCCTTATGGGCAGCATAAAAGGACATTAAGTTGGGCAGCTATTTGAAATAGATGACCTTGGTAAAGAATGATTGACAAAAAAAAAAATAAGATAAACACATTCTAGGAGACACACTGATTACTTTCAGCATGGGGAAAATGTGTTGGAGATGAGCGTGTGTGTCTAAAATGACAGTTGTCAAATATATTCTCCTTGGTTAACTGTACACAGTGACAGAACAATTAAATACAAACTACTTGAGACAGAGTGTATTTTACGGTTAAAGGACCTTAGATAATATGGAGGTCACAAGCAGTAAGATGAAGATGCAGTGCTACCCTCAATAAGAATACCTGCTCACCCATTGAGGAAGGAACCTTGAAAGAAACCTCTTTTATTTAGCTATTTTGCTTCAGCTTTCTTGTGTTCCAAGGATATTACCAAATCCAGTCTCTTGGGATATACTAGACATCAGGAAAATTTGCAACCTTCTCTATGGGAGAAGAGTTAGTAGATTTGCATAAAGTAATATTAATAAAGATCTTTAACTGTATAAAAAGCTAGAATAGCCAGATGAGGTCAATGCTCTAAAAATTTATCATACCCTTTCCATCAATTCAAATGGCATTTTAGCTCTTGTACACTGGTATGCAGGATTTCACATGTGATGAAAATTGATGATGGTGAAAAAATGATGGTGATTTCATGTAATCACCACTTAGGAAGTGGCTAATGAGCTCAAGAGGAAAGAAGAGTCGCTTTNGTCGGTCCCGCGCAGGGGGGAGGCTCGCCACGGCGGGGCGGGTCGGACCCCGGGGAGGGGCGGCCGGCCCTGGGGGCTGCGCAGCGCGGCCCGGGCGAGCGGTTCCCCTCGCAGAGGGCGGCCCGGCCCGGCCTCGCTGACCGCCCTGCTCACCCGCGGCGCGGCATCAGGGCGCTGACCTGGTTAAAGCCAGTGTCGCTTCCCCGGGGCCATCTTTAACCCGTGTCGGCCGCAGGGCCCGGTCCTGCCCGGCGGAGCAGGCCTGAGGGAAGGGATGTGGCGCTGAACCCCCCCCGCCCGGCATAAACGGCACCCCGAAACCTGTGCTGGACCCCCCAAGGGCTGCCCCACCCGTCATCTCCCCAATCCCTGAAACATTCCCCACACAACACGAGAGTCCCGGCTTCCCCTGGCCATTGCGTAAGGAGCTTACGGGCCTGAGCCAGGGCCGGAGGGATGGCAGGCTGGGGCAGGCCGGACAGCAGCTGTGCCCTTCTTCGGGGCAAAAAAAGGCTGTTCTGGGCTTAAAAGCGAATGTTGTTTCAACGGGGGCGTGTACAGGAATATGTCAAATTCCAGAGATTGCACTCTGCGGCTTAGGTGAATAAATCCCAGTGAAGTCGTATCTTAAGCACCTAAGCCCCTTTATGGATCCGGGCCTAAATCAGAGTCACAGAGCGTGAACTTGGCTCAGATCACTAAAATCACAGCCTGAGTCTTAAGCAGCAGAATCAGCGTTTTTCCTTGCTGCTGAGCAAAAAAAATTCTTAATTGATCCTTAATTATATTAATGAATGTGTACCTCTGGTAGAGCGATAGTCGACTGTCTAAAAAAACCTCCTTCCTTACCTCACACTCGCCTGTTTCTCAGGTTTGCTTTTTCAGACTCAAAATACCTGTTTAATAGGCCAAAGCCTTTTGTTCAGCAAGATAAATCTTAATCACTTTACGTGTTTTTTGTTTGGCTTTTTACATTTTTGGAGGCCATTCTCATCCCTGCCAATCATAGGCTTGCGCAATTTCCAAAGGCAAAGCTGCTTCTCTCATGGTGCCTGAATCTGCCCAACCATCCATCAGTGTGTGTGGTTCCCTGTGTACCTTTGTGGGAGGAAGGAAAAGGAAACAACAACAACTGGACTATGGACTTGAGCCCACAAAGAAGCACTCAAGTGCCGCTTAGGTCACCGTGCACGCTGCCATGTTAAACTTTACACATTTTCCTTCCTTTCAGGATAAACCCCTCAGTAATCCTAGACTCTTGTTCATAGTCACGCGGTAACTCAGGATGTAAAGTTCTTTGGCCTAATAAATATCTCCTATTAGTCATAGGGAGAGAACAAATATCCTTTTTAAAATGTTAGCCTTACTGATAGCATTTGATAGCCAGCCATGAAACGCTCCTGACTCACCCGTCTGATTTTTCTCAAATTAGGGTAAATGGGATTTCAATAAAGTGGTCTCACCACATCCTTACCAAATCCAAGGATCCCTGACATACATTTTTTCTGAGTTTCTTTCCTGCTGTCAGCAGCAGTCATTGCCCTCAGAGCACGTTCCCCTGTTTCTACTGACCAGCCTCAAGCCCAAGGGCTGCCCTGTATACAAATTTGCACTCACTTCTCTTGCAGGTCCTCCCTGCTATCCTGTTGTTTTCTTAAATGGTGATCATGTCTCGATTTGGCTTCTGCTTTTCTGCTTTTATTGATTCAAAACTGACAATTCCCCTGTCCTGCCTTTCACTGTAAAACCCGGGCAGTATCTCAGGTGTTATTCTCTTCACATTCAGGATTTCACTGCCCTTTGTACTCAACGATTCCTTTCTTAAATCCTCATTCCTTACTCTAGTTCTCTTTTTTTACCTCACTTTACCACTTCCTTTCCAAACTGCCAAGCCACAGTCTAGCTCCTTAGCTTCTTGCTGCTCCGATCATGTAGCAATCGTCAGTCTTGGAATTGTTCTTTTCCTTTTCATGTGAAATTTGCATGACTGCCTGGCTGTACCTCAGTCCGAGTTCCAACACAGCTCTCCTCAATCTTGTTTCCTTTTCTCTGTCTTTTTTTATCACGGTCCTTGCACTACTTGAATTGTTTCCAAATCCTCTAGATCTTAAACCTTGAAGACCTTCAAGTTTATCCGAGCCAAATCCAAAGTCAGCAGGATGTTGCTGGCTTCATATCCCAAATCTACAAGCATTCTTCTCATACTCCATTGTATCTGTGCAAGAATGTATAGGTAATCAATAATGTATTCATTCTAGTTCACAGCACGGATGAACTGTGGCTGTAACATCACTGTCCTGCTACCAGTTCTGCTTTCTGAAACATTTCACTACCCATAACTAATGTCCTTGCTGCTCATATAATGTAAATTCCATTTACTTTCTTTGTAATACTTTGTTCTAAGATTTGGAGATATTGTCTCTCATTTTACTAACCTTAAAGTTTATAAATTATCTGCCATTCATATTTTCTCTTCTTGGACCACCTCCTTTCCTACTTCCTCTCTTCTTTCCCTGGGATCTGGGGTATCTGGCCTTCTTTCCCTGGGATCTGGCCTCAGAGAGTGCTAGAGTTCAGACTACTCCTGCAGCAGACTATGCAAATTTTACAAGATATGAGAAAGATATCCAGACCAAAGTCCTAATTCTAATCTTTGAAGAGCACAGGATGAGGTTTGTAGCAGTTCCAGGAGTTGCCTGTCTCTCTGAAAGCTGTGCAACAGCTGACCACGACCGGGACAGTAAGGCCTTGTCTACGTTGAAAAGAGCAATTGATTTCATTGTGGAGGAGGATTTGGACCGGGGAGGTGCAGCAGTGGAGACAGCTGGTTCTCGGACAGCTGATACTGTCACACCAATGTCCACCAAGAGTCATTTTAAGGCAGCTCTAATGTAGATGGAAGCAATAACGTAGAGTCAAGGCAAAGCCTTAACCTAATGGAAGACAGCATGAATATAGTGGTGCTTCAAAATAACTGGCTGAAACACATCCCCATTTCAAACAGGCCAAAGGCTGTCACAGCAAGGGATGGGACCCTTTGGGGCTGAGAAAGGGCATATTAATAAAGGATATTCTGTAATTGATGGAGATCAATTTTGTGACCTATAGGGTACAATGGTGGATTTACCATTTTACAAATGCCAGCCTCTATTAACAACAGCTGCACAATGACCTACTTATAAAAAAGACAAGTGAAAATTCCATTTTGGAAGACAGCTGCATAGAAATTAATATTTCCAAATGAATGTGTGGAGCCTAAATACTACTGCCTCAGGCACTTATGGCAGAAAGGTTAAGTGGCACGTTTAATAGATAATCTCTATGATTAATTTATCAGAAAGAACCAAGTGGCTAATTTCCCCTAATTGAAATTTTCTAGCATGATAAAAATTCATCATCTATAGTTCCACTTCTGTTTAAATCCATTGCACTAAGTTGTTTTATTACATATAAGCAAACAAAACCACAGTCTTGAATCCCGCTTTCATTTTCCACTAATTAAACAAAATACTGGAGTGACTGCAGAGAAAGTAGTAGAATGGATTCTTCTGAGGACTGGTAATAAGAAATAGGCCCAGACTTTCAAATCCAGCCCCAGGTGTCAAATACAAAGAAGCAGCCAGATCTGCAGGTGCTTCACAGGCACCAGCCTTTGGGTTTAGCGGTGGGAGAGACCCGATGGCAGGCTCGCTCCAGTGAGTTGGGTGGAACAGGGCTCACGCACATCAGCAAAGGAACTCATACTTTTTCTGAGGCTGGAGCAGCACATAGCAATCCAAGGTCAGGACTGGCTGTGACAATGTACTAATTCTGAAATATTTGTGCTAATCGTCTATACCTACATTTTTAACTACTTCAAAGTGCCCTAAATTTTTAAGAAAGGGATGCTTGCAAAGAGAGGCAATAGTTTTACTCAGACTGTGACAGATATAAACTCTTCGAACCTGGCACACAGAGAGCAAACTATGCTAAGGATAGACAGGAAGAAATTGCTGTGAATTTAACTTTGCTGGGTAAATCAGTTAAACGATTTGAGGGAAAAAAGGGTACCTGGAATCTGCAACAGCAGAGAAAACTTGCAAGGGGAGAAGGAGTACAGGGCTTATACAGAACAGAGACCAGCAGTCACCCGTTTCCTTTGGGCCACAAGTAGTATATGTGTGGAAAACGTCAATGTATTGTAAAACAAATGTCTCCATTATATCCATGTTTTTTTCTGTCCTGTCATTTTTATTCCTGGGCTTGTCTTTTCAGAATACTTTTCAAGTCTTTCTTGATGGACGGCAATCTTCAGCACAGCAATCACAGGTGGCAATTACTTTGTTTAAGGCTCCCACTGCTGATTCTTTCTATGTTTCATTGTTTGCCTTTTGGAATTAATTTCTGTATGTAGTAATTGTTTGGTGGTAGTAATTGTATGGTTCATATATTCTTCATAAGGACTTTTCGTTCATTAGATAAAACAAAATTTTGGAATGTGCATGTTTAGGAAACATGGATATTGATGGATTTTGTGCAGAGGTATCAGATCTTGAATCCACTGTACAGATGCTTGGCACCCTTGGACCTTGCTGCAGAGCATTTTTGGCAGCGCTGAAAAAGGGAACAGCTACGTTGTTCTCTGAGGGTTTCCTAATGAATCACTGGAACTGGAACTCCACACTCCCGATTCCAGGTCTTGTGCCATATCTCTTATACTAAAAAGCATTGCCATTGATTAGATTAATGATACGCAAAGACTTGTGGCTAGAAAGTAGAACTGTGGTTTTAATATGCTTTTTGTCTGTCGCAGGTTTTAAAACTCAGGCAGAGCAATTTTGCAGATTCTACACCCTTCTCTTTCGCTCTCAGAGAGGTGGGGAGGATTCTCAAATATTCCTGCCTGGTTTTCACAGACTGCGTCCTGGGTAGTGGCCTCAGACGTGGAGGAGGGTCTGAAAAAACTGAGCCAGAGCTGGGAGCCAGAGGCCCCCTTGTCCAGTCCAGCCAGTTCCCCAGCAATGCAGCAGTACTGGGCAAGAGCCCTGCCAGAGAATCGCAGCCTCTCGAAAGCAGAAAAGTCATAATCGACAGCAAGTCAGCGTGGGTTCATAGTCGAGGGTTTGGAGCAGCTCTGCGGCTCCGCTGAGCAGTTACCGACAGGTGGCAATACTGCACTGAGTATCCCAGGCACTGACCCTCTCCTTACCAGGGAACTGCAAAATGGGCACGACCTGCTCTTAAACCCCTTCACAATGATGTCACATCAACGTAATCGATCTAAAAAAAAAAATTATGAACATCACAGGGGCAATGCTTTTGAAGCACTGCGAGTGGTGGCCCATCTCCCATTGAAGGTAATGGGAAATTCAATAGTTTCACTGGGGGTTCTATTAATAATCAACATTTTGGAAAGCTGTCACCCTTAAAATACTGGAGATTTGACCAAAGGACCAAATTATTTTCTTTATATGTGTAAAACTCAAGTTTCAAAAGTTTTAAATTACATTTTTTTTAATAAGGCATCTTTCTACTTTTAAGAAATAATTACGTAGGCGAACCCCCCTGTAACACAGGCATCCTAGGAACACAGACTGTACTACGGTGGGGAAAAAAATTTCCAATTATGTCAGAAGCATGGTCCATAATAGGGGTATTTTTTGTAAGTTTCTATTATTACAGATAGCTTTTCATCTATGAAAAACCAGAGTATAAATGAGCATTAAGCCACCGTATTTTAATTACTTGGCATTCTAAAATGAACAATGGCAATAAGAGTTTAAAATACAGGTAGGAAATGGGCTGATTTTCCCAGACAAAAAAATTGTCAAACTAGAGCAGAGATGCATTATGATAGACCTAACAGTGGCTTCCTAATTTGCACAGTATTTACCCTAGTTAGGGCAGGCAACTTTCTGAAAAAAAATAAAAATATTTAAGTGATGCAAACCTTTCCCTTCCTGCAGAACAGCCAACAGTGTCTCCTTGAATATGCAGCTGCTTGAGATCCTTCAGAACACCGCCTGGCTTCTTCTCCATCATATTTGGGCTCCCAAGTGTCCAACGCAAAGCTTCAGGCTGCATTACCGTCCTGCTTTGGGTCTGACTGAAGTTGTTCAGTCTCTCCCCAAATTGTTCCTGCTGCTTTCGGGCTCACCTGGTAGAAGATCCGTGGAGATCAGTGCTGCATCAGCGGTTAACTTCTCTGTAAATACCTGATGGGAAGAGAACCCCAAGCTCATCCTTTCTGAAGAACCTGACATTTCCATACTTTAGTTATCAGCCCACAAAATGACTGTAATGCTAACACTTTACATGAATGGTAACTAGTTAATTAACATTTCTTAAAGTCCTGAAACCTCAGATTAATAGTGCTCTGGAGTATAAAGGCATAATATTATTTCATTGAGCATTTGTCATTTAAAAAGCTCTATGCCTAAAGCTTTAATCAAACTCTGTAAGATGAGAGCAATTTCCTTTTTGTCACATTCGGGTCTCTTGTCCCCGTTAAGATGCATGTGTAGTTAAACTATGTATTTCTTTTGAGAGGAGCACAGGTACTGCTGATCGTGGAAACCAAAGCCAACAGCAGAACCCTACACAGAGGGTTATAGTTCTTTTAAGAATTATATTCAGAAGACCTGTTTCCTGAATTTACACACTGTGACACTATAGCATCACTTCCATTAGCACAGAAAAAAAATATCTCCTTTTCAGTTAACTATTGTTTTGCAAAAGCTGCCAAGTCACAGTGTCTCTAAAATGTCTTGGGTCTAACAAAGACCACTATTTTTCATTACATGAAACAATTACTGACTACCAGATTTAAATCTGTTCTGGTAGCCTAGGAATACATTCATCTTGGGTACAATTCCTCTATACACCACGGATCTTAATGAGGCAGGAAATTAATTTATAATTTACCATTATGTTATATCAAATACTACAGAAAGCAAGGGTATTCTTCTGAATAGAGAGCAAAGAACTATGAATTTTCAGTCCTGTCCACTGCTACGAAAATCAGAGCTTTTAATGGTGGTCAAGAACACTCACTTGAATAGTACAGAGTCACTTCAGATATTTACGTGTGACTTGAGGCTAAAATGTCATGGTCGATTGGCAATTGTTGCCATAAGCATTAATACAGAAACACTGAAAATGCTGAGACACCAGTGACTTCAATGGCAATGAAATTGGGCCCTGTGCAATAGTCGTGTTCAAGCTGCAGGTGACACTATGGAGCATCAGGCTGCTCACCTGGGCTCCGGTGTAGTGCCCATGCAGAAATCTTTCTCTCTTCCAGAAGACCTGTGGCAAAAAAAGATAATACACAGAATAAGGCTGTTATTTAAGCCTTTGTGCACAGCATCCAGAACACTACAGCACGAACAGGCAGCACAGGCTGAGGGCACGGGGGACTGCCCTCTTCAAAAGCAGCCCAGGTTTCTGCGTGGTCCGAAAGACTCCCTCGTGATGGCCTGCAATCATCCGGGTTCCAGTGGCCACACAGAAGCAGCTCTGAGCACACCTAGTCTTTTCCCCTGTTCTGGGAAGCCAACAGTATGCAGAAAGCTTTTTCTGCTTTTTGTGTGTGTAATCAATACTGACAGGTAAATTCCTTCTGAAGTATTTTTAGACATTACATATAAACTTCACCCTGTCTGTAGACACAGAATAGAAAATTAATAACTGCAGGTCCTGGGCCTTCAATGAGATCTATGAGTAAATGGATCTCACTGCAAGATCAGCACCATGGTTTTAAAAATCAGTAAGTGAAAACATGACCAAAGCAAACAGGCTTTAAATGTCTTTTGATACTGCTACTATAGTTATGGCTGGAAATCCCCAAATTACACGTATGCCATTGTACAGCTGGAGAAATGAGCGTTACAAAGATTTCAGTTTATGTATTTTCAGAAAAATGATTACACACTCTTAGAAACATAGCATATTAAACCACTATGGATTGAACTTCATTCTAATTATGTGCTGTGCTGGTTTGACAATTCTACAGGAACACAAACCATGACAAAGAGTGTCCCAAGTATCACGAGCTTGATTTTCTCAGGAAACCACCATTCCTAGAATTGTGAGGCAAAGCAAACCATGAAGCTGCATGAAACTTGCAATCAGGAGGCCAAAATTAGCAACTCTGAAGATTGTCAGTATGTTATTTAGTCCATATGAGGAGAAAACACGACTCCTATCAGCGACAAATGTGTCTAACCCCTAAATCCTGCTTTTCTGAAACCATCACTGGGGTCAACCCACGTACACAGACAAGAGGCTGTTGGTTGGCACAGGGGTCAAGTTCATGTGTTTGTGGGCAATTATTCCAGAAAATAGCAAATCCAGAAAATACCTCAACAGCTCTACAGATTATTTGTTCTCTGGATTGGGGGACAGATGTGCATGTCGTACATTTTAACTTAAGATCACAATAACAGAAGTTTTTCATTGCTTTTGTGATTATTATCTGCTACAGCCTTTATGGCAGGACAGAATTGTCTCCAAATTTGTACAGAAGAGCCAATTTTTACATCTGCGTCGTGCCTCCAACTCAGAATGCTACTTATAAGCCCCGATGCTACTGCAGTTTATTTACCATCTTCTTCTATTTGTAGCCTTTGGTATGGTGAAAAACAAAGAGAAATATGACAAATCAACTCTGTGTATTTTTATCATATCAATCTTTGTAAAAACAGGCAATTAATTTATTTTTCACAACATCTGTGGTAACAATTAAAGATAAGACAAATATATGTCTGTGCCATGCATTTCTTGGCATGTTTTAAGACTGTGCATGAGCTAGGTAAAACTGATGACAGCGAGCATTAGTGAAATATCAAAAATGATGGGCTTTTCATTCTATATTACCTTCATTTCATATTGAGGCAGCATGTATTTAGGTTACTTAGAGGAAGCTAAGCATAAGCTACTTTATTGTGAGAATTTCACAATAGGTTCCCTTACTAATTAGTTCCCTTACTCATTAGGCATTTTTATTTCCTATATGACTATGCATTTCAATCTCTTTTCTTCTCCTTTTTCTTTTATGCTAAACTGAACATCTGTCAGCTACATCAGATAATATTTCATGTCTGAAATATTCTCCCATTAAAAAGGAAAAAGTATACTCTGTATCCTATTATTTATTGCCTTCTCATCTTCCCACTCTTGGAATTACAAACATCCTTGAGATGCACATACAGTGTGTTGACACTCAATACCACTATCAAAGCTTAACTTTGAAAGATCTGTATCACATCAGTTCCTCATTCTAACTCTCGGAATTCCAAAAGAAAGCTAGCATATGCAAAATCCAACAACAGAAAACAACTGATGTATGGAATTTGCACAGCCTACAGATTGTTTTACTATTCCTTTCTCTTTTAGTAACTGTTGGCTTGATGCTGTATGCCAAAAAGGATCCGAAGTATATATATTTGGGTTATAGTATCTTGATTCATCAGTGTGAAATTAAAAAAGGAAATGCACCTGTAGGTACTGTTTATCTGCTGCTTTGAATTACTTAGCAGTGCACACACGAAGCTGAAATTCTTTCTGCCCTCACACCCCTGTGTCAGACACAGGGCTGGTGTCTCCCGGTCCCTCCAGCTGACAGACAGGACAGCTCATACAGGAGTTTCATCCTGTGTGTCTGCAGCTCTTGGGGGGACTGACGTTCTGGTTCCTGCCCCTCACAGCAGCGAGAACTGGGATCTGATAGTCTGATACAGACCTGGGAGCTTTTTATACCTCCTTTTACAGTACTGCAATTGATTAGATGTCATGCAAAAGAGCTGGGAACCACAACTATCAATTTCAACAAAGCTACACACAATTTATATTAATGACAGATATATTGGGACCTTTGGAACCAGATACATGTGCCTCTTGAAGCAAGGAGGACATAGAAATGGAGCCAGGGGATGCAGAGAGCACCTTTAACTAGCCCACACAGACATAAAGGGCATCTCTCTGCCTTAGATGGCATATTTGGAAGATGGTGAAAGATCTGAAATTATTGTGAGATGCCAGAGAAATAACTTCTGGTAAGCCTCAAACTTCAAGCAAATGAATACCCAACCAAGGAATTTCCAGGCTATGAAAAAGGCAACAGTAGAGTGAACCATAAACACCGTGAGACCTGCTCCTGCATCCCTGGATGCTCCTGCATCCCTGGTGTGTGTCCAGGGAATTCGCATCTACTAACACAGCCAGTTGTGTGCCATTTTTGGCCCAGGAAGTTTTAAAAGCAAGCAAACAAACAAAAAATCACCAGGCACTGAATAATCAACTTCAGCTTGGTGATGAGCAGAGTGAACTCCTCAAAGCTGGTGTCAGATTTATTAAGGAGAACCAGGCCCAGATGGTGGACCATGATGCGAGTGAACCAAATACACTCTTGGCTGCAGTTCCAGAGAAAGTATGAAAGCACCAGAAGCCGACTAAACAAATCAAGAACCTGAAACCAGCCACTGAGGTCGGCTATGCCGGCTTTCCTCTCGGAGCCAGAGGAAAATGGTATTCAGCCAGCTGAGCACTGCTGGCTGCACTGGCCCCTTGGAAAACAGACGGGATTGGGGTGCCAAGTTTTAGTAGATAACTCCCACTATCCTCTGTCAACATCCTGCATATCTTCTCAAGCACAGGACAGACAGGTGGCCAACGCTCTATCCTGGCCAAAGACTAGCTCATGGGCATCTCACATTTCATGATGTCACCAGGAGACCCGGGGTGGTTTGGACAGGACACCCAAAAGGGGTTCTGTATTGAGAGCAAGAGCTGTTTATGAAGGAAGTTTTGTCAGTCTTCTATTTTGTTGTTCCTGAGAAACACCTTCCTGTAAGTGGATTACTTAAATCCCAATCTCAGTTGGGCCTTTGAGTGTTTCTGCAATTAATGAAGAAACTCTAGAAAAAAGACTAGTTCATTCATGTGTCATCAGGTCACAGCTTTATCTGTGACACTTTTCTGTATGCTATCAAGTAATTTAGCAAAGTTTCAGCCATGAGTTACTGGTGTATGTGTTTCTCTGCTATCCTTCTGGTCAGCCCACTTTCATAATTCCATGTTCTCCATTACAAAATTACTCCTTATTTGGCAGTTTTCCACAACACAAAATAGTCTGTATAGGCGAAAGGTAATAACAGTACCACTAAGGCAGTTGAAATTAAGTTGCCTTTGTTACAGTGCCCTAAGAGAAACTTGGGCATTGGTGCCCTGCTCACTCCTCCTGCAACGATCCTGTGTTGCAGGAGCTACCTCATGGAAATTCTTTAAAACCACCATTTAGGCTTCTTTCTAGACCACTTTAAAGATTTATATATATTTATAAACATATATAATTTCTTGTGTACTTATATAAACATAAGTTAAAATAAATAATCTAAAATTCACCATTCGTATGGTAACATGTTTACCACGACAACTATTAAAATAGGAATGATATGTCCAATATAAGACACTTACTTAAAAAGCCAAATTCTGAAACATACATAACACCTTCTTGCAATCAGTTGTACAAGGTCAAACAAACAAAACATAATTTGGCAGGTAGCCTCTAATTTCAAACATCTACTAGAAGCCAGTGGAACCCAAACCTCAACAGACATCTGTTTATAAATATTCTAGAATTAATTCTAACTTCTGTTTCAGTTCTTCTTAAATAGTGTTTAGACTCTATTATACTAGAAGCCCTAAATACCCTATTAATAAGTGGGATCAATTACATAGAATCACAGTTTACTCTTAGTCACAACCTTACTTAAATGCCAAATTAATTTCTAAGGAATAAATAAACACCAAACAATCAAACCCAGTCCAGTTCTCATTCACACATTTACAGCATATCTGGTTTATAACAATCTTCTAGGATCTAGTATTACAAAATGTCAACAGTTCTTTGTGTCTCACAAATATTCTCTCAGCACCTCCATATTTGCTGCATACTTTGACCAGTTCTAAGCAAACTGCTAATGGCTAACTAATGATGAATTCATAACCATTTGCTACTCGACAGAATAAATGTCTTAAATATAAAAACTTCTCCAGGATTTAGATGGCCCTGCAAACTATTTTACCCCAGCTGGCTGAGAAGTGCATTTTTGTGGTTTTGCAAGCTGATTCCTTTTCGTGAAAGTTTTCAAGAAAACAAGCAAAATGAGATCCCAGACATCTGAATCACCAGACATTAAAAAAAAAAATATGTACGTATGTTTAAGCAGTTGACTTCCTGAAGCAAAAACATGAAATGCCAACGGCCATTTAGTGCAGACAGTGGGGAGTACTCCACTTCTGTGCCCCTCTGGCTGGTCCCAACAGGCAAAGAATTTATTTCAGAGTCGAGTCCTCCATTTCAGCACAACTGGAAGACAGTTTTTTAAGCAGAACGACAATTTAAAAACAAACACATCTTCTCCTTCATCTCTGAATGGGGGACACTGACCTTAAGAATATCTGAAATTCTTCCACTGCCTGTAAACAAAAATGGACTGCAGGCTGTCAGGATCACATGTCACTCTTACAAAACATTCTTACTCGTTGGCTACTTTTTGGAAAGGTTATTTGCTGTCAATCAAGTGACGAGTTCTGCTTATAATAATGGTGATGACATCAGACCTGTAGAAGAGAAGATTAGTATGGGGAGTCTAAATATATAAACTAGAAGGTCATGGGACACATCCAACGTCAATTGGAGTTAATGGCCTCCATTCACTTTGATCAAAACTGGACTGATCCATGTAGGATGAAGAGATTTATATATGTATTTATTTTCCCTGTAGCCAGTATCATTGCCTTGCAGCCTGGAATTTTTTAAGGTGACCTGGATCTTTGATTTGTCTGACAAGAAAAGGTGATTGTCCCTGTTTTTATTTTTAGGTGGCCATATATAGTCAGTCATGTTCACTCTTTCCAAAGCGGGACTTGCCCTGTGGAGGTAACAGGCAGGAATTTTTCCAACCAGCAGGCTGGGGGCTCCAGCCACGCATTTCTTTCGCCGTTTGGTAGAGTTTACAAAGAACTGGGCAAGAGGCCAATTCCCATTTTAAGCCTCAGGTTGGACACAATGGTTGGTCAATGGACTGAGGGGTATAAAGCAGAGGTCAGCAGCTTTCCTGTCAGGCAGCAAATAACTAAATTTCGCTTGTCTGAAATAGGATTTGAGTTGTCCGGGGCTGCAGGACAAAAGGACTGTTCTCACCCTGACAGCTGGAATGGGTGATTTGTGAAATGTATTTTTAGAAGTCTCATTTGCCTACGTGTATGCCTGCATTGTCAAACATTCAGACAGCAAGAGCGAGTCAAGCTACGAGCCACGAGGCCTATGACACACTGTACAGACTGTATAACACATCCAGATCTAAACCTGCCTTTTCATCATCCCTCACCCCCCAACTGCAAATATACCACCCAAATACTAATGCACCACTACTGCTGCTCTTCCTGTGCTTAAACATACTATCACTACAGCGTTCACAGTCCTTGGTAACCACAAAGGGAAAATCACTGCGGATACAACAGGACATTAGTGATCAAGTCTGTTTTCCAAAATCACCCCGGTTTTCCCCACATTTCCTTTTCCTCAACATACCTCTGTCTGATGAACAGGAACAACAACCTCCTCTAAATTAGCTTTTTCCTTTAACAAGACAACCCGCTCTTGAGGGATTTTATTAGTAACATTCATCCTCCTAATCTTATCCCACACCTTGCTGATACGCACATCCTCATTAACATTTGCACATGGCTATTGTGCCAGTGCTGCTTTTTTTTCCCCGAGCTAATGATTTCTTCCTCCCGCAGCCCCAGACATCAAGTTGCACTCATAATACATTTCAAAGCCGGTTTCCTCTCTCTCTAAACAACATTGTTACAGTTTTTGTTTAAACAGTGCACAGGTTTCCTTCCCTTCCCATTCAATGCAGGTCTCGCAAAGCGCTTTTCACATATACGTAATGGCGGTAGGAAAACCATAAATATAACTGAATACATCTAATCTATGCTGATTTACATATGACTTTACTAAACAGTTAATCATGCTACTATCTTTCAAAATACTTAGAATTCACAAAATAAAAAAAATAGAATATTCCATATAAATATAGCATTGTAAGCATTCGGGAAAATAATTTCAATGTTCAACGTCACAATGAATATCTACTCCACATATTTTCTAGTCCTTAAGACTTTCCTCTTTATTCTGCCTTGGTTATTATGCACTTCTGCTGAATTGAATGTTTTCATACCCTGCTCATATTAAGAAGTGTGAACTTCCTATTTATTTCTCAGTCTGTCTTGAATTCCTGCCATCTGGTTAAGGCATATTGGCTTTAGGGCTAGGATTATTACCAGTCTTCTGTGCCTCTATGCTCTTAATCTATAAACTCAAGCTGTAATAAATTTCAAATGAAATGCTGATCTTTAGAGACAGTTATGTGCTAAAAGTTGTTATACAGCACTGTAAAAAAATGATAACACGTAAATAAATCCAGGAAATCAAAATAAAAAATACACTTATTGTGTGTGACTTTGCTGTTAGTGTTAACAGAACTGAATTCTGCACAGATCCACTGAATACAATTAAATCACCAGGATAAGAAAATAGGGAGCAGATTTGGCCACCTCCTGCCAGTGTGAGAGAACACGTTGGTGCATGGTATTGAACTGTAAGTCTAGGTCTGTGAAACAAATTTCTGCCTGTCAATACAGCATGCTTTAGTCAGTGTGGCTTAGGCAGTGTGGGGGTCTGGTGGCAAAACTGCACGGTGGTAAAACACACTGCGCCATCAGAAAAAGTTCTGGTGGACAGTGCAGCAGAACCTGCCAGCTCTTCATCAGGGCAGGAGGTTGTTGTGATCCTGTGTGCACTGTTTGGGTGGGAAATAGCAATAGCTCAGCAGGGGTTCTTTATGGATCCTTAGTATTTGGCCTGGGAGGAAGGAAAATCCATCCCAGTGTTTTCTTTCCCCTTTCCCTTCCTCTTCAGCCCCCTCCAACTTCCTTTACACTCAGTTTTCCACTTCCTTCCAATCAAAAACTTCTTGAAACCCCGTCACAGTCTTTTTTATTTTTTAAAAAATCAATGTTTCATCCCTGGAGGGGTTCAAGGCCAGGTTGGACGAGGCCTTGAGCAACTTGGTCTGGTGGGAGGTGTCCCTGCCCAGGGCAGGGGGTTTGGAACTCAATGATCTTTCATCTACCATTTAGTGAAAAGCAGGGGAAAAAAAAAAAAAAAAGAAAGAAAAAAGCTACCTTCTCCAGCCCTTTATTGCACTCTTCCAGTACAAAGGATACTCCGACACCCCTCTCTCTTGAAGGAGCCAACAACATGACAGCCTTCTGTTCCCTTGTGTGCTTTCCAAGTATTTCCCAGGTACTTCTTAATTTGAGGACTAAATTTACTAGGAGGAGACACGCTTACTAGACATGCAAGAACCGGGAAAGTTGGGAGGGAAGGCGCTGATGAGGAGCCCAGTCTGCCAGCAACCATCTGTTACGGAGAAGGAAACAAAGCCGCAGATTGCTCCTAGGCAGCTCCCCACAGACACTACTTGAGGACTATTTCTAGCTTGTGGCCAGAAGGTGTCCAATAAATTGACAATTTCACTTCTTCCCACAGAGTTTTCTGATTAGCAGCAGTGAAACTAGTGGAAATTACTGTTATTTTCACTTTATTAGTATCATATCCAAGTGTGTGGGTTTGGGTTCTTTTGGGGGGGGGGGAATTAGAGCCAGATGATCAGATGCTTAGCCTTGTAGACAAATTCTTTTGCTTATATATATTCCAACAATTTTTAACTACTGTCCTCCTATTACACATTACCTTATGTTCTTTCTACCAAACCTTTCTGTATGTTATTAAACACTTATTCCATTCTAAATGTAACATTCTAAATATGTCCTGGAAATAAAAAATAATCACTTTCTACTAAGAAAGACAGGATTAACAGAGGACTATTTCTATGGAAATAGGATTTGAAAATACATGGTACGTACAGCAAACTTTTCTGTATAAAGCCAGCATTAAGCCTGAGAAATAATAATGAACCAGTTTAAACTCACACAGCAAAACCATCATAGACCGGGCCTGTTCCTGAACAATTCCTAAAGCTGGTAGCACCACAGCAATTATGTCCAAAGGATTGACTTGAGGTAATTTTGGTGCATTTTACCTAATTCCTAAGTAAATCCATTGACCAGCAGTGTTGAATTCTGCAGCTAGTGATTTTGGACGGGAGAGGAACTTTGCAGGTGCCACTGGCCATCTCCATCAGCGAGGAAGGACACTGCACCTGACTGCAAAGCAACATAATGAGGAAAATCATTATTTTATATCCATATTTGTATAAAATATTCATTGATTAATTGTTGTCCCCTTCTCTTCTGCCGGGCCGTCCCTCACACTCCTTCCCCTGCACCCTGGGGCCCATCCCTGTCACCCCTCACTGAGGCAGTCCTACGGCTCCCCTCCTCATGTCCCCTCAGGCCCCGGCACCTCCCCATCCCAGGGGACCCCCAGTGCTCCCTCACCTCATCCTCCGGTCCTCCCCCATCCCAGGGGAC
>JAHREE010000429.1:7184974-7226658 GCA_033628505.1 Tringa tobata
GCCTCGCCTCAGGGCGGCGCGTCGCTGCCCCGGGCCCGGCCGGGCGCTGAGGCGGCCTTGAGGGGGGGGTTAACACCGGTCTCCCCGGGGAACACCGCCTCACCCTGGGTTTCCTTCGCCGTTCCGGGCCCCAAGGCCTGCGGGCAGGGGTGTCTCCATCCATCTCGATGTGGGGGTCGTGCTTGGTTGGTTTTTTTTTGTTGGTTTTTTTTTTGTTTGTTTAATTCACCTGATGTTGACTGAAAAAAAGTGCCTGTTGTGGTGGTGTCCGGCCGGGGTGTTTGGTGCGGTGGTGCCCGCAGCGGAGGGTAACTCTCATCTGGGGCTGTAGCTTGAAACTTTTAGGAATACACCTTTGCTTCCCCTTGCCGGAGGGGTTTTATGGTGTGAACAGAGGGGAAATTTTTACTTTAATCTTTCCTGTGAGGGTGGTGAGGCACTGGAACAGGTTGCCCGGAGAAGCTGTGGATGCCCCATCCCTGGAGGGGTTCAAGGCCAGGCTGGATGGGGCTTGGAGCAACCTGGTCTGGTGGGAGGTGTCCCTGCCCAGGGCAGGGGGGTTAGAACTGGATGATCTTTAAGGTCCCTTCCAACTCTAACCATTCTATGAAATGATGCAGGTATGTATTTGTCAGGTGGATGTAGCTTAGAGATTTGGAAGAAGTCAAAAGACCGGGTTTGTTTCCTTTGTGTGAGATGATAAACCTAGTTACAGGTAGAAAGCTGCCACTATTTCTTGTTTTTATAGAGGAACAGTGTCTTGCAGGGCGGCGTACGTCAGTGGTGTGTAGCTGCAATAAACGGCTTGGTTTTTTCCAAAGTCGGTCAGGCTGTGGCTCTGGAGGCACCGGCAGAAGGTTGAGGTTTGGTTCCCAAAACGGCTCTACATCTTGTAACCGCCAGTGTGGCTGTTGGATAACCTCAAATCCAGAGGCTGGGGAGAAGGTTGCTGTGGATTTTAAGGCCGCTGTTGCTTGATGTGCCTGTTTCCTCAGGCCGGCATCCTCTTGCAGAGGGGCGGTGGTGCTCTTGAAGAACTGTTGTTGTCTGTGGGCGACGGGCAGCTGTAGCTCCAGCGGTACGCTCCCTGTCCCTCACCTCTCTGAGGTATGTGGTGTCTGCCGTGTAGCTCCCAGCCACATGAAGGTTTTGGTATGCAGCTCATAGGATCAGGAGTGTCGGCTGATCTTGGTATGTGCACAGGTGCTATTTGTGTATCGTGAGTATCAATGCGATTTTGCACTTGGCTGGAGTCATCTACTAGGTGGTGTTCATTCTACTAGGCAACGTCTCTACAGAAAATAAGATGGACTCTTCTTCCGTAAAGAATTGCTATTTTTCTAAGTTCAGGACTTCCACAAGGTTTTATTTCCTTCCTTTATTTTCTGTCCTGTACTTTTCCTTCTAGAAGGAAAGACTTTAAGTATTTAATCTATGGTTGTGAAGAAGGTGTGTTTCAGGCCAAGCACTGTGGTGCTTCGTGAAACCTTTGGGGTGCGACGAACCAGGCTGGAAGCAGCACAGAGCCACTGCTTCCTATATGCCTTGTGCTGCTGCTTCCAAGGCCAGCATAAAGTGCAAATCCTTCTGTTGGTGTCTTTCATTCTGAATCGGGAGTTACTGTGGTTAGGAAACAAGAAATATTGCGTACAGGGAATATTTTTCTAGTCAAAGTCTCTTCTGAAACTCTAAAGATTGATTAACAGGTAAATACTCCTTCATACAAAGTAATATGAAATATGTGCTATGGATGTCTCAAAGAGAAGTCTAGCTTTCTTCCACTTCTTAGGTATCAACTTGTACTTGATCAGTTGAATCTTTTTTCACTTGAATCTTATTTTGCTGTAGGTTTTTTTCTGTCTGTCTCCAACCTGAGAGCTTTTTATCCCCACTTCTTCCCGCTATTTTCTGCTTCTCAACACCTCTTTTTCCCCATTGTATTAATGGCGGCCAGTTTTTCTTTGCGGCAAAACAACTGCATTTTTGCTGTCCAATAAAGTATAAGAAAGCTTCCCTTCATATTCTGAATAGACGAGTTTTAAGTCCTGCTGCTTGCCTCTCGTTACTCAAAACAGGATTGTGTCAAGAGAAATTGTGCTGCTGCTTTTGTTTATATAGTAGTACTGTAATAGGAAGAGACTTGTTCTTGGTACAATGACTGCTGGTACACCAGAAATCCTGCTAATGATAGTGATTAATGGGTGCTGCTCAAAATAGGTATCACTGCTGATATGACTAATTGTGCCGTATGAAAAGAGCTCCTTTATTCCCAGTAATCTCGAGGTGTTTCTACAGTTTTAGAGAAATGCCTGATCTGTGCAGGCAGATAAATGCATGGTGAAATGCGGAACTTGCAGTGAAGTGTGGCAATTCTTTAAGAGCTTGCTGCTGCGCTGCAAAACCACTTGGGGCTGAAAATGAAGAATATCTTCTTGTGGTTACTGTAGGTAGATAGAATATTATTACTGGAATTGGATGTTAGCCAGAGCAACACCCTACATGTTGCAAACAATGCCGGGGTATTGTTAGTAGCTATAGAAGGGGTTTTATATCACACATGAAAGATGACATTTCCAGCAGCATGGGTAACCTCATCACAAAACATCGTGCTGGGACTGGCTCAGAGGGCAACTGGCTCTGCTGGGCTTGACAGAATCTATGGTATAATCGCACTGGTCTTCCTAGAGCTCGGTGATATGTCTGGATTAGTGTTTCTTAACCTTCATTGGCCTTTGGGTAACAACAATTTATTAGTAACATGCCGTGGGCAATCTTGTGCTCTCCAGGCAATATCGTATTCCCAGTTCTGTTTAGATTTTGTGTGTGTTGTGGTTGAAAGCAATGCTGGAGGCTTATATGGGGGCTGCAGATCTAAACCATAGAAGTGCTGCTTCTTGATATCTGTAAAATCTGACGTTCTGCCTGGTAGGATGAAAAAATATTTTGAAAGTTAAGTAGAATTTGTTAAAGATGGGTTCCAAACTTGCTGAGAAGAAGCTAGTAGCTGTTGTGTTTTGTTGTGCCTCAGGCTTTGTGTGCATTTCTTCTGCTGTTTGTGTACCTCAAGATAATTTTATGTCAGGAGGGGGTTTATGGCAGCAGAGTTCATCCCTGCTGCCCCCAGAGAAACTAGTAAGGTGTGTGTTTTGGGGGGGGAGGAGTTTCACAAATATTGCTTTGCAGATTAGTTGCCAATTTGGTCTGATATAATCCCAGTTCTAGTGTTCTGTGAATAAACCATTTTGGTCCAGTCCTTGAATTTTGCCAAAACAGTAATTAAAAAAAAGAAAAAAAAAAGAAAAAAAAAAAGATTTTCTTTCTATGAAACTTCAAAAAGATGACGTTGGTGTTAATGAGGTGTGTTTCACTTTGAAGCGCTGCAATGTGACAAGACAAATTATTTTGAGAACTATTGTCGTGAAACATCAATCTTGTCTTACTTTGCTGTAGTTAATGAAGATTAGCATGTTGATAAGAAAATTTGGGGGGATTTATCTGCGTGGTTCCATTAAGGTCATAAACTTTGCATGAGGTAAACTGACTGCCAGGGACCTGGGTTGGAGCAGGAGTTAGGCTTTCTCTTGGAGTACAAGAGAAAGTGGGGTGGGAGATGGCAGAGTAGAGGGTCTAGAAGTGCGGGTTGAGCTTTGAGGAATGAAAGAAAGTGCTGAGCAGGGGAATGGGAAGTTCTCCAGGTGTAGCTGGGGAATCCTGTTTGTGGGTGAAGATAGGTGGGGGTGTATCCGAGGGGGGAGTCACTGAGGCTCCGTCAGGCTTTCAGGCATGTTCCAGAGCCTTCAGAGCAAGTCAGGCATTTTTCCAGCTGTGGGACTGCATACCATTGGTGGTACGTGGGCTTCAGTCTAATGATAATATATGGCAGCTTATCAGGGCAAGCACCTGTGACAACTTTTTATTAAAACAATTCAAGTTTGAAGTGGGATATTCTAGGGCTTTGCTTTGAAGAATTATTTTCATGAAGGAAATAAATACTCTCCCTTCTAAGGAAAGCCCTCATAGGAGAACGTGGTAACACTACCACTAGTAGGTAGAATTTTTTGCTGTATTAGGTAAAAGGCAAACCAAAACCTTAAGAAAGTTTTTGCTGTAAAGTAGCTGTCTGTGTGTTTTAAAAGAAATTTTTACCTTGTGTGTTCTTACTGCCAGGGTCACATCAGAGAAAATAATTCCTTAGGAAACATCTTTATGATACCTCCCTAAATTGTGACCAATTCCTGGCTTTTTTTGTGGGTTTTTTTTTTAGTAAAATTTTCTTCTTGAAATGACTGGTGCATATTTTCCGTTTTAGGCAAGCTAGATTTTCATTGTTTTGCAACATAGCTGTATTCCTCCTTTGTGGTCCTTTGTTTCTTGCTTTTCTAACAGTTTTCTGCTTTTTCAAGTGGTTAGGGGTTTTTGGTCAATGTGCCTGTGTTTTATCTAGTTGTGTTTCGGTGGGATACTTGTCAGATATAATGTTTTCTGGTAAGCGTTTCTGTACGAGAGCATTGCAAAAGATGGATTATTTGGAAAATTTCGAGAGGGAGATCTCAGCTGCCCCTCCTCAGGCTTGGGTATTCTGTTATTGTTCTTTCCTGACACTACATGTGTGTTAGTTAGAATGTTAAAAGGGGACATGTCAACTGGTTGTTTAATAACAGTGTTTTTGAGTGTGATTCTTGTTTAGTTGTGCACTCAAAGGTGACATTTAAATGGTACTGCCCAATTACAGAAAATGCATCACAGGCTCTGGGCAGCATACTCTGCAATCTGGGAATGGAACACAACTCCTCACCTTAACCAGTTTCTGAACACAAGGGAAAGTTGTTGTTTGTTTTTTTTTAACCTTAATAGAAATAATAATGTTTAACTTTGATTCTTTAATGCTTTATTCTAACGTGCTGTATTTTGGGAGCTTTAAAGCGGTATATAGAATGTATTATAGAGTGGAGGGCAGGAGAAGAGTAGGAGGAGGGGACTGTGATGGACCTTTTCTCCACTTGCTTCTCCACGGGCATCCCTAGTGAGATTCATTTGTGTGAGAGTTATTTAGCAATGAAATATATCTTTAATCTTGTCAGTAGCTGAGTGTTTTTAGTTTCCCAAGTAGGTTATGTCACTGCAATAACTTGGTATGTTAGTGAGTTTCTGGATGGTATTGGGAATTCTTCTGGATTTGCTGGGGTAAAATTAGATCCTTTGAAGCATGTCTGATACGAGGATACTCAGAGCAATGTTCCTAGGTATTACTTTTTTGTTTGTGAAAGTTGAACTTCCTGCTCTTCTATACAGATTACAGAACTTGGCTGATTGTGCCTCAGAAGAACAGTTTGAGTTCAAGCACAAGAGCTTCCCTGGAGAAAGATAAAGCACCTGAATGTCTACAGCTCACATACCAGAAAAATCTGGAGATGTTTTAAGTGTCGCTTCCTAAGAGTCTAAGTACAAGGTAATATTTTAAAAAGTTCCTTAAAAATACTTGAAGCTGGCAATCTCATCCTGAAGAAGCTAGATGTTCTTTATGTGGCCCAGCATATAACAGAAATGCTGAAAATGAGTGCAGGCTGTAGTGACTGGAAAGGACAGACACAGAAACACTCTTCTTGTTGTCGAAAGAGTTTTCTTTGTGTCTGCATCCTCACAGATGGAGTAAAAGACTGAGTATCACAGGGGAAACATCACTTTGGGTAAATGTAATTCTACGCTGATGAAAACTGTATGGGATGCTAGAAGGAAATGCCAATTATTTTAAAAAAAAAAATGGAAAAACCCCCATGTATACTGTTACTGGGAATATGCTTGGGTCTGTATTAAAATATTGGAAGAGTCCTGACTCAAAGAGCTTCCAGTCTTTTTGTCTTGTGTTGCTTTCGGGAAGTGAATGAAAAGATTTTTGTCTCAAGCAACCCTATTAGATCTCATAATAAACTTCTTTGTCTAAACATTGCCATAATTTCCAGAGCAACAGATTGTGATGTCAAATTCAGCACTTAGACCTTATTTCGGATCCAAAGAGGAATGAGTATCCTAAAGTTTTAGACAAGTTATTACAAAATAACTTTGGTAGTTAGCAAACTGCATATAAAATTCGGCCATGAATTTAACACGGGTTTGTTCACAAGTTCTTCTTGGCAAAAGTATTCTACAGGTCCAAGTTACTAACCCTAATTTAAACATTGTCTTTCATAAAATATTTGGTCTTAAGTCTGAAATAGTCACTGAATAGTGACTGAATAGTCACTGAAATAGTGGCGGGGCAGCATATGCTGTAGTTTGGGAGACTTCAGTCAAGTGCACTTAGTGCTCTATCCGGCTGGAAAAGCGGTACATCTGACCTGTGCTATTTTGAAATTAATCTGTTGCTTGGTTTTGTGGTTAGAAAAGATCCTGGTCTGTTTTAGTGAAATCTATTGCTCTGCAGATGTTGCTGGACATGAAATCTGTTGAAAACCACTAATGATACATTTTTTGTTTTTATATAGGAATGTTACATTTTTGTGGTGATGGATTGGTATGATAGAGTAAATCTGCAGTTGACACACAAGATTTAGGGAAATGTTTTTTGAGAAAAGTGCATTTTGTTCCTTTGAAGACACAGCAGGAAAAGAGGTTGTTGGTTTTTTTTCTTTTCCATTTTAGTTTCTGGAACAGTTGGGTTTTAGGAGGTTTGATTAGGATTGTCTGATACAGTCAGACAAATGAATAACAGACCGTGATTTGCCTCTTAATTATGTTTCCACTGAACATGTGTTAAAACGTTCTAGCTCTTCTCTCACCCTGCCTTCTCTTTCTCTATCACAGTAGCCATGGGGGCTGCAGAGGTCCAGTTCAGACCATAGATGCTGTCCTTCAAGCATCAGAAGGGGTGATTTTATCACTGTATTTCTAACACTATTCAAGTTGTTGCTGGTCAGATGTCAGAGACTTCCTACTCCAAAGCCTTTACTGGTGTCTGATGCTTCAATCAGACATGTTGTTGGACTGAATACTGGGGGTGTGAATTGCTGTGGCTTACAGGTACCAGAGTTCTAGCTGAGTAGCTCCTCTGGCTTTAAATGTATAAGATAGTAAGTTTAATTTGTTCTTAAACAGCTGTACAGAGTTTGTTGCTTGTGCAATGCTTTGATGTGTGGGGGTTTTGTGACAATTTAGTGGGTTTTTAACCCAAACTTCTCAAGTCAGTTTCTGAGGAAATATCTATAGATTAGCATGTTGCTGTCGGTTTCTTCAGAGTTGCCTGTCCTTACCTTCTTACATATTGTTATGTGCTTCTCCATCCCTCGCACTTTGGGATTATTGATGGAAAATGTCTCTCTAGAGTCTGTCCTCCCTTGTGTTTCAACACGTTTTGCTGTGTGTTTGTTCCACTTGAAAGGCCTTCATGGCCCTCAGCTTTGTGCATTGTGACAGCTGAAGATGACTACTGCTAATATGACTGGTAAAATTTGGCTTGACGTTAAGTTGTGGTTTGTTTGTTCTTCTTCCTGAGACATTCATGTTTTTATGGGCTTTTTCAGCTTCACTGAGCAGCTCATGGAGGCTTTTCTCTGTCTGCTCTAGTATGTTGTTACTGATATTTTAAGTTGTTTCTACTGAAACAGGAGAAAATTATGTATTTCAGTCAGTGACTTTCTGCTAAAAAGTTGTTTCTTTATTTTGTTCTGAAATTGTTTTAGCATGGATGAGGCAGTTTCTTTTCAAAAATTCTTGTGGTTTCAGGGAAATAATATATTGTGTCTTCCTTACATATGCTATTTGATATATTTTGTTCTGGAGCGTGAGTTGCTCATCTCGGCTGTGTTGGTTTTTTTTCACTGCACATTAAATCATATATCAGGAAAAGCAAGGGTAAGTATAGTTTATGAAATTTTCTACACCACATAATTATGCTCCTTTTCCTTTTAACTTAAGGTTTTGTAAGTGATACAGTCCTCATAATTACAAGCGCAGATAGGAAGGTGTGCTGTATTTTGATGCAGTTGTTCAGTGTGTCGAGGAATAAATTACAAGATGAATGCAGGGCATCTTGCATGCTAAATGTTTTTCTCTAGAATGAATCCTAATGCGAGCAAAGTTAAACTGGTGTAATTTGGAACAGCAGACTTGAAGCAAGTATTATGCCATTAGATATGTGTGAATATTGATTATAGTGCTTGGTGGCACGTGAAAAGTCTGATCGTGCCTCAAAGCACCGTTGACTTAGTGGGCTTCATGTCCCTTATTTAGCTGTCTCTAAAGGTCTATGTCGTGACGGATTGTTTTCTTTTTACATCGCACCATTGACTTAAGACCTATAGTTCGTTGGCTTTCTCTTACCTCACACTGTTCCGGGCAGATAGCTTTTTGGCCAACAGATGGTGGTGTAAGGGACAGTATTCCATCTCAGAAGACTGACTTAGTATATCCTGAAAAAAAGCAGAGAATAGTAATTGCAGCTGAGAATATCCCTGAGAAAGGAAGCATTTGACAAGTTGACATATATACCAATGTGTGCCCTCAAATGCAAGACACCCTTCTCTTAGAACTGCTGTGTATTCCAGCACCGACAAGACCTTCTGTATCTTTTAGGTAAAAACCAGCATTATTATAAGTAATACTTTGAATTTGAAACAACTCTGTAGTTGATGTGAAGGAAAGAATATTTTTTTTTTTTTTTTTTATTTTCTGGAACTGCTACTTGCATTCTTCCAGCCAGAAGATACTGCCTCAGCATGGCCTGGTGGCAAGCTGTAGGTTGTGTGGCAGGTACTGATGGCTTACTCACCCTCACACCAGAATGCCTCTCCTTCTGTTTCCTTCTCTTCTTGTTTGTTTTCTTTTCTCTCTTCAAAGCTTTTGGTTTCTTCTTAAATACTTTCATGTTGAAGAATACGATAAGAAACATAGCTAAGCAACTACTCATAGTCATAAACTTAATGTAATCTTTTAGAATTAACAGATAATTAGGTAAAAAAATTTCCATTCACTTAAGAATAATAAGTTTAAATCTGACGCAAGTGAGGATAAGATACTTAAGATTTTTACAGCATTGGTGTCTGGTAAAAACCTAGATGCCGCAAGATTTTTTCATTGACAGTTTTTCTTCAGTAGTTACCTTCTAGGAACTTACTAGCATAGACTGCTTAATATAACATTGAAATTGTTTTTATTAATAGTGAATAAGTACCACTTCTGACCAATAAAAATCCACTGTTTTGTCCAAAATCTGGACAGAGAAATGTCTGTGTAAATGGAGTCTATGTGTTTCAGCTTCAGAGGCAAGGAAATACCAGCATAATCACCTGAAAGATAGGAAAAGCAATCTGTGGAAGAATTTTCTATTCCAGACAGAGAATAATATGTTGGCTGTAGGAGGAGATAAGACTCCATTTTACGAGTGGCTATACTGTTTAAAATTATTTGCTGATATGCATACAGCAACTCAAAAAGTAGCAGAATACCTTACTTACCATTTGGGAGCCCTAAAATACATTTGGTCTCAATGTTGAATATCATCATATTGATACACTGTAAAGAAAGCCATCAGTTTCATTACCAAGCCCCCAATCATCTAATTTTGTTATGCTGCTGAGTCCAGGCACTCTCTCTTTTTTCTCCCTGTGATTATTTTTTTTGTCCTATTTTTGCTGCTTTTTTCCCACTCTACACTTGAATTCACATTTAAAACTCTCCTGGTTGTGTGTATTCCACAGTGAGGATTGGAATGTTAGCTGAAAGGTTGGAAGAGGGATCTGCTGTGCTGAAAATGTGAAAGATTTCCTGTTGTTCTAAACTCTGTTTGGTATGAGCTGCAGTGTCCCTGCAGCCGAAGCTCTGCTTAAACTCCCCCTGCACAGCAATACAGGAGTGATAGCGGAGGGTAAAAAACCTGCGATGTACCAAATCACATTCTGATTGGGGTTAGTCCTAGTTCTGACTGTAGAACACATTGTTGCTAATGAAATAACAAATGCAAAAGGTGGTATAGGCTGCCCCAGCTGCATGGTGTTACTGGGTACCTTGAAGGAAGGTACTTATTTATTTCTAGAATGGAGATTTTGAGAAAGTGACTCATTGAAATTCAAATTCCTTAATAAAGGAGAACATGCATCATGTAATATGCACATAACAGGTATTGTTAGGTGTGTGTAGGAGATACATATTTTTATCCCCAAGACAAAATACCTAAATACCTTAGTGTGTAGTAAGTATGCATCTCTAATACTGTGTTTTTTAAGCTTGCTGGAGTGAATCTAAAAGTAGGAAAAAAGCATTGATAAGAGGATTGATGTTGTTGAATTGAAAGCAAGAAAGTAAGGTGTATTTTTAGTGTTCAAAAATTGCAGGTAACTACAGACCTGATAGTATAATACCATTCTTTTGAAAAGAAGATGCAAAAAGTAGACGTAGCATGCCTGTGTGTATTGATTGTAGTGTTCCCTGAGAGAGTTCTACAGATACATACTGTAAGCTTAGGCACTATATAGAAGTTGTAATTGCCTCACAGAATAACTCTAGGAACAGAGCAAGATCCTCACAGAGCCTTGGGAGGAAGCGGTGTTAGTAGCAGTAGGAAGACAGGTTTCTAGGGGTTTTTTTCCATGCAATGCTTTGGAGAGCAGGAATGGATGGAAATCCTTCCTGCAACACCGAGTTGGCTGCTTTGTTTGATGGCACAGGAGCGATTTGCACTTTCTGCTGCCATCAGTAATTCGGGAGCAGAGCACACATGAGCTCAGGTTTTTGTCAGAGCTTGCCTAATGGGGAAAAAATGTGGCAGATGATGTATTATCTGTAAATGGAGAACAGAGTAAAGAACTACAGTGGAAGCTTGAGCCTTGGATCCTGGGGTCTAGCAGCAGGGGTCTTTCCACACAGTTAATTGTTCTGTGGGGGTCCGTTACTGAGTTGTTCATCTTAAAGCAGATGGAAGGTGAACTTTTTGTCTAAATAATTTTGCTTACCTTCTCCTGGGACATGTGGAAGGAGTTGTTTCCCTAATACTGATTATGGAGTAGTAGTGGGCAGCGAGTTTTCTCCAGAATCAGCCTGGCTGAGCTCTAGGCACCGTGTGATGGTTCCTCTGGGGCTGGAATTATGCTGGTGGTCGGTGTTGATGCCATTAAGCTCCAGTACCAGCAGTAGTGCCAGCATTGCTGCTTGCACTGCCATGACTTCCCCTGATGCTGCTGCTGGGCTCTAAGTGGAAGGCATTTATTTTTCAGAAATCCTTCTCGGATTTCCTTGCAGAAATTTAAAAAAAAACATCCTATGTTTTCAGTGTGCTTAAATGTTTTTTCAGGTGCTTATTGAGTGATTGAATGTTTCATATAAATTATTGCACGTTAAAAGGGTTGTTGTGACTTATTAGACTGTTTGAGTGCTTTATCCAAAATTAAGGCACAAATTGTCCTGCATCTCCAGCCTACATCAGTGATTGTACTCCAGGAGCCCTTTCCCCATGAAGTAGGGATTTTAAAATGGTGCAGAGTGTGGATTTACTTTGGTACTTGGTTTTCGTTCTTATGACTAATGAAGACTATTCTTGCATGACTAAAACCACCTTTTCTGTGTTCCCACAAGCTTATGCAAGACGGGAGTGGAAACAGTTTTGAAAAAGCAAAGACCTTCTCGATGCTGTGCTGGGTGAGGAGGTTGGAATTGCTCCTGTAATTTTCGTACTAAAAGCAGAGACTGTGGGGAAAACATTTTGAAATTTATATTTACATCGACAAGCAATATTCTATTAGTTCTTTAATTATGTATTTTATGGAGACCACAGTAATAAAATACTTAATGAATTTAATATTTTGAAATAGTTGGGTTGTTGGACAGTGGTGGTGTGATACTCTTTTTCCATTTGAATAACAGTATCCTTTTGAAAACATACTTGAAAATATTTTCCTAGTGCTATGATAAATTCTTGTGGCTGTCATTCATTGACATAAGAATCTCGGTGAGGTTTTCTGAGATGTTTCTTGCCCTCATTTTGAGGTGGGGTGGAAAAGCTTTCAAATGTTGACCATTAAGACTCAGTGAAGTTACCATTCAAAACATGTTTTCATACCATCCTTTTTTGCTGAGTGAAAGGCAGCCGTGACTTGTGATTATCATTTATGTTGACAATATAATTTTATTTTAAAGTAAGGAAAGAAAGTATTGTTACTCCCCTGGCAGCCACCTGGGAAGAAATCTTGTGTCGGGCTACTTCTGATTGCTGCTCCTGTTACTGTGTGAACTTTTGCTTCACAGTATAAATTGCTCTTGTAATTATGTTGATGAGATGACTCTTGACTTTGCAATTTCTCTACTTGCTGTTTTCTAGTCCATTTCAAAATCCAGCTCTGCTACCTTAAAAACTTCTCACACTTGTTTTTCTCTAGTCTGATTTATGTTCACTTATCTGCTTTTATTCTTAATTGCTAGAGGCTGTCCTCCCACTAGCGCTGTTCAGTTTCTGTGGAGCTACCAATAAATTGAAGCGATGCCCTGCTGAGAATAGGATGGGAGCTGAAGGAGTGGGAGAGAGAAAGCAGAACAAACTAACGGTATTTCCTAGAACTGCCTGTGCAGACCAGTGTGAAACAAACCCTATTTATTGCAAAACATGTTGATAAGGAATATATAAAGTTAACAAAACATGTCATTAATACTTCATGAAGTAGTATTCCTCCTTTCCTAATTTTGCTTGTGTGGCCAAGTTGTCCCCCAACTGATTATGTCTAAAATACAATTCAGAAAGTAATTTTGTGAAGTACTAGGGGCAGTTGCTTTGCTATTAGCATCCTAGGCTGACTAATGTTCTGATTAACAAAGGCCTTGTTTTGAAAGGCTACCCTGGAGCTTCGTGTAAGCATTATAAATATTTTGATATGTGGGTACACTGGAATTCACTTGGGGTTTTTTTGGTTGTTTTGGTTTTGGTGGTGGTTTTTTTAGCTTTCCCTCTGTGTAAGTGAAGGTATTCCCTAACGCCCAGTGACCAAAGGAGTTCTTCTCTGCAGGGTCCACACACACCCAGCTGAACAGTGACAAACCCACCACACTCCCTGGGCATGTGTTTTTTGGGGCTCAAATAGCTTATTTTGGGGTAGGCAGAGGGATGTTAGCACGTGGCCGATGAAAACGGAGACATGTATGTGTGACTCTGTGGCCCTGAGCGACCGTGGCTGTGTCAGGCTGCACCCCCCTGGGCTTGGGATGCATCCTGGAAACTCCTTGTTTTTCAGCACTTTGGAGACAGAAAAATATTTTTTCATCCTTCAGGGAGCTGTTCTCTATCAAAGTGCTTTTGTGGGGGAATTTGTGCATGGAGCAACATTTTGCCTTAGCAACTGCACACACTGGGTATAATTGATAGAACTATGAAAGAGGGTTATGGAGAGAGCTTATTAATTAAAAATATACATTTTGACCACTGCCACGGTGGCCTAGATGGACATCTGATCCAGCAGGGCATTTTTATTGTGATTTGTTCTGTGTAAGAAATGTTGCAGAATTGATGGCAAATGACATATTTTATTGTTGCAAAAAACCAAAGAAGTTTTAGCAAAGTCCTTCTGGTAAATAGATGGTGTCAGATGAGAAGGCTTCGTGTGTAATAAACCCCTGTCATTTCTAAGATTTTAGCATAATGTCCACACATACTCTCCAGGTATCAGTAATTGCTGGGAGTTAATGCTTGGCTTTGCAAATGGCCCTGAAGTGCAGATCTGTTGTATTTTAAGGTCTTTAGATAAATCTTCTAACAAATAAAGCTGTTTCATTGCAGTGGAGCACTGACAGTAGTACTGAAAACCTCTTTTTCAGAGGAGGCTTTTAAATCTATATTGGGTAAATACTATATGTTTCTGATGCTCTTAAAAGTAATGTAAAATTATCCTCAACAAGAAACATACGGTTATAAATTCTGACATACTCTGTGAGCTAGCCTGGCTATAGGAAGCATAGTGTGCAACACGGAGAATATTTAATTTAAAAAATTGGGATAAGGGTCGTGAATTGTATGCTAGAAATAGAAAATAAGATTAGAGGTTATGTTTCAGGCATGGAGCCGTCTCTGGGGGGGGAACAGAACAAGGTTACTTCAAGGTTTGGAGCCTGGCTGGGGGATGGGGAGAAGGGAGGAAATCCAACAGTGGCTAAAAATGGTGCCGTGTGTGTGTGTGTGTTGTAGTAATATATAAAGTAGGAATCGCCAGGCATCGCCCTGATGCTCAGTGTTGTGTGTTGTGACCTTCTCCTTGCCATCGCTCGCCGGTGCCAGATTAGTCATGGGCAGCACTTGGTACCAGTGGGGTGGTTCTGGCCGGCCACACGCCCTCTGCACAAACAGGCCTGGTGGCCAAAGGTCGCTTTTTCTAAAGCTGATACTTAGGAAATGTATTCGAAAGGGGTCTGGCCAGATCTGCAATAATGCATCAGCTGGTATTGAAACATTGCTTAAACGTATTTGGCATCTTCACAGAGTCTCACGGCCAGCGGAGCTGTACTGTGGCGCAATTGCTGCCGCAGAGAGCCCTTTGTCAACACAAGCTACTGGGGAGGAGTGTCCACATGTCACCTAAACAGCGTGTAATGTAGGCTTTCTCCTTGGTAATAATTTCTAAATATAATTGACACATCAGAAGATGCCACTTAAAATTTTAAACGCTTCTTTCCAGGCTTCATTTGTGAACAAAATCCAGCTCCCTTAGTGAATATTGAGAGATACCATTGGACAGACTTAATTGGGTATGAAGTTAGGATCTTCCACCGATGTACTGTTGGTACTTGGTGCTCGGGGGGGAATGCACATGGGAGTTTTCAGAAAGTTCTAACAAATAATAAAAGTTTAATTTTAAGTCTTCAGGTTTGGTTATGGATGTTTGATTTCTACTGAACAGCTCAATCGCATCATGTTGATTTGTTTTATGGGTTAAAACATTACATCTGTTTCTCTTTCAATACGTATTACAGCAGCATAAATATCCCATTGTATCCTCTGCTGGGCAAAAAAGTTCTTGCACAACCCAGTGCAGAAATTTTGGCACACAACCTGGTGACAAATCAGGCACATGATTGAGGGCTTAGTTTTGTATACAAAACTATCAGTACTTCTGCTTTCAGGACATGGTCTGGGGGTCTGACTGTGCTTTCTATGTTGTAAATTAGGATTGATAATTATTTGACAAGTGATAATTTTGTTGGGAAATATTTGGAGAATTCTTGGGGGAATAATTTTTAACCTAAGACCAATGATTTTCGTAAAGGAAAAATCCCGTTACATAAGTCAAATCACATCAGTATTTCTCTGAACATCAGTTTGACTCTGCCTTTCCATGCCATATACTTGATGTAGCAGCTTAAAGCCGGAAGCTAAAAAAACTCTGCTGCGGAGACGTGCCGGCAGAATTCCATGTATGCGTCTGTTAGCAAGTAGCTCTTGTGTGAAGTTATTTATATTCCTTGGTAGCATCTACACTAGATATAAAACATGAGATTTATTTTCCAGACCTGTAAATTTATATGAAAAGAAATTAAACTTCATTCTTAAGAGTGTTAACCTTTTTAAAGAAGCAGGGAAACAGTAGTTTTTTAACATATTAAAATCCTTTGCTTTTCTTAATAAAAGGAAAATAACTTTAAGCTGGTCTTCCTGGGACGAACATAGTAAATGCAAACCCTAAGTAACTAATTGCTTTTAAACTCAAATTCCTTGCAGCCGTGTCAGCGTAAGGTGTGGACAGAGAAGACTTAGGCTTGCTCCAGTGTTCCTCAGCCTTCGCTCTCTAGCTTTTTGATTTTAAGTTGACCCATGGCCTGTTTTGGCATTTACGTTGTGTGGATAAAAGGCAACAAATGATTCCGTGGCCTGAAATAGCAGGAGGGATTACTGGCGCAGCTCGTGGATGGCACTGGATGCTGGGGTCTCAAAGCTGGAGCTGCTGCAGTTGTGGTGAAGGTGGGGTGGTGTTTGCTGGGACCCACGTCTTGCGGAAGAAGGGCAAGAGGAGACTCTCTGGTGCTTAACGTGTGTTTGAACCGGTTCTTAATGGCATTTGCAGAAGATTGAGCAACTTGGGAAGGATTTTTATAGTCGTCTGCTGTGTAAAACAGGCAGAACCACTAGAGAAGCTGTGGGTGCTCTTGGAGGGGGAGAGGTGGCAAAATTGGGCTGTGTTTTTCCCTTTTGATTTGCATTAGAGATTTATAAACTGGAAAGGTGCAACTTTTGATCTTATAACTAATCATGTTTTGACCCCAGCTATGCAGGATGAGATAGTGCTATTTTAAAAATCTCATCTATATTTAATTAAGACTTATAAATTCTGGTCTTAATGAGGAGGGGAATGCTGTGCTGACGACGCACAAGCAGCTTTTTTGATTAGAAAAAAATGTAGAAAGGTTATGAAGTATGCATGTTATCATTTCTACTTCTTTAATCTTTATCATCCCAAATTACTTGTCCCCACTGTTCCTTCATCAGCTACAGAAATTAGTTCTACATAATCTGCTATATTAAAACCATAGATTTTTTTAGAAATAAAGCATTTTGGCTGTTCCAAAGACTCCTGTTAGAAAGATCTAGCTCAAGAATAATTCTTAGAATTAAGGTTAAAACTATTCAACTACTGCTATTTATGAAATCACTATTTACAGTATTATATGATGCTTTTGGAGCATTGTGTACACACTAATATTTGGTTTTGTTCTAGGAGGGAGGCTGTTATTCATGCTGGATTGCTCTGGTTTATTCATATCCTGTGACAGTGAATCAGATATTGCTGTCTATATACAGACTGAATTGCCAGCCAACTTCAGGCCCAAATATGGTAAACATAATTATCTTCATTTGCTGTAAAAATACATTCTCCTTAGTTTAACATTTTCATGATTACAGTTTTCTGATAATTCCATAATTTTCAGCATGAGAGGGATATGAAAGGCTTAATCACCATGTCCCTCTCTTCAGTGTAGAATATAGTTTGTTTTCCTGGGCAAAGCTCCAGCTGCTCAGCGATGAATGTGCTGCTCCTCAAACACAGCGGAGCCCATACAGTGTGGGGAAAGGCTGTTCTTGCAGCGCAGGAGCTGGGTGCAGGGACAGGAGTCTCTGCGTTAGCTGGGTGACAAAAAAGCTGGTGGCTACAAGTGTCATGAGGCAGTAAGTGTATGCGTTGGTGGCACTTTGTCTGAGGGGTGCTCCTGTTTTTGGAAATGAAATTCATATCATTTCAGAATACTTCATGCTCTTCAAGTAGGAGACTTTCAATGAATGAGTTGCAGGAGAAGGCAAACATTAAAATAGATAAAGCTTCTACCATGAAGAGAAGAAATATTAGTAAATACTGGATTAGATTTTAATTCGGTCACAAAGTAGTAGTATGGTAATATACATACTAAATATGAAAAAGCAAATAGTTCACATGTGGAAATACATGCTAGTAGTCGCCACTTAATTTATATATCTGGGTTAGGATTAGTATATTTAATGTAACTAAAAGAACATTTGCAGGGCTTTTTCTTTCGCTTTTTTGGTGTAGTCTGGTATCAAGAGAATGTTGTAGACTTGTTCTGTGGCAAGTGTTGAGAATTCAGAAGCAGCGTAGCAATTTGGGAAAGGAAAGATTGTTGGTGTTGAGTTACTCTAAATGTTTTGAAAGCTTTCATCATCTTGCTGCAAACAGGCAAAAAAAAAAAAATCTCCCAAAGGCTTTACAGGATTTTCTGTACATAATCTGTCTTGTGTTTCTAGTACTCAGCTTGCTTCTTCATAGAAGAGCTTTAAATGTGTAGATGATCTGTAATTTCACTGTCTTGAAATACCGCTTTTGTCTAACACTACTAAAATAATTAAAATGTGTACTAAAGCTACTCTGAGTTTGTTTTTTTTTCTTTTAAAGTTGCATAGCACCACAAACTCGGTTAAAACAGTCTAGAAATTTGGTTTAGGGATGTTTTTTTCCAGCGGAAAAATTCAAATGTGTGTATGGGAATAGGCGTGAGTACTGTGGCATTTGTGAAATGTAGTATCTCTGTTTGCAAGAGCAGCAGAATGGCTGGAAGCCCTGTCTGAAAGTTGACAGCTGAGTTATCGATGAGGAAATGCTTCTGTTTCCAGAGCAGTTGTAAACAATATGTCATTGTGATATTCTGCTTTCCACGACCACTAAGTTGGAGTGAATAAGGTAAAAGTGGCCACGCTGATTCAGACTTCAAAATTGATCCAGCTCAACCTTCTTTGTCCCGTGGAGGTTATAAAAGGATACATAGGGAAAGGCAAGAACAGGGTGAGTTTGCGGGCTGTGCTCATTTAAAACTCCGTCTTCAGCAATTTGCTGCATGTAGGATTTCCTGAGCCTGTGGCCACTCTATTTGGTAAGCAAGTGAGCCCCTCTGGAAGAGAAAGTGATAAGGAGCCCAGAACTGCACACTGAATTTGGAGTGTGGGGAAACCATGGATTTATGCAGTGGTGTGATGATCTTTCTGGCTTTTCCAGCACTGCTGCTCTCTTCCCAATTCCTTTGCTAATCATTTGTAACATAAGGTTTACTCTTCTGACTGCCATTCAGCTTCAGGTGGATGTTTTAGCAAAACCAATCAGTTGTAACCCTGAGATCATCTTCCTAAGTGGCAACAATCAGGCCAGAGCCTGTCATTTTGTATGTGAGGCTGGGCTTGGTTTTCCATGTATGAGTTGATAAATTTATCCATAATGAATCTGGTTTCTTGTTTTAGTTCCTCAGTCCTGCAAAGCTACGCCATTCTTTGTGTGTGTGAATATACATTAGTGCATGTAGTATGTTGTACCTAAATGCTGTAGTATTTGACTTGGGCTCTTATGCCCTCTCGTCTTCACGCTCGCTCTTGCTGTGAGCCCAGGAGCCTTTTCTTTACCTCGGCACGTCACCCAGCTCTGATGGGAGAGCAAGAGAGAGGGTGCTTGTGGCTGGCGTTACGTGCACCCTTTTGGGAGATGAGGCATAGAGTCTCGAGTCTCCTCTGGCCGATGGTCACATCGCCTGGGAATTTCTCATGCTTTGTCAGGCTACTGCATCCAAAGAATGGACATTATTTTCTTTTCATTCCCTTCTGCACCCGCAGTTCCCTTTCAAAGGGGAACTGGTCCTGCTTTCAAAATAGATAACGTAAGCACCTATTGCCAAGGGAGGATTGCAGCGGCGATCCTGAGCGGACACAGGCATCTATTTTTGACATTCAGGGAGGCACCCAAGTCTGAAAGAAGCTCTGGTTTAACACATTCCTTTCACCAGCTTTTCCTTTCGCTGTCATATCTCATTGCTGAGATGTGAGTTAGTGCTGTGTGGTGTGTTATGTATTTTACTTCAAACAAAATGTAAGAAGCCTCCTGATGCGCTGTGGGCTCTGCCTTGGAAAAATCCAGCTCAGTGTACTGACAGCTCTGAATCTGACTCCGTGTAGTTGTACAGTTGTACACTCTGATTCAGGGTGTAGTTAAACAGTTCAGAGCTATGGATTCTTTTCTGGAAGAGGTGATACAGTGCTGAGCAGCCAAGACCCTCAGTCCTTACCTAGCTCCTGAAATTCTTCAGCCTTTTCCAGTCCTCTCTGTTTCAGAGAGGTTTTCATGACAGTCTCTGCTGATTTGGTTTTTTGGGCAGGGCATGGGGGTATTTTTGTCTTTGTCATTTTGGGCATCTAGCATAGATGTGTTTCTAGAGGATTTTTCAGTCTAAGTGCAAAAGACACAAATCAGAACAATTAAATTAATAGCGTTGTTTTAAGGAGGGTCATTTTGAAGGGAAAAAAGCTCTAGACAAATATATAATAAATTAGTTCAGAGACTGTCTGTAAATATTTGGGAAGTATTTCATCAGTGAAATTGGTCTTTGAGTTAAAAAACCCAACTTGCTGGAGCCTTCTGCTTAGGTTTAACAAATCTCCGTGCTTCTGTATGTAATTGCTTTGCTGGTAAATGAGATCAGTTTCTATATTAATAAGTAGGTCTGTTTAGATTTGTGTACATTTAAATAGGATGCTCGAGTTGATGATTCTAGTGAAGCTGTGCTGACTCCCATGTCCCTGTGGAGTGTGTCCTGTGAGCTCTGCTCCCCAGCTGGTGCGAGGGGAGACACTGAATGGATTTTAACTCCCATCCAACCCTGGAGTAGGCAGGAGAGCGGCCAGAGCATCCGGTGAGCTGGTGTTAGGACGGGGAGACCCTGGAAGGAGGGTGGTTCCAGCAGGAGCTTCACGGGTTCAGTGAGGATTGGCTTCCCTGCTTGTTTTGTTTTGGTTTTTTTCCCTCCAACTGTGCTGGGCGAGCAGCCAAAAAGGAATCCCAATAAGCAATTCATGAGCTAACAAGAACTAAAATGATATTGGTATAACAGGCTATTTCTGTCTCTATTCCCCTTTCTCCCCCTGTCCTCATCTAATAGGAGATTTTACAGCTTGGATGACAAAAAAACCACCCCAGAAATCCCATAGGAAGGTTCCCAGGTCTCCTAGTGTCTGCAGCAAACCCTGTCAGAAAGGCTATTTATCATGTGTTGGTGTGAAATTACAGGTGCAGAATAACTTAGCTGATGTCAGAGATTAATGCATATTTTCTGCCGGTCAGCATCACTTGGAGATGGATGCGGCTGCTCTTGTTGACTGAAAAGTTTAGTTTTCAAAATATAGTTTCAGCTCATGTATTATTATGAAGTTTTATGTCCAAGTCAGTGTTTATAAATGAAAACAGTTTTGGTTTTTTTTTAAATTTTGCACACAGTTTTAAAAATGGATATCGGGACCCTTTTTAAAGCATGAAATTTTTTTTTTGACCAAAAACTCTTTAACCAGTATGGCCTGCAGAGCATCACTGCAGCTGGTAAATAAAGTTGGCTGAGAGGAAGTTGACAGCATGGGTAATTGTGTAACTGAACTAATAGTGATACCTTTGTACGTTTTACTCACGGCTTCCTCCGCTCCGTTTCCCGTCTCAGTCCAGGGAAGAGTTGCCCCTCACCATAGCAGGGTGGGACGGGGATTACACCCCTTCTGGCTGCTCCGGAGCAGAAGCTGGGGGGTGCCAAAGTCCATTTGCCTGAAAGTCATCCATGTTCATTTGTCTCTCTTGCAATCAGTGAAGCTGGAGAAAACACTTCTGACGTTTTGGGAAGTACCTAAGCAAAAAAAATGTTGGATGTTACATTTCAGAACAGAGCAGTGAAATGTGATTTGCACATGCACTCGTTTTCATGCAATTTCTCCTCCCTCTATGCAAATGTGGCCTTTTTTTAGAGCAACTCCTGCAGATTTCTGCTTGGGTCTCTCTGGAAGTCAAATAGTTCAAACCAGTAGCAGTTCCATAACTACAGTGTTAACCCCTTAAAGCCAGAACATGAGCAATGGGGTGAGCTTCATCAGGACCATTTTCTAGCTTTCAGCAGGATAGTGTTCAGTATGGAGCTTGTGTTTATACTATATATAAGTTCTATTTATAATGTTTATTAGTATATGAAGAGCACTGTTTCGGCTTTGATTACATAAAGGAAGGAATAAAATTTACTTGTGGCAAACTAACTTTTTTGATACTTTCTGCACTTGATTTCTGTGAGTATTTATGTTTTCTGCAAAGTGAAGTACGAGTTTAAGGTTTATATTTTGAACAGGGACATGCTGTTCTTGTATCATTAGAATGAAACACTGATTTTTATTTTTTTTATTTTCTTTTTCTAATACAGCAAGAGTCAGATTGGCATAAAGCTTGTATAGTTACAATACAGAGCCCCCACTTTTAGTCTGTGCACCACGAGCAGCAGCGGAACCATAGCACTGGGAAGGGAGACGAGAGCGTGGGAACATTCTCTGCTTCACTCTTTCAGGAAAAAAAGATGCAAAAGGAAGAATGTTTATTTTGTCCGTAGCATGTTGAGGATCTGGTTATAGAAAGTGTAAGCTGTATAGCATTACCCACATGCCTCATGTTGAGAACTGCAGCTTTCCTCTCTCGTTAAATAAGTAACATTTTAGATGCTGGAGATACAAGCTGTCCTTGTTAAGCTTTTGTGTTGATTTTATTACAAGGGAATACTGAAGTTGAAGAATTGAGTAAGTACCTGCAGGTTTGACTAGGAACTTGTCTGGAAGTAAAACACAATGATTTATCGTGTTTGTTTATAGCTGCAGAAAATATGAAAAACACCGTTTTTTCCCCTATTCATTGCATTTATGTTCTTTTAGGATGTAGCAGTTTTATGTATTGGCTAAATTCCAGACCATTTCAAATGATAAGATCAGTGTCTTAGTTTGATCCCGAAAGGCTCAGGGTATAATCAGAACCATCGAGTTGTAGCACATCTCTAATGTGCTTGTCTAATTCAGCGCTGTACAGCTTGAAAACCCCTTCTTCTTAGCTTTTGGCTCTAATTAACATTTAGATGTTTCGTGATCATTGCTTAAGTTCCTCTGCCATGTGAAATTCATGTCTGCTTAGGGAAAATAATCACCAATTTACTTCTACAATGCATATAAATCAACCAACTCTTTTGTTCCATCTACATTTATATGCAATCAAGAAAACCAATTTAATCATACTTTCCACTGTACGGCACCATGGCTTGTAAAGCAAGGAGAAAAATATTTTCAGCTATGCATATGATATGAAGACCTCCTAGAAAATTCTGGTTTTAATGGGTTTGTTGCACTTTGATGCGTTCAATCTGGATATCGAGAGAAGTATAAAGTAGTTAGGAAAGAAAGTAATCAACTTCAGTACTGTAATGAGGGATGCTGAAATACATATGGGAATTGCTGCTGTGTTTTATCGGTTTATCAGGTTTTTAAAAATGGGAATATAAAAGAGTATTTGCTGTCGATCTCAGAAGCAGAACCATCAGCAGCAATGACTTCCTGAAAAACTAGTGTGTCTGTTGTTTCAGTGGGTGTGAGACTCTCCAGTGCTGTATCTTGTTTAGTCCTGCTGCTTTGTCCCTGGGATTTTGTATCAAATGTATGTGTCAGAGCTCACCCTGTGAATGAATGAATGAATGGATATCTTGTTTATTCAGATTGGTGGAAATAAGAAATTTCGGCCGAAGATAAGATCTTTATTCCCCAACCACTCTGACAATATTAATATGGGTTTTATATCTCAAATATAATAGCTAAAGGAACATTTTGTTGTTAAATTAAAGGGCTCCTTCCTGATGTGTCTGGATTATTAAATGCTGAGGTAAAAAAAACCCTATTATGAATTACTGTTTGATATTAGCCTTGTACATCACAGTTGCTGCAGTGAGGAAAAGAATGTCCTTATGTGATCAAATCAAGTTCTGTGGATTTGTAGGAAAGGGAGAGAGTGGCCCAAAGTGTGACAAATAGCTCGGACTAGATAAACTGATTGACCAAGTTGTATTTCTCTGCATTACACTTTCCTTCTGATAACATCCTCCTGCTGTTCATCGGTGTCTTTTGCAGTCTTGTGGGAGTGGGGCAGCCCTAGGAGCTGTTTCCTCCCTATTTTGCTGTCTGGTGAGAGTGTTATTTAAGCCAATCTGTTTGGCAATTCTGCCTGATTCAACACCTTGCATATGACAGATACTGTCCCTTATCCTGAGATGGGATGTATATGTTTTGTGTTTTTCAGCTAATTTCAATAGGATATAGACAGATTGGCCTGCTGTTGTACTAAAGAAAAATTTAAGGACCTGTATCTGTTGATTTAGTAAATTAGTAAAATGAATGGGAGTCGGATTTCTGCAATATATTGTGGTGTGTGAAAAAAGGTTTCATTGACTTAATTCTTAAATTATTTTAAAAGGATGAGGTCAGAAAATGTAATTAACTCCCCCTGAGCTCTGCGTTAATAGCCTTCCACTGTTCTTAACTGTGTAAGGCTTGCACTGGGGATTAACTGTAGTCTTAAGTTTGACAGTCAGGGGCGGGAGAATTAGTGAGGAAGTACTCAGCAGTGTTGAGTTTAGTAACAGAATGACACCAACTTGTCGCTGCCTTTTAAACTGTCCCTGTATCTCTCCCTGCCTTTCTGTCTTGCCTGGTGACAAGGTCTGCCCAGAGAGGTACCCCCAGACACTGCAGGAGTTAAAATCTTAAACCTTCTCATTGTTCCATAATGCTACAAACTCTATTTTTTTTTTCTTCTTTTTTCCCTCCACAGGAAATGACCTAGAGGCCTTACAAGTACATTTGTGCATTTTTGTTCCGAGTCTCCAATTGAGGGCAAACGCAGTCTGGAAGCACCACTTCTTAATGTTACAACGGAAACAACTACCTCAGCAAAGAAGGAAAGGAGGAAAGGGGAAGAAGGCTTGCAATAATAAACACTCTAATTTTTAATAGCTTATACTTGCAAAGTCTTCTGTAAGCAGAGTCCAGATTCCGCCCCCCCCCCCCTCCAGTATTAACAACAGACACTACAAGTAAACCAATTTGGCAGACTGGATCTGTCAAGACATTTGAAGATATTTGATCTGCTGACACAAGGATTTGCTTTTTCAAGGAAGGAGCCTCTGCACTGCTTTTATAATCGCTGTTGATCAGTGGTTTGCTCCACTTTTCCTGATGTTACTAATGGGGAAATCGCATTAAGGTATTGCTTCTCAAACTATTATTTGCATTGACAAAAATAACTTTTGTAGACTTAACAGCAATGACAATAATATGCTCATGAAGACATTGTAGACGATAACTTCTCTGCTCTGGCGCTACTTTTCTGTGTGCGGAGCAGAACACCACACGAGAGAGAGAGCATTAAGATAACTTCAGCTTGCTTTTTTGAGTACAGTTTATAACTGCAGCAGGACTGCACCGAACACTGAAAACACAAAGTCAGCAAATCTGCTGCCTTTCTCACTGCTGATACAGATTATACAGACGCTTGCCTTTTTGAAATGCCTTTTGTGAAACCTATGTACACAGTCCTCCGCTGTTACTGTACGTAACCCTATATTCGAGGAAGGAATTTGACAAGTGATTGTTAATTTGAGAAATCCTTGGACAAGCACTCACTTATGTATTGCTGTAGTGCACAAGAAAGCAAAATGGACTATAAGCGGCGCTTTTTGCTTGGCGGGTCCAAGCAGAAAGTGCAGCAACACCAGCAGTATCAGATGCCCGAGCTGGGCAGGACCCTGAGCGCGCCGCTGGCATCCACCACCCCGGCGTCCCCCCTGGTCTCCTCGGCCGCTGCGGGCAGCTGCGGCCACCCCGTCTCCCACACTACTCCCATCGCCGACATCCAGCAGGGAATCTCCAAATACCTGGATGCACTCAACGTGTTTTGCCGTACGAGCACTTTCCTTACCGAGCTTTTCAGCAGCGTATTTAGGAACTCGCACTATTCTAAGGCAGCTATGCAACTGAAAGACGTGCAGGAACATGTCATGGAAGCGGCGAGTCGACTCACAGCAGCAATAAAACCAGAAATAGCAAAAATGCTGATGGAACTGAGTGCTGGAGCTGCGAACTTTAAAGATCAAAAAGAGTTCAGCCTACAAGACATTGAGGTAGGTTACCTGGGGGGATTCTGTCGGGCGTGTGAATTTGTGTCACTCTCTCTAATTGGACTTCTCTTCAAAATCACTTGTACAGCAAAAGTGCTCTCTGCCTTGTTTGTGTTTTTGGGCAGTGCTGGTGAAAAGAGAAACTCTTCTATTCTTATGTTTTCTTCTTAAAAGTATTTGCAATGCCCGACTTGCAACTATGATAGGAGTGTGCTGGTACTCATGATATGAGTATGCTGGAAAAGCTGCTGAATTAAAAATAATCGTGAATTGAACAAATGAGTTTTCCAAGTGGGGTGGAATTCAGAGGGGAAAACTGGATGTTACAATACTTAAATAGAAATGTTCAGCCTCCCAAGTGGAGGCCACTGGGCAGCAGTTGTGAAGCAGTTCTGGGGCTTAAGGTAGTCATATGCTGAGTAGGAGTCAGTGTTGTGCGGCTGCAAATAATAAATCAATGGTGTTGCTGTTGTGCCAGGAGGTGGTTGTCAGGTATTTAACACGACTATAACCTGTAAGAGCCGTGAAATAAGCATTTAACTCTTTGCTTTGGTTACTATGGCCTTAAACACAAGAGTGCAGCTGTGCACCGCTGCTGTTGCACGTAGAGAAATAGTGAGCAGCTGGAGAGACCCCGAGGAGAGTAGCACAAGGAATCAGACATGCAGGAAATGGGACTTCAGAGGAGAGGTTGGACAGGCTGACTCTGCAGAAGAGAGGACTGAGAAGGAAAACCAGCATTGTTCAGGTGTGTAAGAAGAGGTGGCAGCGTTCTGTTCCTCACGGCCACGGAAGGTGGAGCGAGAAGTAATGAACTTCAATTTCAGAAGGATTCATATTAGATGCTGTGGACACAGTTTGCAATGTCAGTGAAGCAGCGAGGTGGAGTGCTGCGAAGGGCAGGGAGCCTCCAGCAGGAAGAACTTCTGGAACAGGTTAAACCTGGTTCTACCAAAAGTGACCCAGGTGAAACTGCTCCTTGCTTGGGACAGCGGGATGCCCTCTGGGGAGCCTCTCCTGCTCTGCTTGGCTGTCACTTGAAGACTGAGCTATTTGTGCTGCAATTTTAAATAATAATTTTTTTTAAAAGTGTGATTTGGGTTTTTTTTCCCCCTGATGTATAAAAAAAGCTAACATTTCATCAAACTACCAGAAGGATTAAAAAAACTCACAACGGAAGCAGAAAAGTATAAAAGGCCTGACTTATCAGAGTGCACTGACCAGGGGAAACGAGGGGAAAAGAGTGTGAGAGGTGGTGTCATTTTCTCTTGGGAATTACAATGGTATCTGATGGTGCTTTTGCAGCGTCTCTAGCAGGTGACTGAAAGAACTTCCAGCTCTGAGAAGGAACTGGGAGCAGTCCCGTGCTTGAGTGGCAGCTCAGCAATACTCTAGGAAGGGGAGCTCCAGGGCCTCTTATCCGAGGGATGGATGTGGAATTGTGTGGGAGCCAGCGGGAGGTGGGGTGTAAGTCTTGGGGGCTTGGGAGGACAGAGCCCCAAATTCCTGGGAAGGATGTGAGAATGAGGCTGCTTCTATGCCTGAGCCCAGCTGAGGAAAAGGTACTTTCCTTAAGCCTTCCTCAACAAAGGCTGTGTGTTTTGAGGAAGAATAGGATATATAAGCAGAGCGGGGTTGGCTTCAGAAATTTAGGAGAGCGCTGTAGCCTTTCTGAGGTGCCACAGGTGCCATCTTGTCTAGTGGGCTCAGGGAAGGTGACAGCAAGAAAACTTCCAGTTCTGATGAACATGCACCACCTTGGGTTTGGACTGAAAAGGGCTGTGCAGGCTGCGCTGCAGCAGCGGTGGGAGAGGGGTTTAATTTATTGGGTCTGTAGCAGAACAGAGCTTGCTAGTGCCGAGCTGTTGGCCAGCGTGTGGAAGAAGGTGACTTCTCTTGATCAAAGTGTCAGTGACAGATGGAGTTTCCCAAGGCTGCTTAATTTCAGAAATGTAAATGCTGATTTTTATTTTCTGCCTTTCCTTTTTGTTTTTCAAAAAGCTTAGAATTCTCAGGTGTTTTGTGCCTGTGTTTTGTGTCTGGGTGAGGAACAACTTGGAAATGAGGGGGAACAAGGGTATAGTTTAAGTTTTCCAGATCTGTTTTGTAAGCTGGAAGAATGCACTAAAACTCTGCTTCTGTTCATAAAAGTGTTAAAGGAAATCCGGGGGGTGGGAATTTAAAAGTGGACAAAAGTTTGTCTATTTCCTCATCTTTTGTGAAACTTCGAAGCAGCCTCAGTGCTGCAAAATACAAAGAGTGAGTCTTGGTTTAATTCCCTGGAGCTTGTGCCTGGCCTTGGAAGTGGTGGCAATGACAGAGACGTACCCCTTGTGTTCCTGCACAAAAGGGAAGCACCAATGGGCACAGGTTATTCGCTTGGACGCTCTGTTTTGTATTAAATGGAGACAACTTTGGGCTTCTATGTGTATAAAGTAACTGAAGATTTTTGAATAAGAAGCTTGTGGGATAAAAATGTCTCAGTAAATAAAAAATGTAGGTTTCTCTTAGCAAACATTGTAAAGCCCAATTTAAATATTTTTTTTATTATTATTATCTTGCCTGTGATTTTCAGGGATTGCATTCAGACTTTTCCGAGTTGAGGAACTATTAGCAGCAAAAAGCTGCTTCAAATCAGTAGAAAATGCTGGAGCTGGCTGGAGTGACACACTCTTATCTTGGTCCCTGATCTAGGTCTGCTCTCAGATCTGCTAGCATTGTCTTTAGAAATAGTTTTGTATTACATTTTAATTGCTACTTTTTAGTTTTTAAATGCTTATCACTTAAATGGTCTTTTGTTAAATTATGGTGAGCATTTAGTAGCTGTCAATATCCGATTATCATCACTCCTGGGCTTCCAGGCTGGCTCTGGGCAGGCCTGGGGCTGATACTGAGGTGTGCAGGTGCAGCCTCTGCTGGGATCCCGTTTATCTGCTGGGTGGCTCGGTCAGGGAGTGGGATTGTGGCTTCCCCTGGAGGGGGTTTGGTCGTGAGATTGTTCTTCAGAACTGCAGGACATTGCTACATAGTGCAAATGAATAATATTCTGCCCACTTTCAGGGATATGTGGGAAAGGGGGTTATCTGGTCATCTGGTGCATCAGTTGGAGTCGTACCTCACTGTTCCCTTCATTATACTGGTGTTTTAACCTGCTCTCTTCAGTGCCAGTGAGGACTCTGTGAAGGCATATGAGGGTCGTAGGAAACCACTGAATAAGCATGTTGTGGTGTTTGGTTTTTTTCAGAGTTTTGTTTGTTTAGGGAAATAGCCCCTGTCCCTCCCCCTACCTCACACACACACGCCCCCCCCCAAAAAAAAAAAAAAAAAAAGAGAAAAGAGAAGCAGCTACTACATAAAATGGTCCTGGGAACTGCAGGTGAGTGTTTGTATCAAGTCTGGAAGACTGACACTGGTTATTTGCTAACTTTATTAGTGATAGTGCTCTGTTTGGAAGAATCTGCTGTACAAGATTTGCATACCAGGGAATTTGCATGGCATCACCATTCAGCAATGAAATCTGGCGTTTTCACGTGTGCACTTTCGCCAGCAAAATATTCCAAAGTGGATTGTGTGCCCCCATGAGGAGGATCATAGGTGACAGCATGACCTCACACTGCTTCTCCTGCTATGTGCCCAGTTTGATTAAACTGTGGCAGAGAAAAGGAAGGCTGAGGCGAGACCTCCTCAGAAAGTCCCTTTGCTTCCAGCTGCCTGGACAGGATGGCAGGTTCCCTTGGGTACAGTCATTCAGCAGCTGAGAGCGCTGTCCTGCCTGATGACGGGCTAGGGACATCACTGCTAGAGCTGTATTTCTTGGGACAAAGCGTTTGCAAGCTGAAGAGCTCATGATTCAAAGAGATGGATTAAGAAACCACCAGCGCTACCAAGACAAACTCGCTAATTGACACCTGTGATGATTCCAGTTCACCTCGGGCTACTACACAGTCTCTAGGTTTTGGTTGGTTCTTATTAAGGTCTAAAGCAGGAGGCTCAAACACTTCTGCATGTGGAAAGTAGGGAGAAAAAAAAAACTTGAAGAAGAGATGGTGGTGTCAACTGTGAAAAAACGGCATCCGTACACAAATACTGTTCTGCAGATTTCACAAGAGATTTGGTATATGGCTTTATGCTCCTCGGGAGCTGCTGGCCAGCCCTGGCTCTGTGTGTTGAACTGGTGGTGGTCGTTCTTCTTTCCCACAATTTAGACAGAGTCAGCTCTTTGGAAGAAAATCCTCCAGAAGTGAACTTTAAAGCTGAGTGAGTTTGGCATCTGCAGTGAGTGTTTAACAGTGCAAAAATCCTCCACCACTTGGATTTTATTTAAGCAGTTAAAACCATCCTTACCCATTTCTGAGCAAGACACAAATAGATTATTTTTCAAACAAAACAGAAGTTCAGCAAAGCAGATGTTACTATTTAGCTTTGCTGTTTAACATTGTAAATTACACCAGGAATGTTGTGTGCTGCCACTTAAAAACTAAATCAGTTGTTTATTTTGAGCATTATTCCCAGGCAGGGGAAACTTCAACCTCTGTACCTTAAATATTCTTTGAAACTTAATCGGCTTGGAATTCCTAATGAGTCCTACTTTCTTCTTCCCCCGAGAGCTGCGTTCTCTGCACACAGAAACACTCAGACAGCCAGTTGTCTTTTCCTGCAGTTTTCTTATCAAGCTTTCTAATCTTATAGCCAGGAAAGCTGGAGTTTCTCCATTTTATCATTTGCTGACTGATTTTTTTTAAAAAGGCAAACTCCACTTTCAGAGGTCAGTCAAAGTACCAAAAATGTTTAATTTTATGCCTTGTACAAAGAAGGGAAGTGATTGAACCAGAATGGAATGTCAAAAGGAGTCCGGATGCCGTGGAAGAAAGCGTTGCCACCACTGGTTCTTCTGCAGGAGATAGTTAATGCATATAACTGTTCTGTGACTGCAGAGTCCTGCCAGTAACATCATTGTGTCTGAATATTTTTATTCCAGAAGAATGTAGCTGAAAATAAGCCAGATGATTTATTTGCTCCAAGGCACGACGGCTTTGTACATTATCTGTGTATTTTATGAATTATTCCTAAAATGGAATTCAAGTTGAGTCTTTTTTAATAAATCAAAGTCAAATATACATTTTTCAACCGCTTTGTGTGACAAACTGCGTAGAAGAAAGAACACACTTCCAATAGGTTTTAAATACTTTCTGCAGTCATTTGGAAAATACTTGCTTCTCCGCTGCGTTGTGGTTACACTTTGGTGTATGCTTTGGTCTGCTGAGGAGAGCGTGGCCTGGGAGGTGACAGAGCCCTCCTGCTCTCGGGGATGTGTCCCCCTGGGTGGCTGCTCTCCATCAGCTCTCCCACACCTCATCATCCCTTTGGTGTCACCTTCTGCATTTGGTGTGGAGTAACTGGGGCACGTGTCTGTCCTTGGCCATAACTGCCATTAGCATTGGTGAGAGAGGGGGATGGAGAGGTAGAGGGGACAGGTTGGGGACGCAGAGACCAGCGGAGGTGGGCACCCGTCCCTGCTCTCAGCCCCACGGGTGGCACTGGCAGCCCTTGGCCTCCCGAGGGGGTTACACGTCCCATTACACGCTGGAGAGAAGGTTTGTGCCCGTGTTAGCAGTTCCTGTCAGACAGTGCAAGTGACGGGGCTCAGCTTTGTGCTGGCCTTGGCAGTCGCTGTTGTGTTCTGGAAACGGCACCGTGCGGCCACTGGGCTGTGTGGCAGAATGGTTCTCATGGTACCAGCTATTGCTCTGCTTGGAAGATAAACTGCTGGATTAAACTTTACTGATTTTTATGATCATGTTTTAAAAATATTCAGATTTTCATTTTGGTTTGTTTTTTCTTTTAGCATAAATTCCGCTAGCTCTATGTGCAAGTGGGTTTTGCTGTTGACTTTGTCCTTGTAATAGGCTACTCCCATTTTTGTATTGGCTCATGTTCTCGATATTGGTAAGTAACTTAACAAGCTTTTCATTCTTCAGATAACCATCGCTTGAGTGCAGAAGTAAAAATGACATGGGGTCAGTCTGATCTCCCCTTAATTCACAGAAATCAACGCTCACTCGCTGTTTACCTTACCTTAAGTAAATGGTTAAATATTATGATCCAAAGTGTTATTTTATTAAAAAAAAAAAAGTGATTTTAACTGAATTCCTTACCCCAAAGGTTTCCATGAAGTCTTCTGTTTGCTTGAATGGGGTCTGTTCCTTCTCCTGCAGGTCCTGGGGCGATGTTTCCTGACGGTGATGCAGGTCCACTTCCAGTTCCTGTCCCAGGCGCTGCAGAAGGTCCAGCCGGTGGCACACGCCTGCTTTGCTGAGGCTGTAGCGCAGGAGAGAAAGAACGTTAGTGGGGCTGGAGCCTCAAACGTGAGCCCCACTAATGAGCTGGAAGATGCAATAAGGTCCTGGAGGGGAGCAGCAGAGGTACGGAGCTCTTGCTGCAGTGACGTTGTGTTTAGTGAAATATTGGTTACATTTAGTGAAACCTCAGCTCAGGCTGGGTGCCCTAATAAAGGAAGAAAATCCCTGATTTTAAAGACATGCTCTATTTGAAGGGAGGGAACTTAGTGCAGTTAATTCCTCATGCTAACACTTGCTTTACCTTTATGGTGACTGCACTGTCTCTGCTCTGCGTGAAGTGTTCTTTGTGGTACGATTGTACCTCAGGAGCATGCAAACAGTGGAAACAGCTCTTCGTTATTAGTAATGAATTAACAACAATCAAATGGGGTTTGGCAGCAGAGGGAGTGTGAAAAAAAACTCCATATGGCAAGTCTTTGCAGAAGCAGAGCAAAATCTTGATAAAAATAATTTAGATAATGTCTATTTCTCTTAAATTTTGAGCATGAATTCTATTTTATATGTAAAAATCTTTATGTAACTTCTAAGACTTTTGTCTTAATGCTGTTAAGCTTTATGTTGCTCAATCCATCAATAGCTGGAATGTCAATCAGATTACTTCAATGTACCACTCTCGGGGCTTGTATTTTCACAAACGCTTAAATCTGCAGAATCCTTACTTTTTCCACTAAAAAAGTCCTTCACAAAGAAGAACAGTTGTACGAGCTTCTCTGCTTTCCCCTTGCACTGCCAAGGTCTGTGGGCTGATAGATCACTGAGGGCCCAGTTCCCTTAAATTCAAGTAACTTGGAGCATGTGCTTTTAAAGTCTAATTTGGGAGCCCCACGGGCAGGTTAATTGCCTTGACTGGAACTCTTGTCAAGGTTGCCATTTATCCACTAACATCTGCAAGGTATAGGAAAGCAAACAGGTTTCCTTCAGAACTAGGGATGCAGAGGAATTGTCTGTAAGTTTTACTGCAGCGTACATTTATTTAACTGGATAAAATGGGATTTGGGAGTCCTTTAGGTTTATTACAGATAATTGTAACGGGTCTAGTCCTGGTATAGCTTTACTCCTTTTTTGCATAAAAATAGTTAATTTTATGTTTAATATACTTGGTTCCTTAAAACTGTGTTACAATTTCTACAAATGCCCTGTAATTGCTATCAAGTTTGTTTAAAATGTGGTTAAAATTAAACTTAGGTTTGCAGAATGTCGGACCTTAACTTTCTTTTTTACCTCCTTAAGAGCCCATTTCAGCTATTTCTGATAATAAAGTCTGTATTTCGAAATAGTTGAGTACAAGTATTGCACTAATCAAATCCTTTATTAAATGTGCGTGGGGAGGAGAAGAGAAAAATACAGATTCTCCGGAATTCCAGAATAATAATAGGAGAAACTTCTCCAATTTTTATGATTGACTAAAATAAGTATTTGTGTGGTAGTGTAGGATAGCTTTTCTCAAATTGCAGCACAGTAATCACTCTTAATTTCATAAAATACACCACCTGCTGTACACAGGAGTGTCTGTACCCATGAGTAAAAGGTACCCTCTGTTTCTGGGGCAGTACCTTTATATTGAAGTTCGAGTCCCTCCTCTGTAACAGGATCCTCAGTTCTGGGCAGGAGCTGAAATAGTAACAGCAAACAATGTGAAGTTGGTAGCCAACACCTGTATCCATGTGCCAGACACATGACGGGAGACTTCTACTTTCAACATAGCAGTAGACGTTTAATAAGAGGTTTAATCACCTCCTCTAGATCCTTTCCACCAAGTGCTGCTTCTCATCTCCTTTATAATGTTTTAAACTCAGGGGTTTTTTTGTTCTTTTTAAAATTTAATTAAGCTTGACCTGGTTTAACATTGCACCTCTTCACCCTGGATTTTGATTTTCCATGACAGGCCACATCCCGACTGCGAGAAAGAGGTTGTGACGGCTGTTTGGCAGGAATTGAAGTGCAGCAACTTTTCTGCTCGCAGAGTGTGGCAATCCCTGAACATCAGCTCAAAGAGCTTAACATGAAAATCGACAGTGCTCTGCAGGTGGGTTTGTGAGTCTGCGGCTCTCGCGTGCGGGTGGTGCAGCCCCTGGGGGAGGGATGAAGTGGGGAAGGAGGGTGTTACTGCAGCGGTATGTACCACGGGCAGCGAGGTGTCTGAGTGTTGGAATCTTACGATCCATGTGTGTTTGCTGTAGAACTGAGCGGGGTAGATCCACATACCAATTCTTGTGTACGCATGCAGCCGCATGGCCTGCAGCTTGGTCATCCCCCTCTTCTGTCTCAACCTTCTGTTCCCACCAGGCGTACAAAGTGGCTCTGGAGAGCTTAGGCCACTGCGAATATGCCATGAAGGCTGGCTTCCACTTGAACCCCAAAGCTATTGAAGCGAGTCTTCAGGTAGGATCTGCTAAACCCGCTCCCTTTCATCCCCCCAAACCTGCAAAATAACTACCTTAAAAAAGAAAAAAAGTAACTCATATTAGGTTTTCTAACGTCTTCATTTCTTGTAATCAATCTGCTGTGTATTGCAGGGCTGCTGCAGTGAAGCTGAAGCCCAGCAAACAGGCAGGAGACAGACTCCACCTCAGCCCATTCAGTGTGAGCTGCCCACCGTTCCTGTGCAGATCGGATCCCAGTTCCTGAAAGGAATATCCTTTAATGAGTCTGCAGCAGAAAACCTGAAGCTGAAAACGGTAATAACCCTGAATCCAACCACAGGAGTCGGGGGTAAAAAAGGAAAAAAAGACTAGAACCCCTTAAAACTCAGAGAATAACTGCAGTAGAAGTTCAGTGCCGAACTTGTATTTAAAAGTGTGTATTTTTAGCCTGGCTTCCTGTGGAAACAAGATGTTGATAACATTGTAGGTCCATAACTGATAACGTTTTAACCACCTGGGCAAATTCAGTCCAATCCGAGAGAAGCAGAGAAGTCCAGGAGGTAACAAAGCTTCCATGAACTCTTTGAAAATAGGTTTGTTAGGCATCAAAGAGTGGAAAGTGAGCCCTTGTGGATGCCCCAACCAGGTGATGCCCTTCAGAGCTCTTACCCTCTTAGGTGCCTAAATAAGCCTGGCCCAGACCCTTCCAGTGCTAAGGGAGGGACTTGAAAATATTTTTTTGTAACGAAGCTCCTTTTAGTGTCTCTTAAGAAATTGCAATCAATTTTTTAAAAGATAGTTTTAAGTTGTAGAGAAGTTAATTCTATTTTCAGTATAAAGGAATGGAAAAGATGTCCATTCATAAGTAATTTGGGCAATTTCAATCAGCATTTTCATGGATTTTTTTTTTTTTTTTTTAGTTAAGCCTGGTTCCTTGCCCCTGAAACAGTTGAACAATCCACAGCTCAAAATGCTGCTTTTCTGTTGTCTTTGCAGTGCTTTTTGTAATTTTGATTAAACCATCTTGCAAGAATATAAGCAAAGATACTCTTTATGACTTTGGAGGAGTATCGTGTTCCAGGTAGCAGAGGTCCTCTGTGTTTCTGTTCTGCAGTTGAGCTCTTCTAGTTATATGAGGCTGTTGGGAGGTAACAGACAGTGTGGGTTTTTGGAAAACGTGTAGAATAATGATAAATGTGTGTGGAAGTTGGGGTTAGCATTTCTGAATCCTGTCTTTAGCGTGACAAAGTGTTACTGACTCTTTCCAGCACACAATGCTGCAGCTGATTAAGGAAGCTGGATGCCATAACGGACTTACGCCACGGGACGACTCTCCTGTCACTGAAGTCCTCAACCAGGTCTGTCCTTCCACCTGGCGAGGAGCCTGCAAAACTGCTGTACAGCTCCTGTTTGGCCAAGCTGGACTGGTGAGTGACTATCCATAGGCTTAGCAAAAGAGAAAAAAGGCTACATAAACCTGCTGAAGAGAAACTAGGTATTTTAAGGAGTTTGGAAATTAATTTCCAATGTCTCTACGTTGCTCCATTTTTAACACTGCAGCTGACTTGATTTATGAGCAAAATGTGTCCTTGTAGAATTGCAAGTTCATAGCCGGTATCCATAGTTGTTAGGAGCAGAAGAATGTGCTGTGTGCTTCGTGGTCTCTGTTATTAGAGAATACACAAGAAATGCAACTCCTAATTCATAGTGAAATAGAATTTTCAAATCTATAGATGACCATGTCAAAAAGAAACACCCCTTCCCCCCTTCTCTCAGATCAGCTTTAAGAACTGCCCTTTTTTCATTTCCTCTCGGAGTGGAAGCTGGGTTTCCTGCCCATAGCCCAGGAAGTTCCCTGCACCAGGCGATGCTGCCAGACGGAGCCAGTGGGTGCCTCGCTGCAGACACGGGTGCTCTTCAGAACAAACCCCACAGATTTTACACTGTCCAAACAGCTGCTACAAACAGGTGCTGGGAACATACTCTGATAAGAAAATGCAGTTGTGCTCCCATAGCTAATTGCTGCAATCCCTATATTAATAAAGTGTTTGTTCAGGACCCAACACTTTTTGGACTACTGTGAGTTTTCATTTGACTGGACAAATAAAATGGGGGCGAGAATGCAATAGGAGAGGAAGGAAACACAAGCGTAAAGGCACAGCGCGGCCTCTGATCGCTCCTCTCCCGTGTTCTTTGAGGCATTACCCTGCAGTGAGGTAAACGCTTCTTGTTGAGTCATATCCTGACCCTTTGTTCAAGGTGATGGCAGCATCAGGACTGCAACTAACTGTAATTTGCGATGAAGGGACCAGTATTGCTACTTACTTTGTAAATGTCACATTTTTCAAGTAAATCACACCGCTGACTAAGTGACTTTGACCTTCCATTCTAGGTCATTAAACTATACGGGCTTTTGGGTACCATTAAACCAATTTGGTACCACTTTGGTCCCATTAATAGGTTCTCCAATAATGGTGAATGATAAATCGTAAACAATACATTTGTCAGATATTTCTACCTTAGTGTTCCTTTGATACCAGATGTTAGATACTCCCTTAATGTTAAATATGTGATAGAGAAGTAGGCTCAAATCATACTGGAATTGAGCTGTGAAGAAGGGGACAGACCATCAGTACCATACCCTGCCATCAGTCCTCGCTTCCCTGCTGTGCTGGGATTTAAGGACAGGAGACGGTGCATTCACCACTTTGTGTTAGAAGTTTTCCAGGGAGGCGTAAGAAGGTGGGATCTTTGCAAGGAGAGAAAGCAACCGTGGAATAGTAGGATTGATCCAATTTCTACTTAGGCGTTTTCAAGGAAAATGTGTATTAAATATTACCAAGTACAAGAAGAACTAGAGACAAGGAGATGGTTATGTGGGATTGTGTCTTTACCTGCCATGGGTGCTGGGAGGCAGCAGCAAGGGGCAGGAGATAGGTTCTCTCTTGGCCTCTTCTCGGCAGCCCTGTGCGAGGAGTTCCTGGCTCCCCGGTGTCTGGAGGAGAAATACCTGGTAGGGTGCTGCGCCTCCCACCCTTTCCTTTGCTTTCCTTTCCGGGGGGGTCGGTGCTGTGCACACCCATGTCCTGCCCTGGTGAGATGTGGGGAATGGCCCGAGGCACACTGGGACTCAGGAGTCTGCAAATCTCCGTGTCCCCCTGTCTAGACATAACTAGTTAGACCTGCTGGTAATTAAAGCGCTGATAATTCTTCGGGTTTATCATAACATTTGAAGAGTTGTCAGCATGAAACGTCCTTACGCAGGCTCCCAAGCGATAGTGCTGATAGAAGGAATGTTAGTTGTGTTGAATCATGAATGTCTCCAGAGACTTTTGCATGAACCTCAGGTTCTCTGACAGTAGCAGGTTTCTCTCTTCAAAGGCTGAGTAACGAGCTGTACACACGGCAGAGTCCCTGCGAGCCTTCTCTCTCCTTCATTCCCGCTTTGATTTGTTACGCTTTGGGAGGGTGGGAAGGTTGAGGTTTTTCTTTTTAAACCATGTGCCATAATTTTTTTTTATGACGTTCAATTACGCCCGTGTGTAGCCTCCTGCACTGATGAGAAATTGTGATTTGCTTCTGTGGAGCGTTCTTTGGGAGGAGCCGGGAGAGGAAGCACCTGTAGAACCAGAACAATAGTGGGGTGATGCACAGGAAGCTGTCCTCCAAGCACCCACCAGGCGGGGAGGGAGACTGTGCTAATTTTAAGTTTATTTTGTGTAATAAATGAATCATGGGACAGTATTACGTAGTCTTTGGTTTACTTTAGTTTACTATTACTTAGTCTTTAGAAACTAAGCGGGGCTGCATTAGTGCAGAATTGTGTATAAATTTGTCATTTAAATGCCAAGTTTAAAAAAGAACATTACTTGACAGTTTCACTATCTTTAGCCTGTCTTGCCATGTGCTTTTTAAGAAGAAACTCTTAATTAAGAGCAGAAAGCACAATGAGACATGAATTAGTCAGTGGTGTTGTTTTGGGCTTCAGTTTTTTAACATAAGAATTTTTAAAAGTGCAGTTTTTACCTTAGCATATATATTAAGAATTATATTTTCAGATTTGGGTCAGCTGAAGAAATCTCCATGTTTGAGTAAAGGTAACATGTATTAAAATAGTCGAATTCAGAAGATGGGTGGGAATAAAGCTTTGAATCGGCCTCATTCAAAGCCATGAAGAGGTTTAACTGAGTCTCTACCCGTCTTCTTTTTGTGCTCCTGCATCTTCCTGTAGCAAAACTCAACGTGTGTTGCAGAAGCACTAAATCTCCTCATAATGTTTAAATCCCAGATGCTGTAACTCTGACCAAATGTTGAGAGATATTAAACTTTTTTTGAAAGGGAAGAAATAAAGATGGGGAGGGGGGAAATCACTCCTAAGAAAGCTCAGCCCACGAGCGTGGCCCTGCACGGCCGCCAGAAGGTGATGGAGGTCTGCACACAGCAGAGTCTCAGCTCCGGCTTCCAGGTCTGGGATGCAGACAGTATTTTTCTTGGGAGCTGAGAAAGATCACTCCTAAGTTCATCTCTGCTTATCCTAACTATATTGCAATACAGCTGATTCACAGATTACCAAATTACACAAAATTAAACCGGTAGAAATACAAGGAAAAAAAAGTCCTGGAGTTGCCCTGTTATTAAGTGAGCGGCATTTCCCTGGGTGGATAATAGCACGGCCATCTGTCACTCTGCTCGGACACGTTTGACAAGTTTGAATAAACTTGGGAAAATGCTGAGAGTCAGCTGGAGGAAAACTAAGGCCTTACGCTAAAATATCTAAAAGGTGGGAAATAACTGTGTGTCAGTGTCATTGGATGGTTTTGTCAGAGCAAGAGGGAGAGGAGACTCCCAGCATTACTCATATTTCACATTTCTTCATAACCGGTAATGGATGGCCAGTTAGAAGTAGAACCAGTGTAGGATGGTTGCAAAAAAGCCAGTTAAATCCCTGGAGGCTTCTTTCTACCAGAGGACTCCTGCCATTTGAAGGATAAATGGTGCAGCGAATCTGCTGGTCACTGGAGCAAGAACTGCTGACTGCTGCCAAAAAGCTGCTGGTTCAGCATGACCAAAATAGGACATTATGGAAATGATGAAAAAGGCCAACCCAGGAGAGTGGACAACAACAGAAAGCACGAACCAAATATGGAACTTACTATCACTGGTATTAAGCTTTAAATGAAGCTGAAGTGAATCCATTCCTTCTCAGTTCCATAAAAAGAAAGGTTCATGACAGAAGGTTAATTTTCAAGACTTTCATCTTCCATATATCTTCATGATGCCTTGCAGAAGGCTCAGAATTCAGCAAATTGAACAGTCCCTTTTCTTCCCTTCATGTAAAAGGGAATTAATAACAGTACGGTTCCGTTGGGTAGAACAGAGAAACACTGCTGTGGGATTTCGTAATTTAAAGGGAGTGGGGGGTGTTAAGAATTGTGAGCTCTGTGAAGGGTTTCAGAATATGTCTGCACTGCAGTTAAATTTAAAATATTTTGATAAATAGGTGTTGGGGAGCTATTAAAGTAGAAATAGTACCAAACCTCTCAAAGGTAAGGACTGTTACACGAAGCCATCGATAACTGCCAGCTCTTGGGTAAAACAGTTGGTAACTACATTATGATGTGTAACTACAGTGTACAACTGAGAAGAGTGAAGTCCTTGAAATACAGGTTACTGTGTCAAATGCATCATTTTAGAGTCTTTCTTTTTTTTTAGATATTAAGATAGAAATCAATTTATAATGATTTTGTGACTTGATTTGTTTTTTCCGGTTATTTTTTGCACCTGTAGCATAGCAGGGAGCTAAAACAATTGCATCTTAACTATGGGGGTGATAAAATAACTAGAACTAATTTTTAAAATCATTTCCCTTTTATTTTCATTTATTTTCTAGGTGGTTGTGGACACGGCACAGATTGAAAATAAAGAAGCCTATGCTCCTCAGATAAGTTTAGAAGGATCCAGAATCGTGGTGCAAGTTCCATCGACTTGGTAAATACAAACTCTGTTGCAGATTGCACTGATCGCTGTGGCTGAAATGTATCGGGGAAATACTGCACTACACGTGGGAGAGAGAAAGCCACGCGATCCTGGCGAATCTTCCTTAAGTTCCTCTGTCTGGAACTAGTAGAATGTCACTGTTCCTGACAGTTGTCCCTCACTGTCTGTGCCAGTGCTGCCTCTGGTGGGGGCAGTAGAAGAGAGGCACTGAAACTGAAACAGACTTAAAGAAAGAGCAGAAGCTTGATGATGAAAGAGAAGGTTTAAAAAATAAATTAATCCAATAGTATTCCTGTTATGCTCCTCCCTGGCAGGTCCTCACAGCCGGTACCTCAGGAAGGCCAGGAATTAGCTGAGATGAGTGTGAGAGCTTTAGCTCCTCCTTCCCCGAGCTGCTCTGTCCGCGCTGTCACGGGCCGCAGAGCTCTGTGGTGCCAGAGACGCCATTCTCACCAGTTTAGTTGCTGCCTAGGAAAGGATGGTAGGAGTAATCTGCAGCCTAGGTGAGGATCTCTTCCCTTTGGGAACTACGCTGTGGAATGAGAACACTTCCTCCTTCTCTCTGACTTGGGAGCCCTCAGTGTTGAGAACTTCAGTACAAGGCAGCTCATTCAGCTGAAGCCTTGGCAGGGGAGCCTGTCACTAATGGTACCAGTGGCACGTCCAGAAGTAAGAGGGGACTCATTGTTTATCCAAATAATCTCTAATCCCTCTGTAGAGCATGAACTGGCCCGTCTCTGTTCTCTTCATGAACTGAAGTGCTGGCGAGCGGTTTGCGGCGGGCTCTGTGTGCTCTGGAAGAGCTCCGCCTGCCGACGGCGGGGAGGGCACCTCTCTGCTCCGCTGCTGGGGCCCTCGGCTGCCCGACAGCCTGACTACTCTGCTAAAACTGCTTCCTGTGAAAGATAAGTGTGTTGATTCTTAAGTCCAACTTCATGATTTCAGGTGTCTGAAAGAAGATCCGGCAACAATGTCTTTGCTGCAGAGGAGCCTGGACCCCGAGAAGACGCTGGGGCTGGTGGACGTGCTGTACACGGCTGTGTTTGACACGCACCGGTGGAAGGAGGGAAGGTACAGCTCCTCCTGAGCCTCGTGCTCACTTCCCTGGTTTAAACACAGCCCTCGGTGCCGACAGACTCCTGTTGGGGGTTGGATGGTGCTGGGGCTTCAGAAGGGGGCAAACCGAGAGCAAGAAGTGGGTCATTTACATAGGTACCTTGTGGGTACAGGCAGAGATACCACAGTCCTCTTAAAAACCAACCCCAGCTTATCCAAGCATACAAAAGTCTTTGTTTCTCTCTTGCAAAAATACTTGATTTATAGAATCATAGAATGGTTTGGGTTGGAGGGACCTTAAAGCCCCCCCAGTGCCACCCCCTGCCCTGGGCAGGGACACCTCCCACCAGACCAGGTTGCTCCAAGCCCCGTCCACCCTGGCCTTGAACCCCTTCAGGGATGGGGCAGCCACAGCTTCTCTGGGCAACCTGGGCCAGGCTCTCACCACCCTCAC
>JAHREE010000429.1:7226853-7258477 GCA_033628505.1 Tringa tobata
CTTCTCTCTGACTTGGGAGCCCTCAGTGTTGAGAACTTCAGTACAAGGCAGCTCATTCAGCTGAAGCCTTGGCAGGGGAGCCTGTCACTAATGGTACCAGTGGCACGTCCAGAAGTAAGAGGGGACTCATTGTTTATCCAAATAATCTCTAATCCCTCTGTAGAGCATGAACTGGCCCGTCTCTGTTCTCTTCATGAACTGAAGTGCTGGCGAGCGGTTTGCGGCGGGCTCTGTGTGCTCTGGAAGAGCTCCGCCTGCCGACGGCGGGGAGGGCACCTCTCTGCTCCGCTGCTGGGGCCCTCGGCTGCCCGACAGCCTGACTACTCTGCTAAAACTGCTTCCTGTGAAAGATAAGTGTGTTGATTCTTAAGTCCAACTTCATGATTTCAGGTGTCTGAAAGAAGATCCGGCAACAATGTCTTTGCTGCAGAGGAGCCTGGACCCCGAGAAGACGCTGGGGCTGGTGGACGTGCTGTACACGGCTGTGTTTGACACGCACCGGTGGAAGGAGGGAAGGTACAGCTCCTCCTGAGCCTCGTGCTCACTTCCCTGGTTTAAACACAGCCCTCGGTGCCGACAGACCCCTGTTGGGGGGTTGGATGGTGCTGGGGCTTCAGAAGGGGGCAAACCGAGAGCGAGAAGTGGGTCATTTACATAGGTACCTTGTGGGTACAGGCAGAGATACCACAGTCCTCTTAAAAACCAACCCCAGCTTATCCAAGCATACAAAAGTCTTTGTTTCTCTCTTGCAAAAATACTTGATTTATAGAATCATAGAATGGTTTGGGTTCGAGGGACCTTAAAGCCCCCCCAGTGCCACCCCCTGCCCTGGGCAGGGACACCTCCCACCAGACCAGGTTGCTCCAAGCCCCGTCCACCCTGGCCTTGAACCCCTCCAGGGATGGGGCAGCCACAGCTTCTCTGGGCAACCTGGGCCAGGCTCTCACCACCCTCACGGCACAGAATTTCTTCCTAGTATCTGATCTCCCCTCTTCCAATTTAAAACCATTACCCCTCGTCACATCATTGTAATAAATTAATCTCCATTTAGGTCTTGAAGCACAATTAAAATTAAAAAAAGTAGTTAACGCTACTGCAAACACTAGTAATAATTGCATTGTTACCATAAGAAGTATCTGAGGAACTTGGCAATCTTTGGCTTTGTTCCTGCCCCTTGCTATTCCCCAAATACACCTTTTCCTCCCAAGCACCCCCACAGTCACGCATGGGATGGTTTGATCTGGGTGTTTTTGTCGATGCAGGGAGCAGGCTTTGCCTTGTATTCAGATCCAGTTACAGCGGGAGATCTCGGACTTTGGGAATCAAGTCGACATGCCATCCGGAAACGGCAGCAAATCTTCAGGTGGTCTACAGAAGACCTTCTCAAAACTGACTTCACGGTTTACAAAAAAAACTTCCTGCACCAGTACGAGTAATACTGGAAGTTACTCAATCCCCAGTACACCTTCCAAAAACGTCTTCATCAGTTCCAGCTCAGAGGAGAAAGCGAAAATGCCCGCTAACATCGATGGGCGGTTACAAAGCATTTTGAACATTGGGAATTTTCCCAGGACGGCGGATGCGCTGCAGTCAGCCCAGAGCACAAATAACCAGTTAGTGAACGGGTTGCTAGTGGACAGACGGGACAACTTCTTCAAGCCGGATGACGGCAAGGATGACAAAGGTATGAATTTACCAACTGACCAAGAAATGCAGGATGTTATCGATTTCTTGTCTGGTTTTAACATGGGCAAATCCCAGCAGACTTCTCCGATGGTGAAAAGGAGGAACTCGGTTGCATCCACTGCAGCAGCGGAGCAGAAGTCGGGAGCGGTCCAACAGCAGCCGCAGTCGGTCTCGCATGCACCGCTGCATCCCCCGCAGCAGGGCTTGTCGCAGCAGCAGCAGTCCCAAAAGCAGCAGCAGCAGATGCAGTATTACCAACACTTGCTTCAGCCCATCGGACCACAGCAGCGCGTACCTGCCAAGTGGCTGGGAAACTCTTCCCAGCAGCCAGCCCAGGCTGTCGGGGCCGGATTGTCTCACATGAACCAGTGGAACAACCCTGGGTTTTCAGATTTAAGCTCAGATTTGTACAGCTTGGGTCTGGTGAGCAGCTACATGGACAATATGATGTCGGAGATGTTAGGACAGAAACCGCAAGGACCTAGAAACAACACGTGGCCAAATCGTGACCAAACTGATGGAGTGTTTGGGATGCTGGGAGAAATCCTGCCTTTTGACCCTGCAGGTGTGTGCCTTTTTCTTTATTATGGTTTTTATAAGAGTTCTTTTACAAAGAGTACTGTTAAATATTGCCGGCATTAACTGTCACTTTCTAGTGCTATCCACCAGGTGCCAGGGTGCTCACAGAGGCAAGCAGGTATTTATAGATGTGCCTCTTTTCCTTTTTAACAGAAAGTGAACTAAAGTACAAGACATTTTCATTAATAAGTAACAACAGAAATGAATTCCTTGTTTCTTGTCCCAGTCGTGGTAGTTCTGACCTTTCCTGTACAGACCACATCAGAGTACTGAAGCAGATACTGACAGATAACGTTCCTCCTATTGTTAATTTCTAAAATTGTTTAAAACTGAACTGTTAAACTGATCTGCTTTACCTCTCCCCGCAACAATCCTTCCTGCTCGTTCCCAGTCTGGCAGTCGGGAGATGCAGCTGGATCGCGCTTTCCCATACCCCTGCGTTTCCCCTCTGACACTGTGAGGTTCCATGGGCATCATACTGGTTCCTGTTCCTGCAGGGAAAAAGTTGGATGCGGAGGGGTTAGAGACTGAGGAGCAGGTGCCGTGTGCTTTGCCAGATGTGTCTGAACCCCCAGTGATGTGTAAATGCAGAGGGATTATTGACAGAGATGAAGCGAGAGAAAATGTTACAGCCAAAAGCCAACAGCTAACGACTATGACAGTGACTGTAGAGTCTAAGAGGAAATGAACGAATTCTGGTAGCAGAACTAACAACAACTTACAAATCTATTCTCTCCTAAATATAATTTCTGTTGGCCTGGGACGTCGCTCCACAACCTTTGTGTGTGTGTTTATAACACACCTGGAGGGAGGCAGCGCCACAGCAGGAAACCCCATTCTCAGACCAGGAATCCTTTTCCCGCGCCTGTTTGCACACGCGTGTGTTAGGATACGAAGGCCTCTCAGAAACCAGCTCCTTTGACTCATAATTACACGATAGTTACTTTCTCAACCTAACTGATAGATGAGTGGAGTTCATAAGGCAAAAATAGGCATCATAGTTCCGTTATCAAAAGCTTCTTAACAACTGTAAGTCTGAATTAGCATCACCGTATTTAAACACACCTGTGGCATATACTTAAGGATTGTCACAACCTTTAAGGAGGGATACGTTTACTTTCACCAAGCACCACACATGTACGTGTGGGGGAAAAACTGCACATACATGAAGGAGCAGTGTTCTTAGTATTTTGAATTCCTACTATTTCTGTAGTATTTTCCTTTGGATCTCCATAAAGCTACGTGGTTTGTTCCTTTCGGTGTGATGAGTATCAACGGCTTTGGAAACGGTACTCTGAAAAGGTGACTTACTTGAGTTGATAAACAATATCTGATATATAGGTGTCTGTTCCTACAGTGGAATTGATAAGTAAACAGTATTTTCCACAAATCTGGGGTGTTAAAAAACAGACCCAAACAAAAAAACTTCCAATCAAATGATTTTTCCATGGGAAAGGTAACTTTTCTGCATGTAACTTGCTGGGTTGGGCTGCGATAGGGGAATTTTCAGTGTAAGCTCCAGTTCGGGTAGCCCAGAGCCTTTAAGAATTTATGGAATTGATGGCTTTCCTGTCAAAGACTCAAGTAGCTACCCAAAATGGATTTTGCAGTACTTTTCTCATCTGTAAGAACCTGATGAAGGAACGTGGTAGTGAGAACTGGTAGAAGGAATGTTGATACCTCCGGGTCTTTGGAATGATTTTCACAGATGTTGAAGAATAAAGTAAAAACCATCTCTGATAAAATGTGTTTACCTGATAGGTTTTTATTGAGGTAAAAATCAGCACAAGCTGCTATTTTGAATATAAAAGGGATCTTAACACTTAATGCTCCCTGTAGGAAACAGAACCTTGGGAATCCCTCTGGAATCTGAACCTGGATGTGGGGCTCTGTCTGGGTTCCAGCCGCACCTTAAACTGCCCGAAAGCTGTTTCTCCAGGAGAGGCATTATTAGTGGGAATGGTTTGTTTTTGTCCAGCTGTCAGAGAGCTCTGTCCCTTATCATGTAATAAAGAATGTGTAGAAACAAGTGATTTTCTTCATTCTTGTTTTAATTTGCATCCAATGAAACATCGAGGAGCTGCTTTTTTGTGAATGTGCTGAATGACAAGGAAACTTTTCTCCTGAACGCTGCAGGGGCTGTAGGGAAGCCCTTGCCTGAAAGATCCATTTCTGTGTCCGAGCTGGGCAGGCAGTCCGGGCGTCTTCCAGCAATCAGTCAGATTGCAAAGTTTTCCCTCAAAAAGAAAAAAAGAAAAAAAGGGCAAAAAGAAACAGGGGCTGCAGAAACTCGATTACACTGACTCCTGATAGTGTGCTTTTTAATAGAGGAATTATTTGCTCTGATCAGTTGAGCTTTTGAAACACTTTTGGATTAAGCCTCGTCGCTTACTGGATCACTTACCAGCTGCTGGGGAACATGTATTTGAAGAATGGAATAATTTTTATTTTTGAGAATTACTCTTTTTTATGTAAATATCAATCTTATTCTGAAATATTTTGCCGGTCAGGATCAGAATGTGTTTGCAATTTTTGTCTAGTTTCTGTAGGAAGTGGGTAATTTCTGGGCTGTGTGTTACGATACGATCAGTCTGACAGGGACTTAGGGAAGCGGGCAGGATCCCAGCGTGGCTGGAAATCACACTGCCATTATAATCACTGACAGGTTCTTTTTCCCTGAGCTTGGGGAAAGGTACGGGCTTTGGTTCCGTCAGTGTGTGCCGGCGGGACAGAGCATAGACGTGATCATAGTGACAAATACCATTTCCCTGATGGAACGCAAGGGGCAGGTGTGCTTCCCTGTGGGAATTACTATCCACCATGTATGGATGGTACTTTTAATGAACATTCCACATTCAGTGTTCTTCCCTGCTCCAGGAAGAGGTATCAGCTGTCGTCCGGCATTTATTATCGGTGAGGGAGTTTCTTCTGTTGTGGGTATGCTCAAGCCCAAAGGATTAAACAAGGGGGATAACTGCAGTCGGAATAGCTGAATGTCAGCAACTGACTTCCTGCTTTCTTTTACTCAGTTGGCTCGGACCCGGAATTTGCCCGCTACGTGGCTGGGGTGAACCAGGCCATGCAGCAGAAGCGGCAGGCGCAGCACGTCCGGCGCCCGAGCAGCACGCGGGGCAACTGGCCGCTGCCCGACGACCCTCACAAAACCTGGCCCTTCCCCGAGTACTTCACGGAGAGGTAAGGGATTCGCCAACCCACGCGTGTCCATCCTGCGTGGCTGCTCCGCGCTCCGGCTTGGCGAAGGTGGGAGTGCGGGGTGGGTTTCTCCAGGGGCTGCTGCGGCTGGGAAAGCTGCGCTTCGTTCTGTCCAGAGTGAGAAATGTGAACTGTCACTGATTCCCAAGCACTGACACTGGGTGATGCTCCCTTTAGCTCGGACAGAGGGAAGGAGGAATTTACAGCAGATCCATTCAGAATGGGTTTCTTTCAGTATTTTGAAAACCTTTAAGATTCTTCTGATGAAGAGTAATGCTCTGGAAGCATCAGCTTTCCAGATGTAAGCTGCTTAATCTGGTTTCTCTAGGGCAGCTCACAGCACCTTACAGCAGTATGTTACTCCTTTGTCATCTCTTCTGAATCGTAACTATTTATTACAGCAGAAATATTTCAAAACCCTCAGTCCCTTTCTCCATGAGGCACTAGCTATGATTCCCAAGAGAGCTTAAATCCACTGGGACAAGGGTGTGTTCTAGCTCAGTTTGCACTGAAAGAGTCACCTGCTTAGTGATTCCAAAGCCCAGAATCTCTGTTCCTCCTTCCTGACCGGGAGAGGCACTTGGAGTTCTTATCATTAGCTCAGTAAACTTTATATAAAGTGACGGAGACAGCGCAGCGAGGTGTTACTCAGAAGCAGGTAGGTGGAAGCACTGGTATCACTGGCACGTTTTCCATCGACGCCCCAGAGCAGGAGCGCGCAGACCAGGACTGACAGAGGTTTCTCTTGCAGCGAAGTGACAAACAGCTGGTCTGGGACGCAGGGGGACTCGGCCAGCTCCAGTGACGAGACCTCCTCAGCTAACGGAGACAGCCTCTTCTCCATGTTCTCAGGGCCAGACCTGGTTGCGGCGGTGAAGCAGAGGAGGTAACACTGACACACACGCACACCCTGCCCGGGTTTGGTGTTTGGCCGCGGGGAGGCAGCCCCTGCCACTTCGAGGAAGGTTTACAGGCGCCAGCCTGCGTCCCGCGCCGATGGTGTGAGCAGGGGGCAGCGGAGCCGTCTTCAACTCCAGGGATTCGTTCCCAAATTGAGCTGTGTGAGCAGCCCTCATCTCAGACAAACTACCGGCTGTGCAAAGAGCCGGTTTTTAGCTGAAATTCAGTGTGTTTAGAAAAGATCTGACGCTTTTTCCAAGATAATGTTTTGGATGACACTTCTTCCTGAAGCCTCAGACACCATCTTTTAATTTATTTTTTTTAAAAAAAGACAAAACCAAAATGAGAGCACGTAACAGAAGAAAAAGGCAATTTCTGGCAGATTTCTTTGAAGTGGTCAGAAGCCTGGCCCACCGTCCTTTCCCCTCTGCAGAAGGGTGTGTGCTGCCAGGCCTCGGGCACTGCCCGGTGATGGGCTTCTCTGCGCTGCCGCTCGTACCGGTACTGCCGAAAGCACACGGAGCAAGAGGGAAGGGCAGCGCAGGGTCTAGGCTGTCAGTGTGACAGCCCGAACTGCAGAACGGTCTATGCCAGCGGCGGGTTGATGGGGGTGACTCTTTTTTTTAAAAAAAAAAAGTAAATGTCACTCTTTCTTTGGGCAGAAAACACAGCAGTGGCGAACAGGAACTGAGTACGCTGCCGTCACCACCCCTGCTCTCCACAGCAGAGGACCGCAATCAGGTGAGCTGAAAACAGGTGGCTTAGTCATGTCTCCCGTTTGCATTTTGGGGTGGTTTACACTAGGAAAACAACTAGAATAGCATCTGTACCTCCAGATCGGTTACCTCAGCTAAAACCCAAACCATCTGCACTCAAGCAGTACTAGGTGCCTTTATCTAAGGTACTGAGTTTAATTACTAAAATTGGAATCACTTCTCTCTTTCCCTTGTAGCTGAAATTACCACAAAACCAAAGATTTCAAGCTAAAGAGGGAACACAGTCAATTTTAGATGTCTGTGCAGAGAAAACTAGACTATCACCAGATTGATGTTTTGCTGGAAACTTTGAGGTAGAGCAGGGCTACTGTGTGTCAAGCACATGTGTTGAAGTAAATAAACAGGTTCTTTGATATGCCAATATTCTAAGGATTGAGAGTGCTATATTCTAATGCTGCTTGCAAACATAAATTAATCTTCTGAAAATGTCTTAAGGAGGGGGTAACATGATGTGTTAAGTATTGTCTCAAGAAACCGTTTTGGTATTCGAACAAAAAAACCCCAAACCAACTATTTCTGTTTTGTCAGGATAACAAAACCAAAACCTGGCCACCGAAGGCTCCCTGGCAGCACACCTCCTCTGTGCCCAGCGCGCTGCCCGGCCAGAGCAGCTCCCTCTACCCGCTGGGCAGCCCCGCCAGCCAGTGGGGCGACACCATGCCCATGCTGCAGTCCCCGGTCTGGGCCGCTGCCACCGACTGCGCCCCAGCGGCGGGGATGTCCCCCGGCTTCGCCTACGCGCAGCAGCAGCAGCCCCAGCAGCAGCCCTCCCAGCACAAACACATCAATAAGGGCTTTAAAGCGTTCCCAGTGAAGCACGAGCGCAGACCGTCGTACCTGCACCAGTACTAGGGGCTCTGGGCAGCACGGGGCCAAACGCCGATTCCACAGACTCTGTCTCACAGCTGTGTACGGGCTATGTCCCGGTTATCTCATTAAAGACGGAACGGAGAGGGTCTGGGTGAGATGGACTAATGAATTCTGACCTACAGTGCTGAGCAAATGTGGCCAATGTGTGTGTTTGTACATGAAACAGCCCAAAACTGTGATGTAGAAATGCTTTTAAAAATGTGTATATTGCCTTTACTTTCAAAATATTTTTTTTTTTAAAAAGAACTGCTGAAGGACTACCATACAAGAAACACTGTATTTTATAGCTATTTTTCATATAGATTTATAGTTAAACATCTTACCGAAACACATCGAATACGTTGAAGCAAATACATAGCGGTCGCTTTGCTCAACACTGCGTTGCCGTTCCCAAGGGAGGAGCTGGAAAGCCTTCCCACTCTCGGGAAAGGGCCGGGGGCAGGGGGAGCAGCTTTTGGTGTGCCCAGGAGCCAGCTCCTCCTGGAACTACCACAGCAGCAGTTGGGAGACGGAGTTTTGTGGTAGTTCCTTTACTCTAAGGGAGGACCAGCTCAGCCTTGTGCGACAAGTGTTCCCTCGGCTGCTGGGAGTAGGTGGCACCTGTGTGGGTGACGGGACACCGGTTCCCAAATCAAGACCCCGTTTCCCGCTGCTCCCTGTGGCCCAAGGCGTTACCCGCACAGTGCTCCTTGCCCTGTGAAAGGGCAGCCCGAGAGACTACTCGCGTGTATTTAAAGTCTTATTTCAGATGCTACAGTCGATGAAAAATTGTGAGCTGGCTCAGAAGATACTAAACCGAAACATGGGGTAGCAGTTAGTTAAAAGAACATTATTTTTTTTAAAAGGATAAAGTAATTATTTGCAGTCGATATGTGCCATTAAGTGAACCTGTGGAATTAGGAATAATCTTCCAACCAAAGTGGATGCGGGAGAGTGACTGGTGCTTAAAAACTGAAGAACAATGGTAAAAATATGTATAGCTATCCCACTGTATAGTAACTGAGATTACAGAAGATTCTTTATATAGTTAGAGCTTATTTAAATTTTCATATTTCATCTTTGAAAGAGTCTAAAAACCACAATATTTTCTGGTATAAGAGTTTTGACAGTATTAATCTTATTTTTGTATTTTTCTTAAGTCATATCATTCTAATATGTTAACTACTAGTAAAATGGGTTATTAGTTCTAACTACATAATTTTTCAATGAAGATAAAGCACATTTGTTGTTTTTGTTTTTACAAACTAAGTACATCTATATCTAAAGATACCAAAAAATAAATACGTTATATATATATATAAATAAAAAAAAAGTATACACAACACTAAAACTATTAAACATTGGGGTATTTAAAGCCCATCCACCTTTTTTGTTTGTATGGTGACGGGCTGTATTTGCAGGCCCAGATTGTTACCTTTTGTGCTGTTTGAGGATGCCAATGTTGCCTGTATTTATGATATTGTCACCATGTTTTCTGAGACTTCATACTTACCATGTTTACAGAGATTTGTTTGCTGTACATAGACTTTTTACAGTAATGTGCTTTGCACAATCAGTGTGGCTTCTGTCTGTAAATTGTTAATGGTCTGTACTACTATAATTTTGAAAACCTTCTGCTGAAAATGTTAGTGGTTATTTAACTTGATGAATGGTTTTGAGTTTCCTAAATTTTGTCATTTAGATCTAATATTAAATCCTAAATTTGGTTGTACTTACTGGTTATTCGTACTAAGACCAAAATGGAAGTTAACGAAAACTCCTTAATTTTGAACTTTTTCTAACAAGTGCCAAAATGATTGCTCTAGGTTTTGCAGTTGATCCATAATGACAAATGCTGGCAAGTTTCTGGACCGACATAAGCCAACGGTGAAAGCGAGGAAAGTTTGTCTGCATTTTGACCACGTAGGTGCTACTCTGTCCTTTGCTTCCGATTGTTCTGAACACTGGTCATTTTAAGAATTGTTGCACTTGGCAAACGAGTCTTGCCATTAAACTTCACTTACACTGCCAAGTGCAAGGGTTTGGTGCTTAGTTAACTTACCCTTATTGCAGTGCTCCTTGTGAATAGCGAATGCTTCGGAACTGGAACTGTACATTTTGTATTTTAAAGCTTCTGTAAAAGTAAACTATTTGCTTTATTAAAGATATACATTTAATAGGTCATACCTGTTTAAAATATGCACCTTGCTGAAAATGAGCAGCACCTTAAAACTGTAACTTTGGTTTGTAAACAAAGATCTTATTTCATTAACATGGGATTATTTAACAGTTTGAAAATTGTCAACTGCCTACTTACTGACTCATCCTATAAAAATGACCTTTGTGCACTGTGCCATCTGAGGCATCCTTAAGGCTACACCTTCACGTAGATTGCACTAAGAACACAGTACAGGAACTGCCTGAGCCGGAGCGCAGATAGATGGACATCACCAAACCCACATTACTAGAGTCTTTAGCCGTCAGAGTAAATAGTTTTCATGGTAGCGAGCAAAAAGTAAACTCCTCCTCTGCCCGACAGAACTACTGTCAAGGCTGTTAGTTTAGCTTATGCTAATTACGCCACCGAGGTGTGCAAGTGAGCTGTGCTCGCTCTGGGTAAGAGCACACTGGCACAGGGCTGACCATAACTGCTGACAAACGCCCAGGAAGCATATGAGTCCATGTTCGTCATGCAAGAATTGACTTGTTCAAGGAGTCCGCAGTACAGAGCATTTCAACCAAAAACTCTTGACACAACTCGGGCAAACACAGCCTTCTCTCACCGAAGTAAAGGCTTGATTTCTCCCTTGCACTTAAGTGTTTTAAGTTATGCAATGGTCCCATCTTTCCTAGAAGAGTTTGTGTTTCTATTTTGCTACATCACCGAGCTGGTCCTTTGTTAACATGTTACATTAATCCACAATATACTATAATTTCCAAAGCACATCTTTAGTTTATTACACACAATTTCTATTATACAAGATACAAAGCAGTCTACTGCTTGTAAATATGGCAACGTATGACTGACTTGACTTCTTTGTCATGCTGGAGTTAGAAGTTACCAGCTAAATGCTTACCCTCTTACTACACAACCTCTGTCAGGAAACAGCCTCTGCTTCAATGAGACTGTGAGAGTCCTCCAAAGGCATCTCTGGTAGCACTGTCCCGACAACTGGGCTGTTCTCCTAAGTACACTACATGGGGTTTGTCAGAGGGGAACAGGGAGCATGATAATCATCACCCTTAAGTTCTGCTTACAGTAATGAGCAAAAAAAAATAGCCTAATATTACATCAAAAACTACGATCATGTTTTTAACGAAGTATGGATAACTTTGTACCTGCCTTTCAAGCCCACACCTTCTCAGCTCTCAAAGCGGGACTTTAAACTAAGTGTTTCTACAGATCCCTAAAGCGTTGCTGCTCATGTCCAGGCGTGTGCAGTCAGTCTGCAGCCTTCTGAGTGCTGGGTGGCGTCGCATCAGCAATCGTAGCTAAATAAATGAGGTTCCTATGCAGGATATGCTGGTACCTATGAGAGGAAGAAACACGTTATCTGGGAAGCGTGTTCCTTTACAGCAAACTGCTCACACTTTAACAGTCACTTTTGTAATCTGATCAGTATTTGCTCTTAGGGAAAGACAAAAATAATTTAAAAAACTTCATGGCAAACACCTTCATATCCTGTTTTTATTCTAAAGCTCTGCATACTGCAGTGAACCGCACTCCAACCAAGTACCTTCTACTACCAGCTTTGACAGTAAACATGCACATTAAGATCTTTGTATGATCAACACAGAAAAGCTGCAGCGCTGCCGGAGAGCAGCTGTGGGGTGGGAGATGGCAAAGCTCCGCTGCTGGGCTGGTTGGACCCTGCAGCCAGCACAACTCCGGCTCGGACACGGCTGCCTGCCCGGGCTTGAGAGCGGAGCTGCGGCAGAGCCGCGGGCTGCCTGCCTCACTGGGCTCTAAAAGCCACTCAGCATTTCACAAGCACCGGGCTGGAAGAAAAGCCTGCCCAACAGAACTGGTTTTCATGTTAACACAGAACTAAAATCTTCAGGAAAAGCAGCAGGCATTATTCTATACAGAATGTGGCAGGAAAGTTCTATAAAGCAGCAGGAAAGCTCTGGAAAGCCGGAACAGTCTCTCACTCTTGTCAGAGATCTGGGGACTGTGGAGGCGCTCGGCCTTCCGGCTTGGCCCAGAGGAGGCGGCGGCGAGTGGCCAGGCCGGGGTGGGAGCCCGCCGGCGGGGATGCACTTACTGCACGCAGTCGGTGGCCCGGCCCTTGCTCTGGTACTCCACGATGCACCGGATCAACTGGTCGTTCTCCTCCAGCAACTAGGGCAGAGGAGCGCGCCGTCATCGCCCGCCTCACGCCCAGCCGGCTTTACCTCAGCCGAGCCGGGAAACGGGCCCGTACCACCACCCCCTCACGCCGGGCCGGCTTTACCTCAGCCGAGCCGGGAGGAGAGCCCGCACCACCGCCGCCCGGCCGGCTCTACCTCAGCCCAACCGTAAAACGGACCCCCGCACCAGCACCGCCGCCGCCCCCCGCCTTACCCGCTGCAGCGTCTCCTGGNNNGTCAGAGATCTGGGGACTGTGGAGGCGCTCGGCCTTCCGGCTTGGCCCAGAGGAGGCGGCGGCGAGTGGCCAGGCCGGGGTGGGAGCCCGCCGGCGGGGATGCACTTACTGCACGCAGTCGGTGGCCCGGCCCTTGCTCTGGTACTCCACGATGCACCGGATCAACTGGTCGTTCTCCTCCAGCAACTAGGGCAGAGGAGCGCGCCGTCATCGCCCGCCTCACGCCCAGCCGGCTTTACCTCAGCCGAGCCGGGAAACGGGCCCGTACCACCACCCCCTCACGCCGGGCCGGCTTTACCTCAGCCGAGCCGGGAGGAGAGCCCGCACCACCGCCGCCCGGCCGGCTCTACCTCAGCCCAACCGTAAAACGGACCCCCGCACCAGCACCGCCGCCGCCCCCCGCCTCACCCGCTGCAGCGTCTCCTGGTTCACCTCAGCCTTCCCGCGCAGCCGCTCCGGCACGAAGGCCACCGACATGGCGGCCGCCGCAATGGCTGACGGGAACCTTTCCCCTAGCACGTTTAGCCCCGCCCAGGCCCGGGCGGGACTAAACGTGCCTCAGAAGCGTAGAAATAACGTCAAAAAAGCGCCTGATTTTATTGAACGATTTATTCTGGTTTAAAATTAAAAAAAAAAAAAAAAGAGAGCAACCCTCGCTTTGGTGGAGCGAGGTACACAAGGTGCTCGTTCCCAGGCACCCACCTTGCCTCCCCCCCCAGGGAAAGGCCTTCCCTGAGGGCATCCATCCATCCATCCCTCACGGGTTATTTACAAAATTCACGGTGTTTAAATAGAGCCTGGGACACCTGGTACAGTATTACAGAGTTATTGCGACAGGACAGCACTCGCCTCTATGGTCAAACAAATCCCCCCCCCCCAGCAGTTCAAGAGTCATGATCGGTGGATCCCAAAAAGGCAGTTGTCAACATGCAAAAAAACCCCCAAAAAACATTACTAAACAATATTACCTAACTTCTACTTGACCTTAATAAGGAAACCAATTACAAAATACTTCCTTGTAGTGCTATACAAAAGTTATAAAATTAAGATTCTATCAACCACTTTTAAATACTCCGATTTTCCAACAGTGCAGTTATTCCACATCCTTTTATCACCACTGAACGTTTTGAAGATAAAGTAAAACATAAAAAATAAATCAGCAAATTAGATCAAAACATTTTAATCTTTGGATCCCTTTATTCCTGTGGCCTTCATATACATATACAGACACAAATGACCAGGTTTCTATTTCAGCATATCAAAAAAAAAAAAAAAGGAAAGGTGTAACTAGTCATTCAGAACATACTCTGTCATTTGTGAATTCACGGTCTGAGCCAGAGCCCCCCTGTCTCCGAGCTATGGTCTATCAAAATGCAAACAACTTCAAACACTAAGAATTTTTTAAATCGCTTATGCCTACAGGTATTACAACAAAGTTAACATTTCAAGAATTGACAAACGGAGACATACTTTTGGCCCAGGCATTCCAGGAGATTCACTAACTCATGTGCCTGGTCCGTTATTAAAAAAGTTAATATTTATCACTAAGTAAAATTAATCGCAAGTTTTGACATACGAAAATTTATTTTCTCCTTATTTGAAAATAGCTCCTTAATTTGGTCAAATCCTGTGATATGCCAGAAACTACAAAAAATCAAATTCTTGCAAGAGAAGTGAAGAGTGTATCCAGTTTCGTGTAATGGAAGAACATTTTCAAATCTTCATTATAGCCCAAATATAAAATCAAACACTTAAGCCTGAAAAGCTGCTAAAGAAAAAAACCCAACTAATTCAGTGTTCTTCAGCATATCAACTTTTGCAATAACACAGTATGTTTGCCGACTTAAAAATGTTTATTCTTTAAAAAATTAGTTGCTTTTTATACAGCTATACAAAGTTTGTAATGTTTCTTTGGCAATGGGATATAATGGAATTTTACAACTATATAAAAAGTTTCCTTTGCCTAAGAAACAGTATTTACTGTGTGTACATATCTGACTGACAAAGCAAGTTTTCCTACTGTCCAGCACCCTAGTTGATAAAAGTACAACTATCTCAAAAGGGATATTACAGGATTTCCAAAAAACAACCTTCAGTGGATCAAAACACTCACAGTATCGACGGCCTTCTGCATACAATTGTCCTTACAACTTGAAGCAATTATCAAATACAGTTTAGTAATAAGAAAAATCCTTTCAGTGATGAAAAAATACTTAAACTCCATCGAAGTACTGCTTTATAATTAACTATACATAAGAAATTACTTATCCTTCTGTCTCAAATATATTTAATGCTCACTGTTTTCAAAGATGGCCATTTTTCAAAAGTAACTGCATTACACCCCTTTGAAATTAAATAGTTAAATCCCAGTGCTGGTGACAAGTATACAGCAAATTAACTTCATTCTTTGCAGAGATAGAAACTAGCTCTCTGGATCGAGAAGATCTAGACGTTCACCTGGTTTCCGCTTTCTCGTAGACTATGCAGCAACTTTGTTGTCTTTCTAGAAGGAACAACAGCAGAATGATAAAAGTTAATTTTGCAGAACAAAACCCAGAAATTCACCTGGGAACTGGGTGAAGAGGCACTGAACTTCCTGTCTTCTGCACTGGGAAAGTACGGAAGCAGGCCAGCATCTCCTCACACCCCCTGGGCCTGGGACACCATCGCCATCAGGCAGCTCCTCACTTTGACGAGTCCCCACTCCTCACCCCGAGCCCTCCTGCGAGCTAGAAGGCTGCGCAATCATTTCCCTCAGAAATTAACATCATCAATCTTCAGCCCCTCACTTCAATGCATGCTCAGCTACCAAAAATGTCTTCAAATCACAGGACTAACTATCGCAAACTAATGAAGGAATATCTGAGGGACGGTCAGAAATCTATGACGAGAAAAGGCTCCCCCCCCGCTTTTTTTTTTTTTTAATTAAAAATATTTACATCTTCAAACAGAAAACAAAGATTTTGTTTTGCTCTACTGCAAGCTCTACCTGCTCAAGCTCTAACTGCTCATGCAGTAAGCTACCAGAAAAAGTTTTTCTGTCCTGGTCAGAATTGTAAAAGGCTACATTTACTTGCACCAATCTGGATAATTGTATTTGTTACTGATTCTAAACAGTACACCAGTATTATTGCTGTTCCTTAGCAAGCTAACATTTGAGTTGAATATACGTGCTTCGTGCCAAGAAAAACAGCCTACACTGGAATTATTATAGGATTTCAGTTCTGCAGCCAACTGAGATCTGCTGATTTACATCATCTGAATGATCAATGAGCTTTGATAAGGAGGAGAATTTTTGTTGATTGCCCCACAGGTACCGTAGGCACAGAACACCCCAGTTCACCAGCTGGGGCTGACAGCCAGCTCTGTCCTTCCTCTGGACAGAGCTGGTGGGAATAGTGAAGTTCAACAAATAGAGAATCAGATATCTTAACAGTGTTGCAAAAGCAACAAATCATGTAACTCTGCGGTAAAGGAAGATTCTGCTTTTTAGCCATCACAGCTCTTGCAGAAGAGATGACTATTCCTATGGTTCCGTGATGATGAAAGTGTGTTTGTTCATCAGGGTACTGCAGCTAGCCACACAGTGGCTTGCACGTAACGCCTAAATATGAATGAATCTTAAAGTTCCCTTAACTAAAAATAAAGCAGTAGTACTTATATTAATCTTTTAAAAACACTTTCTCTGTGGGATGGACAGCGATTTATTTTTTCCTAAGGCTTTTATGCCTTATCTCTCACACTTCCTTTTTACTGAATGACTGGCTGAAAAACATCAGTCCTGCCTTAGCTTTCCAGCAGCCACTGCATGTAACTGTGTGAAGTCACACTTAAAAAAAAAAAAAAAAAGCGTGTAACAGGACCTTAGAGAACTCAAATATTTCTTATTTTCCTTTTTGCAAAAGGTCATCACTATGCTTAAGTAACTTCAACGACTGTATTTTAGGGGTTATATAGGATCTTGGATGTCTATAGGCTTTGTGCCAGCTCATTCACAAAGAATTCAAAAGAGTTTGTTGCACACTAGAAGCAAGTTCAATTACTCCCTCTCAATCTTTACATTTTACTGTATTGCTTAGAAAAATGCTTGCAATTCACATTTCTAACATTTGTATTAAATCTGCAGAACTTTTACTTTATTTTCTTTCCATCCTCAATTGCTGCTACAGAACAAATATTTAGGGCATGTGAAGAAAGGTCACTTTCAGTTTTGGTTGCTGTTGATAGTAAAATGATGCTCTGTAACTAAAAATTTCAGCATTAACAGACTTTCAATTAAGCAGCTCAGAGTATCTGCAAAATACTATTCAAGAAATTCAAGTTCAACATCAAATCTAAAAGCAGGAATTCTTTTCCAAGAGCAGCAGAGCAGATCATAGTAAGATTAAATATATTTTACCCTATATTCAAAGTCAGCAAACTCCCTGCCTCCACGGCCTCCTCTGAATCCACCACGAAATCCTCGGGGGGCAGTGAAGCCACCTCTTCCACCTCCTCGCCCTCTGCCACCTCGGAAGCCAATCCCCCCTCTGCCTCTGTACCCTCCACGGCCACGATTGGGACGCAGAGGGATTCCAAAGGTCTCGGCATTTAGTCTTCTTTCCTCAGCCCAGGTGGGTCGCCGTTCTCTGCCACACAAAAGGAACAAGGATTGTTTTAGAACACACTTCAGAAGGAAGATTGCCTGGCTTAGTTTTACCAGAAAGGCCATTAAATGAAAAACAATACATTAATGACATTGTACATCTCCAAATTATCCCTTCTGCAAGAATCTAGATGTCTGCCACAACTCATTTAACTCAATGAAAAGGGATGTGTTACAGTATTGTTAATTATATATTAATAATGCTGTATGTTTCCCAAATAGAAAGACACAGTCTGTATCCTCAGCACATGGTATCAAATGAATTGTAAATAACAGCTGTCCATAATTTAAAACAAGCAAGAGAAAGTAAGAGTTTGCATTTACTGAGGTTATTTTATCTAGCTGTCAACACAACAAAACAATCCTCCCTTCCCCCATCATTCAAAATAGGTCAGCATCCGCATTGGCTTGGCCAATAAAAAGGCAACAGCAAAAGATAAGCTGTGCTTTTCCTGAAATGCCATCTTCCCATTAAACAATACTACTGGCCAAGGCAGTAATGTCATCTACTCAGAAACCATTACCAAAGCACAGCCGTAGTTGATTTAACTGAAGTGGTAATTTGGTAGCAAAGCAAAACAAACCCCCCTTTTTAGTAAATCTGGAGATTCCAGACTATGTACACTCAGTTATAGAAGTTTGGTTCTAAATCTACATTTTAAAACATCTTCCTAATAACAAATTGCACTTGCCCACAAAGAAATGTTGTGCTTCATATTCCCATTTTATTTTTGCCTGCTGCATGTGGAAGTAAGCTGTACTCTTTTCCACTCAGAGTAGATGGTAAGGAGTAGTAAGGAGTAGTGCTGAGACTGCCTTATGACAGCAGCAGGCACTAAGACGCCTAACAAGCCTCCACCAACAGCCCATACCTATTGTCATCACAGGAGATGTTATCAAAGAAGGATTTGGTTTTGTCATAGTAGCAGTTGGGTCCAAGTGGATCTTCCTCATCTGCATTCCCTTCACTATTTTGGGTATCAACACCTGAGTCACCTTTGTCTTCTCCATTTACAGGCTTCTCTGGTTTCTCAAGTTTATCTTCTAAAAAATAAAAGAAAACAGAAGCCTTCCAGACCATCAGACTAAACAAAACAGCACTGTTAACTTATTCCCAGGCGGACACAAACTATACTGAATGCTCAAAATTACAAAAACCCCTCCAAAATTCCACGTGGAAGTCAAATAATTTGACAAAAAAAATAGGATGTTTTGCTGCTGCAGTCTCTAGGTTTGATATCCTCTATATTCTCTGTGGGTTTAATTAGCAAAAAACCCTGTGGTAGCACAGATGTGATAGCCATCTATTTTATAACCTCCTAGCTACCTGCTTTCCAGACTTAAAAGCCTCACTCAGTCATTCCTCATATAAAAGCCATTCCATGTCTTTGCTCATCCCTGTTACCCTTCTCCTTTGTCTTCTGGCTTTGCTGTTATCTCCTGAGACACAGAGCCAGCATTCAAGATATTATGCCGTGAACTGAATTTATCATACATTTCTTTCCTAATAATGCCTGAAGTTCAACTTACTGTTTTGACTGGTACTGAAAAAGTGATGTTTCGACAGAACTAGTTATTATGATGTTACAGCCTAAATATTCACAGCTTCAATCTCATGATACTGTGCATAAACTTCAGATAACCAGCTCAACCTTTCCACAATGCACACAAAACTTACTGTCTCAAAATATTTCTATAGCTTTTTATGGTTAGCTTTCCCTTTCCTTTTTATTGCTCTGAAAAAATTAGCATCAACAGCAAACTGTCACTCATTTAAAAATGATTCAGAAAAACAGGCAAGTACCAGGGAACAACTCCTATGGGACTCTATTGGTGGTTTGTCTCAACACTGAAATCTGAGCATTTATGCATACCTCTTGTTTTCCAGCTTTTAGCCAATCATTTACTGAAATAGTAAGTCCTTGTATTAACCTGTAACAATTCTGCTCCAAAATAGCAGCAGTGTAATGAGCAGGTGGCTGGTCACAAGAAAATGAGGTAATTAAGACAGAAGCCCGCTAGAAAACTAAACCTGAAGTGCTGGCAGTACGGATCTGAACTACTCCTCTGCTTCTCTGGAAAAGGCTAAAAGCAAAGAAGTTACAGAAGCTTTCTTAGATGGAAATTCCCATGCATCCTTCAGCACAGTTCTGATCCTAAACTCATGTCTTTGTGATTGTCTTTGGTCTATTAATAATTGAAAACGTAACATACGTGTTTTCTTTTATTGCATGTTTTCCAGAACCTGAAAGTAAACTCACTCTATTGGGACTTCTGCTCAAGTAATCTGCATTTTTAACCAACACCCTTGTTCAAACAGGATGTATGGAATTTGCTAAAGTTCTTTCAAAACCTGAATACTGACCCAAGTATTAACTAGATAGATGATCTCAGTTTACTCGTTCATTGATTTTTTAAATTTTTATTTTTTAATGACCATAAATAAGACTTAGTACAGTATGCCTTTTAGAAGTTCTTCTCCAAGGTAGCATTAAACCAGCAAGACGGAGCTTTTCCATGCTGAAATCTAAAGCAAAAATTGATTTACCTTTTAGTTTAAGTTTATTATGAAATTCTCGATCAATTTCCTCCTTGTTGAATTGTGCATTTGCACTTTCAAAGTCAAAGTCCTTCTCAAACTTCATTGGACCATCCCTCCTAATCCCAAATCTTCCTCGGCCTCCTCTGTGGCCCCCTCGGCCTCTCCGTGCTGAAGGTCCACCTGGAACTGAAAGAGGGAAATTCTGTTTGGTTTTGGTTTGCAGACTGGTTTTATTTTGAGAGAAGTTGGGATGGTTGGTTTTTCAGGTGGGGTTTTTTGTTTTGTTTTTTAATTCCTGGGGTAACAGGTTCAAGCTTCATGCACTTCTTCCTGCACTTCTGCTGCTAAAAATCCTGTTGGAGCAGCTTGTCATTTATAAGTTCACTTACAATAATTAGGGCAGTGACAAAGAAAGCATAGTACCAAACGACTTTCTAGGAGTCATTAAAAGCTTTCTGAAGAAGAGCTAAAATGTTAGTGGCTTTTCAGTCATGTATCTTTGTAGAAAAGTAACAGATTTTATTTCATGCTATTGTGTTTATAAATCCATGAATACTGCTTGGTGGTGTATTTTTATTCAAATCACTTAATACAGGGCAAACAGAAGAGATTTTCTCTTTAATGCTGGCTTTTTTTGCTTGTATTACTCTGATCCAATGCAAACATACTGTTAGCCACTAGAAACAACCACATGAAGGCATTCTAAGTACATAAATTCTTTATTACCGTAATCTGAACGGCAAGATCTCTGGACGTTAAAAACAAAATCCTAGCACTTTGCAAACCATACACAATGCTGTATTTTAGCAGACTTTTAAAAAACTTAATGAAGTCTGAAAATAATGGTAGCTATTTCTCAAAACAAGATTTACCAATTTGTCGTTTGTTTTCATTTCTGAGTTCATTTTCTGATCTTGAAACCTTGTGTGCTTCAGCTAAAGTTGGAAATAAAAAAATGATTTGTTTATCCAATTACGTATTTTTGATCATACTTTTGTATACAGTTATATAGTTCAGATTTCAAAAAAATCCAAACCTATAGAAGTAAACCACAAGTTTAACTTCATAAAAGGAAAAAAAAAATTTAGAATATATGCTTGGCTTTAAAAGGAAATATATATAATCCAAGTCTCTGCTGGCCAGTCTACTAGTAACCGACAGCAGGAAAATTCCTACATTACTCTTTTTAAGAGCACTTCATATGCTTATGGATGAAAAAAAGCCATATGAAAATTATCCAAAAGCTACCTCGTCGGTGCTCTTGATTCTCTAGCGATTTTTGGCTAGCAGACACCAAAGGCCTGGCTGGTACAGGACTCCTCCTCCCAACTGGTGCCGGAGTGGGCAAGTGGGCTGAAGCTGTTTGCACAGCTTGTTCCATGGTGGGGCTCCTTCTCAAATGGTCTAGCTGAGGGCTTGATCGACCTGGGGAAAAACCAAACCAAAACCCAAAGTGTTATTTCTCATCCACAGATTTGAGTTACTGGTCTCACCCAATCTAGACTGACAGGTTTACCTGCCTTACCAGTCAAGACTGCTGTGTCCAAAGAAGAAATAAATATTTCTGCACCCTCAGATCCACTAATCCAGAATGAAGGATATTTAGCAATTCCCCTTCCCCCAGTCTAAAAGAAAAAAAATGGGTAGGACAATTAATCCCTACCAACCCATCCATGATGTGCACTTAGCTATGGAATGAAATTTTTTGATTGACTGGAGGTAAAAATACTCTTTCTGCCTCCCTGGAAAGCCAAGTGGGAAGTGGCTGCTCCCAAAGCCAGAGATCCAGCTATGACACTGAAATTTCATTTCATCCAACACACCCTGTTGTATGATCACCACAACATAAACGAACAGTGACAGCCAGTACCAGGCATAATGCAGATGGAGGAGCTACAAAAGCTTCCCCACAAAGTGCTGTTTATACATTTCCATTTGCAGCATGACTGACTGGAGCCAGAAGCATGTTTAGAACAGAGACATCTGATAACAAATATTGTTAAAAGCAAAGAGACACTGAAAAAACTTCTTGGTGCCCCACAGGAAATTTTGTGTCAGAATGTATGGTCATCTGAAGCACGTGTCAGAAATTAAGTCCAAGAATCATACAGGTTTTAATTTCACCTATAGAAAACCAAGTTCCTCTTTCAACAGAGAAACAGTAAATCCCCAGCTTTCTCCTCCTTCAATAAATGCAACAAAGCAGAACCTATTTTTGGTAATCCGCTCAACTAATCCTAGAAAGCACTCCTAACTGGTGTACAAATCCCAACTACAATTAGGGAAAAACCCTGTTTGCTGTAAGTGATACTAGCTGTTTAACGTGACTGCATGAACTTAAAAATAACAACAGGAATATATTTTAGCACACAATTTTACTTGCATCAATGAAGAATAGAAGAGCAGGAAATAACGCCTTTTGGATTTTGAGGAGCAACCTTAACACATTTGCATGAAAAGTGAGGTTGAAGGTGCTCAACATTTAGTTTCTTTTTTCTTTGCCACTCAAAAAAGCATCATGAATTTTGGGTTTGCTTCTACTTTCCTTCTCCTATATTACACAAACTACCCATACAGTTGCTATTACTACTAAGCTGAGTTAACTCTCATGTCACTATCTCTACAGGCAATCAGGTCTGCTGTTAGTATTATTTATATAAAAATACATAAATAAAAAAATACAATTAAGAAAACTGCAGACTGAAGGGCTTTCCAATTCCATCAGCATGAAGTATCTTGAGTTTTGTCAAGTTTTTATTTATCAATAAAACTAGTTGTTGCATTTCCACATGCACCTATTTGCTAACATTATTCAACTGAATGAGGTCCTACCTCTCAATATAGATGCTTTAGGGATAACAACAAATGCGTTGCAAACAGTTACCTGTGCAGCTTGCCCAGATGTAGGAAAACACATTTAAAAAGCAAGTACAAAGACTTGCAGTGCTTTCCAGCTTTAATATCAGTTGTTTTCATGACAGAATTCAGCTGTTTGGTTTGCATTTCTGGCCATGCTAGAATTGGGTGTGATAGATCAAAAAAGATCAAAGAGTTCTTCAAGAAGACTTACCTTGAGACATCTGTGTTTTTAGTGATCTTCCATCTGTTGTAAATGCAGAACCAACTGCAGTGCTTTGGGACATGCTAGCACTGCCTGAAGAGTCCGTTCCAAAAGATGTCAAAGAACCTCCTGCTTTGAAAGAAATGATATAATTGTAAACCTGGGGTTAAGACTTTTTTTTTTTTCTAAAAAGCACTAAATGACTAGTGAAGCCATATTAGGCAGTTATTCTAGAATACACATAAGTCCACCCCTCCCACACACTTTAAATTTAACATAACGTATGTATTCATAGTAAGTTGCTAAGACTGTAATATCTTGATGCTTTTTATCAAAAAACCCCACACTGATAACTTTTGTATCAGAAGTATTAACATAGTATAGTCATGAAAGCATCTTACAGAGTAATAAGCAAATGTTACTGCTCTGTATTTCCACTTAACATCTTTCAAATAAAAATATGACTGCCACATTTTATTAACTGATACCAAGTTATGGCCTTCCTTTCACATGGCTAACACTGTCAGCACCAGGACTAACACTGTCACCATAACAATTACAAGAATGCAAGTTCCTAGGTGAAAAACCTTTTAGATGAAATGAAAAACTTTAAGGGAGGAATGAAAGTTGGTGGTGAGTCTCAGAGTGCACCTGCAGTATAAAGGAGCAACTAACCCATGCTGCTCATGGGTTCATCACTTGTGAAATATAATGAATACATGATGAACGCAATGAATATATATATGTATCTACACGAAAAAGAATGAACTCATGAATACAGGAACATTTCCCCACTCATCCCTCTAAGATAGAGTGTTTTGTTCTCAATCATAATTCCTTTGATTTGAGCTGCAAAGGCTATGAAAAACTCTTTACTTTTGAGCTAAGCTGTGGGACTGATACAGATTGATGACTTTGGATCTGCCCTCAGGATAAGAAGTTGATGGAATTATAAATATGGATTTCTGTCTATGCACACACATGTAACTTAAAGGAAAATATCAAATAATAAGAATGAACATACCAACTCCAACAGCGCCAAACTGCTGCCCCACCAGCGGGCTTGGACTAAACTGACTGTAGGCAGGCATTCTGCCAAAAGGACCATAGGACCCCACAGACTGGAATGAAGATGTAGTTGAAGATCCTAGTGAAGACTAAAGACAAAGCACACTTGTGGAAATTCATGTTTACACAAAATGTACGAAAAAGTTCTGCAAGGCAAGAAACACCCAAACTCTAAAACTACTTGTTAAATTTATCCTAACACCACCACTGCAGCTAATATGCATAAAAGACTTTGACATTCATAAAGTTCTTTCTTCTAATATCAAGAATTTAACTGCTTTAACGCACAAGCAGACACAGTAGTTGTTTTTGGAAAAGGAGCAGCTTTGGTCTCCAGTGCTCTGTGCTAGTTAGATTTCAACCCTGATTTTCACAGTTAAAGACACTACTTAAAAGAGGAAAATCTTTCCAGAGTTCTTTACATCAGGTTGTGAACTTTACAGCAACAAACATTTTAATTTTTAATCAATCAGCTAGAGAGCACTTAAAGCTACCAGGTTATAACTTCAGCAACATCTAAAAATTATGTTTTCACTTACCTGAACAATAGCAGGGTCCTGTGGCAAAGAACACTGAGGCTTTGGTGGCTCACAGACAGTTAGGTCTTTAATGTCACTGCCACGGAATATAATATACTCAAAAACTTCATCTCGAGGTGGTATAGGTCTATCAGTTGGTCTATCTTCTGTGCCAAAGGAACGAACTGCAAAATTGGGAAGGGAGGAAAAAAAAAACAAAACAAAACCAGCCACATTCAACAAAAAGGTTCCAAATATACTGCAGAGACCAACAGCTTTAAATGAAAAGGATAAAATTCTGCTGAGAAAAAAACCTTATCAAATAAGCAGAATATTCTTTGCCATTATCAATTGCTCAGACATAAACAAGTAATTTGACCTTAAAATTTCAGTTAAAAACCAAGCAGAAAAACACCTCTTCTATTCCTTAGCTATCTCGCTTATGCTATCACTCACATGCTGATTATTTTGACTGTTTTGTGAGTGTAAGGGGAAGCGACAAAGCAGTTTTTTGCTGAAGTTAACACTTTCTGGATATTATAGCAACAAGAACACCAATAAAGGCAGGTCAGTCAGTCCTGTGACTCAAGTACTACGCGAGTTTACATACTTCATACTCTACACTTGCAAATCAGGAAAATAAAAATATGCTAATACTACTAGAAACTAGAATATTAAAAATTACCTAAAGCAAAGTATTTCTCAATAGATTTGAGGTCTGAATCAAGACTTAAAAATTAGTAATTGTGTGGTATGTACTGACAATTTTCACTAAGCAAAATGCACTCCTCTTGCTAGTGTAAATTTCATATGATCTCTGCCAAATTAGGTAAACTCATTGGGGTACAACCATCTTCCCAAGTAAACCTGCAGAGAGTACAACCTGCCAAGGCCTTACATTTGTTTGCATGTACTTTGCTGAATTCCAAGAGTTTTCAGATTGCACAGCGACATAGCTTATCATGCTTCTCCCTATGCACTACAAGACCTTTCCTCACCATAAGACCATAGGTGAACATTAAATGAAATAAACAAACAAACAAAAAAATATCTGACCAAGAGATATGTCTCCAAGAGGCAGAGTTTTATAAGCAAAAACCAAACAATTAATTGAAACCAGAGAGGGAAAAAAATGATGACAGTCACATTCTACTAAACATCAACTTGCTGCAGCTTTAACAATTCCTCGTGACTGTCTTTGCTTTAGCCTTCTAAGAGGTTTTTGTTTGCTTTGTAAGGTACTACAGGTTATGCTGAGAAAATATCCGTATTTTGCTTTAATTTACCAGAATTAGTTTTCCCTCCATTTTCAGATGCAGCAACAATTTGGAGACATCATTAGGCACTCATTTGCAGCCATAAAACCATTAGTCAAGAAAAGCAGTTTCCTGTAGAGCTGTATAAAGTGATACCGAGTCATTGCTCAGGCTGCACAACCATCTTCCATCACTGTTGCTTCTTCTAGTACTGCATAAACAGAGCTTATCAGTCAAGTATTACAGATCTTTCTGAGAAGTATAATTCAGGGGTAAAGAGATCAACTCCACACTACAATGAAAAGTAACATTAAGCAGTTACAATTATTTTGTTCATACTTTATCATCTACTAGCCGGAATTTAATCAACTTTTCTATTTCTGTGCATCTGAAAGTCTGCTCTGAATGGTACTATAAAATGTAAGCGCTCTAAAATGGCATATGCTGTTAAGTGAACTTCAGGTCTTTCGTTATAAGAGACATCTGTCTTTCTTCTTCTACAGAAAAAAAGATATCTGAAGCTGAAGAATTTACAGAAATTAAAGCAATACAGAACACCTTAACAATATTATCAACTGGTCACATGTATTACTGTAGCTCATTCTGTTGCTTTTTATATTCATCACACCTTTCTATTTCACTGTCTTGACTGCAGATCCAACTTCACTTTCTGGCTATCCTGTGCTCGATTTATTAGATAACTAGTAAATTAATTTGGCCCTTCATTTGACCTGCTGTCTTGGAAAGTACAGCCAAAGTTGATTTAGTATTGGTTCTCTGTCCCACGCTGAGATGGTTGCTCCAGTAGCCATTTTGCCTCTAAAGGTGCACAAAACCAGCCAGAGCGTGATCAGTAAGTTACTGAAGTATTTTACTTTAGAGCTACAGTAAAGGAATTAAGTAGCAGCAACACCTCAAAGGGCAGCAAACCACAGGATCACATCTCACCTTTACGTAGAAATAAAAATCTGATGAGCTATGGAAGAAATCTGCTTTGAAAGCACTTATTTTAAGTAGAGCTATGCTGCATGGATAAATATTTTACTATTAATACCAACATCACAGGATGTATATAGGAACAGTTTTAACACCTGGGAATTACCCTTCTCCATTCTAAACCAGTAAAAAAAAGTGAACCACCTAACTTTCATCTGATGACACCTTATAAGGAGTCAAAAAGAATTTGTCTTTCTCCCCATCATAAAATTATGAAGATATCAAAAGGAAGTATTTTCAGTAACAAAAATTAGAATTCATCTTTAAGACATTCAGCTGTCTATGCAACTACAAGACACTGATAAGGTCATCAATGGTTTTGCAACAAAACCCATCAAGAGTTGCTACTAAGAGTTTGGGGTTTTTTCCTCTACACTGCCCCAAACCAAACTGGTTTCAATGCAACTTTGTGCAAAATATAAAGACAAATTTATCCAATGAAGACTAGCTCTGCTGGATAGAGGTAAGAAAAATACCCTGATTTGGGGTTCAACCTTCCCCTCTCACCCCAAAGCAACAAAAATAACCATCCCTGAAGTCTAGTTTCCTTCTAAAGCAAGGAACCAGAATTGCATGTGTGACAACCTAAGAAAGCAGTTAAGTATAAGGGCTACTCAATTTTTGCAGTGTCTATCCCAACTAGGTCCTTCAGACAGTAGTATAAAATGAAGAGATGAATGTTACTTTTAAGGTTTTGCAAAGGGATAGCTATCTTTACAGTTTCTTCCTTCCTAGCCTGCATTAGGATTTAACATAATCTGAGCTCATTGAAGTGAAAAGACTAATATTAAGGGTGGCCAGTACAATAGGATTTTAGAAAGAAATAGCTTTTACCATAGTTTTGCATAATCAGAATTACTAAGTTGCCAGAGTATCAAAAAGACAAGGTATTGAAGCATCACGCAGTCTTAGAGCTCTATCCAGCTCTGTCTCTTGGGGTACATCCTTCCTCCAGAATGAGGTGCAGTGGTTCATATATAGCAAAATACTGAAGAGTGAGAGGAAATGAAAATAAGCATGTGAAAGATAACATACTCTTGTTAACACTTACCAGGACTATGGTAAATCCATTTAATCTTGTCATTTTTAAGTTTTTTGTTATTTTGTTTTTTAAATGAGTTGAACTGGCTCTACAACTTGCAAACAAAAAGGCAACAATCACATGTTAAAGGCAAACTTATTGTTTGTCAGTGTAAATACACACACTTAAGAAGCCTGCTAGAAAGAAACTAACACTGCTGAGCCTAACAGGATTCACCTACGCGACTTTATGCCCAAGCATATTAATTTCATATTAAAGTGCTGTGAGCAAGTTTTCGTACAGATTTTGACTGGCTTCAAGGTCACTACTATACTGCTTTTTAATGCATGTTACTATGTTATAGTACTATGGCATCCAAGGAAAACATTGCAACTTTCCCTATCAGTCAACAGAAAATACTACCTGTTGATGAACACAGAAAAACACCATGTTAATCAGAAGCCAAGCTATACATTCTATTAGCAAAAGAGAACTCTGTTCCCATATAATGTGAATTACTGCAAATATGTAGTTCCGTCTCTATATGCAGCACTGACAGTCTCATCAGCCTTCCTTCATATGTAGCACACATACGCAAAAACCAGTCTTCCCCACTCTTAAGATGCCCATGAGAACCATGACAACTAAAATGAGACCACCACTATCAGAACAAGTCCTTTCAATTGCCATCTATCTTCAAAACATTGCAGCCCTTTCCCTGTTAACATGCTCAGAAGCCTGCACCCCACGTTACAGAGTGGGTGTTAACGCGAAGGAGCCAGCCTGTGGTGGGCTCATACCTTCAGAACAGTTAATTCAGTCTGCGCTCCCTTGCTGGCAGGGGTGGCGAGTTAGCCGGGAGACAGATACGAGGTTAGTAGCAGGAGTGGGCCTTGGCAAGGGGAATTTGTCTGCTGTGGCACATTGTGCTGGTTTGGCACATACATCCTAAACCTCAGGACACGGAGGGAACTGACTAAAACAGAACTTCATAAAAACTTGATAAAGATTTAACCCTTTCTTCTCCTGCTCCCACCCCTGAACTATAGGAAATGCTCAAGTCTTCACAGGAATTTAACTTTTTTCTGTTTACGTTTCTGAGTCTTTCACCTAATTAATACTGTGTAAAATTCCAAAAGACAGGGAAGTTTTCTCTTTTATGTACCATTACACTACAGAACACACTATCACATATGGTTGAAAACGCCAGAAGTTTAACAACTACTTACATTACTGAAATCCATTTCATTAATATCTATTAATTATAATTGTTCCAAATGTAACTGTCATAGGTCCAACAGCTGTCCATTTATTCAGCAACTTGAATACTCTAGCGTTGAGCATTTTGTTCATGAGCAAAGTGAACTGTTTTGCAGTCTAACATGGCTGTTACAAGCTTTCAGATTAATCTCAAGATTTTTGGTTCCAGGTGGCCTAGAAATACTGGTTTATTCTCTTCTGAATCATGACACTATATTACAAAACACACACTCTTTAGCTAACTCAGCCAAGTTTTATTAAAGCAATTTAAATGGTTTAGATTTACATTTCTGATGAGAAACAAGAGTAGATTAGATTTGTAACTGTAGTTTGATCTTAAATATGTACACTTTGGCAGATATGCCATAACATGACTTCACCACTGTTGAGAAGTCATACAAAATCAGCTTGGTCAGCACTAAATCTGTCTAATTTGGGCAAGACTATCACAAGCTCCTCAAGGATGGGATTCTTGTAAATGCTTTTGTATGAACAAAACACAGCATGCAACTTGAATTTCTAAGCATTTATTTCTTAATCACAGTGCTCATCTTTTTTTCATATAAACAAATAATAGCTCTCCTCTTAAAACAGATAATGCAATTCCAGCAAGGTAATATAACCTAAAGGCAACTTTAGAATTAAATAAAAATCAGATCATGAAAGCTAAACACCCTGTAAATGAACTATATGAGCACGGAATCAAATCTACTACAAGATGTTGCATCTTTTTTTAAAATAATAATTATCAGTTGGGAGTTGGGGTGCTAAAGTGACATGGCACACAAACAAGAATTACGAAAAGGCCCATGTGAGATGAAAAGTGTCAACTCCACAGGAACTTAGGTTCCCAAATATTTAATTTGCACAAGGAGCAATTTTTCCCCTTACCTAAAGGCTAGATAAACTCTTTGCTTTTATATATGCATTTAGATTATTTAGTAATACTTTACAGAATCAAGAAATGTAAAGTAACTTTTTGTTTTGCAGAATCTATTATAAAGAAGTTATTAAAAAATGTGACTTAATGTTCTATTGCACATTCACTGCCATGGCTAATATACTCGTGTTGAGAGCACATTATCATGCAAAAGAAACAGTGAAGTCCTTCGAATGTCCAGTTTCAAAGACTCTCTTTTTACTCCTGTCTCTGACTCTCTTCTCACGAAACATTATCTTACTAACTTTCTTATACACACAGACATATATGTATATATTATCCGGCCAATACATTCTCACACCAGCGTCTATACTCAATTTCGAGTTATACAGTGCCGTACAGCTAGCTCTGAAACGAGGAGCTGACGGTCAGCCGTCTTTGTTGATAACCTGGCACCCACTGCATCTCCTTTCGACCCGAGTCGTCTCCTACCTCAGAAGGATTCAGCCGTACGCGGCCCTGCACCCTGTAGGTCTGGAATTCTTACGATGCAAAGAAATCCTCTTTTCAACCTCCCTCTCCTACTCCCTTTTACGCACTAACTCTGGACCGCTTCCACGGCTGAGAGCTTCACGTTTACGAAGGACCCCTTTTCGCAGCCCCTCGCTAGGTAATGTTCCTGGCTCCCTTCCGCGGCCGCTCCGGGCTGTCCGTGCCGCTCCCCGCGGCTGGAGGAGCAGGGCCCTCCGCGAGGCCGCCGCTCTCCGGGCCCCTTGCTCACTTCTACCCCCCGCCGTGGAGCCTGGCGAGCGGCCGCGGCCCCGCCGCAGCCACTCCGTCGCGGGGGTGGAGGGTGATGGCGGGAGGACGCGCCTCCGGCCAAAACTACGCGGGCTCCTGCCACAGTTCGGCCAAGCCCCCCCACAGCTGCGGCTGGGCCACTGTAGGCCTCCCCCTCGCACCCCAGGCCTCCTCATCACCACACCACCACCGACGACTCGGCCGTTGTTCCAGGTTCTCGCTCGCTCCCCAACGGGCCCTGCGCCGCCGCCGCCCGCACGGCGGTCCCGCTCCCCTCCGCCCCCGCCCCGAGGCGCTGCTGGGCCGGCAGGGCCCAGTCCTCTGCTCCGCCAGCTCCTTACCCTTGGCCAGCGCCACAGTGGAGTTTTCGGTGTCGATGGTGTACAAGATCCCTTCATAGCGGATCTCGGCCTTGGAGATAAGGCTTATTTTGCTCCCGATGTAGGGCGTCCCCCCGCTCATGGTGCTGGCTCCTCGGTCAGGGACACCCCCCTCCTCCTCCCCTGCCGAGCGATCCTGAAGCCGGGATCAAGCGACTAAATAAGTCCACGCTCAGAGTCGTAGTAGGCGCTCTACTCCTCCCGCTTCGAGCCCGACCTTCCGCCGATCCCCCAGCGACGGCTCTCCCCGCGCAGACTCCCTCAGCACACCCCGCACCAAAAGCACCCTGAAGCTCCCAACATGGCCGCCGCCTTCATCTTCCCTCAGAGCCGCCCCCCCTCCGCGCTCCAGCCGCGAAATGGATGCCGGGAGGGGAGATGATCTCGCGAGAGCTGGCGGGCGGGGGCGCGGCGGGACCTGCTGAGGGGAGGGGGGCCATTTGGGCCGTCCGGGGAATTGATGTGGTGGCCCGGGAGTCCTCAGCGCTCTGGTCCGCCCCGCCTGCGGAGCGCGGCTTCCCCGGCGGCGGAGCGGCTCGCTAGGGCTCGGCTGTGCCTTGTCGAGGGGTGGTGTGTGGGGTGACGCGGGCCGGGCCGAGGCCGGCGT
>JAHREE010000429.1:7262106-7375162 GCA_033628505.1 Tringa tobata
AAAGCCCACCTGTGTGAGGGCGGCGGCTGGCAATCAGGCTGCCGTTAATGAGGATGTAATTGGCGCGGGACGGGCGGTTGCTAGCGCTGAGTAATTAAGAGAGTGTTGGTTGATGAGTTACTCCTGCAGGTCTTGGGGCGAGAGCGGCGGGGAGTTGTGGGGTGATGCTGAGGTGAGCGGTCCTGCCCGGGACAAGGAGTGTAAGGTGTTAGAGTAGTTTTATGTATGTTTTGAAGGACTTTTCTCTTCTGCTTCAGCTCTTGATAGTCTTGGAAAGTTTTCCTCCTTGAAAAGAGCGCCTTCTGCCCTGACCCAGGTGGCAGGGTACAGCCTGATCGGTGTAATTTGGTCTAAAATGTTTCGTTCCAGGCAGTGTGACGGTGTCGTTCGCCGCAGCCGCTGGGCACTCTGTGCATCACCGGATTTTGTTTCAAGCTCTGAAGTGACCGTCGCGTCCTCTCGATTCTCCTTTTAGTTTCTTAACTTTTATTGCTAAAAATGTAGGTTCAGTGAGGCCGGTGGCTGTTCCAGGCAGTGTCCCCTCGTCCCAGCGAGTCCTGCTCCAACTCTGGGGTGTTTCGTCTGAAGTTTTAAAGGGTTCTGTGGTCCCCTGTGCGGATTCTCATTTTGTAAAAAGTTGGTAGCTTTGTGCCTTCTTGATTTAGGAGGTGATTGAACGTTTGAACGAGGCTTTGCTGGGTTTTGCTATTAATATTGATAGCATGATAATACGTGGAGATATTGATGTAGTCTGAAACAACTTCCTTCTTCCACCGTGTTTCTTGAAATAGTTGATATTTATTAGCAAAGATAAGTGGATCAAAAAAGTGGTGGTGTAGCAGCTTGATTTGATGTGGCCTTTTAGTAGTTGTGGTTTTGGTCATAGTTTATGAAACTTCTACTCCATACAGATAAAGCTTCATGGCTTCCTGAAGACCTAACTAACTTAAACCAGTTTGTCCTTAGTTTGTAGCAGCAGAAATTTGCCTTCTCTTCGTGCCTTTAGCAGTGGCAGTTGGCTGGGAGCACCTGAGACTACCTGAGTGAGGGCTTTTATTGGTGCTGCAGTTCACTCACGGGTTCATCCCAGGACTGGGATTTGTTTTTCCGTGTCAGGCACTGAAAGAAAGACTTTCTTGGTATAAGGTACTTTTGAAATGTGTGATTTATTTGATATAATACTGTTCAAATTTCTTTATCCTCATGATATGTTGCAAACGGTGTCCATTTACTAACGTGTTGGTTTTTTTTTTCCGGGAAGCAAATAATTAGAAGTGGATGTAAACTTTTACTTTCTTTGAAAAGTCAAAAAAGATCTATGAATCAATTTGCACATAGAGATAGGTTGCAGAAATCAACAGAATAAAAGTTGACTTCCTAGATCCTTACTTTTTGGTTCTCCAGTAGTTGCAGGCAAGATGCTTTCCCATTTCAAAACGCGGTGTATCTCCTCGAGGTTACATTATTAAAATGTATCCTGGAACTAGCTTGGAAATTCTTGTAAAATTCAGTGGGGCTGGGGAACTGCTCCTGAATGTTGGGAGAGCTGGAGGAAGCACGTCACAGGCTTTGCAGTGATGTTGAGTAAGTCTGAAGCTCCAGGTGAGCCAGGGACCAACTTGGCTGCAGCTGTCCCTTTTCCTGCCCTGCTGACTGTGGAAAACTTTACACAAGTTTTTCCTCTCCTGCTGATTGCTGAAAAGTAGTTACATTTAGGGCAAAACTTGGTGATGCTGGCTGTGTTGTGTAGAAGGCCTCTATTTGTGAAATGTGTTACTAGAAAATAATCTGAAAGTATTACCACTTATTTCCAGAAAGTTGTAGGAAACACTTGCCAAGTATACTCTTAATTTGAAGACAACTCCTGTGGTGTTTTCCTAAAGTATCTGCACCTGTATCATAGTTGTGTTAGTTCTCTGGCTGTGTCGGTGTTTTTTTCTTGATATCTAAGCCACAGGTAGTGCCTCCCAATACGGTGATGGTGGGTGACAAATAAGTTCATGTTTTCATGCTCAACAATTAACTAAGTCTCAAATATTGTATGCTCAGGAAGGTGTCTGGCCTAACGTTTGCGTGTACATATCCCCTAAAGGTGTTGGTTTTGTAAAGCCCTTGTGTTGTTGTCCGTACTGAATTCTGTTCTCAGCTACTCCATTGTCATTATAGTTTACTTTTAATGAGTATTTCTTTCTAATTTTATTCTGTTGACCCTGGCTAGATTGCTGAAAGTCACTGTATGCCTATACATTCAAGTGACTTTTTTTCCATCACTGTTCTCCATAAGCTGCAGTTATTTGAATTGGGTATTAGGTTTTTTGTTTGCTAGTAGGGGCTTCTTTTGGTCTTTGAAATAAAATCTCGTGTTACACCAGAATAATAATTAAAAAAAAAGATACAGTATAAAGGAAAAATATACAGTGCTATACATGACTTTATTCTGTAGTTGGAGAGTTCTTTATATATTATTCTTTGTGTTGTTCTTTGTAGTTACTGTTCTTTGTTCTGGCCAGGTATGGTCCTGGTGCGCACGGATGCTGGCCAGCTTGTGATGGTGCCGCAGCAGGCTCTAGCGCAGGCTCAGATGCAGGCTCAAGTCCAAACGCAGGGACAAGGTCCTACCAGTATTTCACCCAGGCTTTCGGTGCCCACGACCGGCCCCGTCTTTCGCCTGTCAACAACTCAGGTACGTCTGCCTTGATTTCACTTTACTTTTGTGCGGTACGTTTTCCTCTGTCTTACACCTTATTAGCCCACATGTTTTTGCAAGTGTATTTTCCTCCCCATTTTTTTGTTGTGAAAACAGGGAATACTTATTAAAACACAATTTATTTTCTGAGGCCTAGGACTTTTTTTTTATTTCAGGAAAAAAATCCACTTTATAGAGTCTCTCAAGACCTTGTTCAGACTGTGAGGTCTGGAAGGCACAGCATGAGCCAGAGTGTAGTTTGGACTCTGCCGCTGGTTCCGTAGGTGCCCCTTGGTCTCTGCGATATCCCAGCGTGCTGAATGGATGCGCAGGACAGCTAGGTTTCAGGAGAAATTAGCATAACTCAAGTATGTCTAAACAGGGATTTGCGATAATTAACTTTTCTAATATGTTTGATTCCTTTGATTCACCTCTGCGTGTGGTCTGTCTACACCTAAAATTTTGTCTGTGTTATGACTACATTTCCTTTTTTCTATGGATTGACAGCGGAGGTGCTTTCCTACCCTAGACTCTTCAGTGGAGTGTGTTTATTTAAACTCAGAACTAATTTGTTTTCAAAGGTGAAGGTGTATTGGTTTTTAAATTACTTGGTAGGCTGCATTGATTTAAAACTTTGTAGGGAGTCTGTTTAGCTGTGGGGTTGTTTGGGGCTAAATCTGAATTTACGGAAATGTAGAAGTGAAGATCTTTGGGTGTCAGTACAGGGCAGCTCTGCTGCCATAATAGTAAGCAGAGTTTAAGGTAATTTTGCCTCAGGTCTTTCTTTGCAGAAGCAATAAGGAATTCTGAGTGGAAGGAGAAGACGATGTCTTTACAGTTTTTTAATTAATTGTTGTATAGGTTTCTTGAAATAACTTAAAAATATTTCACAATGCTTAACATTTGATCAGTGTCCCATTATGTGCTTTGTACATTACACTGTATTTATAGCCTGAAAGATTATTAATTCAAAGCTGAAAACAGCGATAAACTTTTCAGAAGAGAAAGAAGCCGGAATAAATTGGAGACTTGAAAATAAGTTACTAACATGAGGCAATCTAAAACCCAGAGTAGCCAACTGGATTGTAAGCTTTAGAAACGAGTGTCGCTAGTAGTTGAGTGAATTGATCTCAGGAAAGACATAAATAAAAAGCCTGGAAACACTTGAGCAACTTTATGCTCTCAGGAAAGAGGTAAATATTGGATGGAATTGGTAAAAGAACTATTCACAGAAAAAGCAGCTGCTTAATGTTTAAATTTGTGATATCTAGAAGGATAGGAAGACTTGTAGAAGCCTTCAACGATAGATGTATTTCAGGAAGAAGAAACACAGAGATAAGCCTGTGTTAATTTTGAGATTTTTTTGACTAGTTTGGTGACAACAAAAATCCAGACAAGTTCTTCTTTTCAGTTTGTAGGTCTGTCTGTGGTCGTTTGGGGTTTTCTTTGTTGAATAAGTTTGTAAATCAGCTCTGTAGTAGTGGCTCCAAGGGACTATATAGCACACATTCCAGCAATGGATCCTGAGACAAGGGCAGAAATGCAAACCAGAAATTGTGGGGTGGGACTGTGCCGAGAATATCATCTCAGTCTGTTAAAATTGCTTTTGTGCAGAGTTCTGCCCAGATAAATACCCCACTGCGTCAGCGATGCTCCTTTGCAGGTGTTAGTGCTAATAAGCTGGTAGAGAATAGAGGAAACAGCAAGGCCTTATGAATGATAAATCTCTTACAGGACACAGAAGTTGGATTATTTTAGTGTGATGGGATTAGAATAGGGGGATTTTAGCTTGTTGGGATTCATCTCCCTTGACAAATCTTTGCAGTAGCTGCCTGAGCTGTACGGCATCATTTCTTTATTTGTTGTAATTAATAAGGATAAAAAATAATTAATATTGGCCTTGGGAAGTGTACATTGAACTTCCGTGACTCTGCAGGCTCTTCTCTCGTTTTTACAGCGTTTATGTTTTATATATGTTTGACCTTAGAGTGTTCTTAAAAAACAGTGGTTGACAGCCTTTTAAAAACCAGCTTCTAAAGGTTTAGCTTTTAAAGGTTTATCGTATCAGACCTGGACACTAGAATTCTATTTCAGTAGGTGAATGGTTTATAACCAGACAATATTCATTGGGTTTCTGGCGAAAACGTCCACTGACAAATATTGTGCTGAGGTTTTAGAACTTTGAGTAGTCATTATGTTTCATCAAGAAAAAGGATCAAGTTTTAAAGTACAGGAAAATGTGTGTACTGAAAAATAATATTTTCAGTGAGTTTATAATTAAACTCTTTTCTTTCAAAATCAAATTCTGATGTACTAGCTAAATTCTGTCAATTAAAATTTTCAGTAGAAATTTCAAATGTATGGAAAATAGTGTCTTATGGTTTTATATCTGTGAGGTATAGTATTCAAGAGTCCTAGTCTCCACTGTGACTGAAACACAGAAAATTTGTATGTGTTTATATTTGTATATAGACATTAGTTGCTTGAGTCTTGCAAAATATTTTGCAAGCTGGATGACCATTGCAGGCCGTGCAGTTTTAATCTCTAGAACAACAACTGCCCGCCTCTCCAGTGTGTTAGTGGAATGATTGTTATATTATGGTGCAGAGCTCATTAAATTTACTATCAAGTTTTTATTCAATTATTTTAAGATAGCTTTATTTGGATTAAAATGCAGGGTACTTTTAACTATGTAGGATTTAATGACATACTACGGGCGCTGAGTTTGTGTTTACCTCTGGGGAAAGTCTATGCAGGTGGAAATTTGCGGTCGCCATTGGGTACTAATTTTTAGCCAGTGTCACAAGTTGCTCAGCTAAGGGATTGTCTTCAGTGTTATAGTTAATTAGTTAAAGTGTATATACAAATTATTATGTTAAGAAAGTGTGTTATGAGCTATGTAGTTCGATGTAAAATACAGGTTATTAAATAACACGCCAAAGAAATTGCAAAAGCTGGCAGTTACTTTTGACAAATTGTTAAGAAGTGTTGAGAGTGATAACTGGAGAATATAAAATCAGTTATGAATTACTTTCTTAAAAATTACAAGAAAGTTCATCTGAAAAGTTACCAAAGTGTTCATCTAAATTTGAAAGCTCTTTGAATCTCTCCCCTCCATAACTAAGTAATTTCTCCTTCACTCTTAAAAAAAGGAGGGGGAGAATAAGGAAACATTTTAAATGTTCTTAAATGAGATTGACTTGATTGATATACAGAGAGCTGCCCAGATTCTGACCTGCTCCTGCAGCCTGGCAATATAACGAGGTTTCCTTCCCATGTCCCAGAGCCACTGTTTCATAGATCTCCCAGTTATTCGGGAGGAAAATGAATCAGGTTTCCCAAGAAAATTCCTCTTGCTTCCATACTCCAGGAGCGATGGGAGCCACTGGAATAGGGCAGGCGTTGTCCGTTTTCCCTTGGGATTTAGTATTTGGGCTTAGGATAATGCTTTCCTTGAAGGCAGTGGCTTTATCCTTACATGTTGCATTGCTGAAGGTTCAGAAGTCAAATACCTATATCCAGTAGTATTTCCTTTTGTAGGGAACTGATAAAGTCATCCTTCTTCCCTTCCCAAGTTAAAAAAAATAATATATATATAATTTGATTGCAGCGCCAAACACAAAAGTTCAGAAAGATTAAGATACATAACTTGCCTTTCATCCTACATTAATCTATTCTGTACTGTGCAGTGTATTACCCTCTTTGCATGATAAATGCACAAAGATAAAAGGTTCAGCGAGGCAATAGAGGCACGCAGTTGATGTTGTGCAGCAAACTCCAAGGTGATGTTTCTTACATTTCAAGTGCTTGGCTTTGCTGTTTGAGTTATTGTTTGGCTTCTGTTGTTTGTAATACTTTCCTCTCATTTGTTTGCGGCTTTTGGGGGTAGAGGATGTAAGCAAATGTAGAACAGCTTTGGGGAGAGGTTTGCGTTAGATTCCTGGGAGAAGACGAGCAAACCGATTTTGGAAGGAAGACTTGGGTTCTTTCTTGACTCTTAGACAGGGTCATCTTTGATTAGACGGTTACTTACGCTCCTCTCAATTGCTGCTGTGTGAAACGTGAATAAAACCCGCTTGTTTTCAATTCCTGGTGGAATTCTGGAAAACTGGCTAATCGGGATAAGCAAGGACCTTGTAGGAAGGGTCTCGACTCCGAGTTTAATTCCGAAGTCCATGGCTCTGGAAAATGGATGTCCCCCCCAAAGGGGAAGCATGTTTAGTCAGAAGAATTAGAATACAAAGGTGACAGAATGGTGCAGAGGAAGCAGTAACTGACAGAAGTACCTGTAATAGAAATATGTACTTGATATTTCAATGATCTTTTACGTTTACAGTCTGTCTGGGTTCTTTAAGTAAAATATTCAAGAAAAGCACAAAGAAAGTACAATTGACCCATTAAATAGTTTTAGTTTAGTTCCAGTTATAAGATTATAGAGGACTGTAGTGGGGGGACATTAACTACAGCTAACTACACTTTTTTTAGGGAAAGAATATAGCAAAATATTCAGGTATATAAAAACAAATTATGTTTCAGATTGTGAATATAAATTAATGTTCTCAGTGCATCTACCAGAGGCTTGACTTTTTGGGACTGGAGACCTGCATTTTACATGGAAGTACTCAGATCAGGGAAGATCATAATCATCTTTTGATGCATTAAGAACTGCAATTTTGTGTACTGTGAACACATTTGCAGTGATAACATCCTTGCTTGAAAAAACATATTTAATGAAATAAAAATTTTTATTGGATGTTTAAAGCAAATGCTGGTTTGAGTTAACTGTGCAGAATTTTAATTGAACTGTTTTTACTTTCTTCATGATTTTAGTTTCCTTTTAGTTTTTGGTTGTTACTAATTTCAGCTAAATATTAAAAGGTGATTAATGTTGCCAAAGTTTTATCTGCTGGAGGATCTTAGTTAAGGTACAGGGTTCTTAGGAAACAAGCTGTAATTTGATGGAATTTTGGCTGATAGTAGAAAAGTTTTGTTCTGGATTCTGGTATTACAAGCAGGTGAAATAGGCATGGGTTTGCTTGCCTGACTACATGCTTCAGAGATAATAAATGCAGAAGTCTTTTAAAACTGTTTATTTAGATTGCATTAAATTTTTGCTTCTGTATCTTGTTTTGAAGCTTATACTGGTGAAATTATGAAAAATAGGTAGGTGCTGCCATCTAGTTTTTCTTTGATGAGTTTCTCTTGTTTATCTATGTTTTTCATTTGCACAGTTTATGGCTTTTCATGCAGATTTTGTTTGCTGGTTTCTTAATACCCAGCTGGGTTTACATTTGTACACAAAAAGCAAGAAATAAGTTACTTACTTTAAATTATTTTTAATTAAAATTATTTTGTGTTAGTTACAAAATTAAAGCGCTGCTGTACACAAGGGATATAAAGTGAGCATCAAACAGGAGAGACCAGTGTTAACCTGGCCCGGGGTATTTTATTACAGAGTACCTCTTACCAGAAGTTACAAATCAGGTGAAATAGTGTGTGTTGGGATTCTCATGAGACTGCTGCTGAAAATGGATTTGGTCTTAGAGCTTAGTAAGAGTTTTGTTTCAAGTTTGATTCAGAAATGTCTTTTCCAGTAGTAAGTTGCTTTGTATATTCTTAGCAATCAGAAAAGGTAGTGTGAAATTATGTGTAAAGTTTGATGGTTTAGTGCAAATGTTTGGGGCAGATAAGTGGGCTACTTAATGCTTCTGTTCCAAATACGATTGCCACTCACTTTAGGGTTTTTTTTTGTTGCATAAATAGTCCAATCAGTATGTATGGATGTATAGATGGATGACAATTCTTTTCTAGATGCGTTTTTTCTTGCTTTAGGCATTTTTCTTATTTCTACTCTTCAGAATTCCAGGTTCATAACATAAACATACTTGTTTTCTGTGTTTTGACATTCACTTTCCGTTAAGTTTCACGTTATCATCCTTTTTTTAAATGGGAAAAAAAAAAAAGAGTCTTTGAACTGGTGAGAAGTGTGGGATCACCTGCTCTGGCAGTGGCAGTATTTTTGCTGTGGAATCTGATTGATGCACGAGGAGCAGCTTTGCCTTTGCTGTCACACGTGGTGTTGGGAGCAGCTCTCAGCTGCGCTGACGTTTCCCAAGATGCTCTTACGAAAGCAGAGCCTTTCTGGTCTGAGAGAGTTCTGGTAACGCCTGTGTTTTTGGCAGTGTTAGGGGTCTTATGTCATCTGATAGTTTTGGTAATTTTTTTCTTGATTATTGATCTCTTTTATTTATTTATTACTGTTTTTCCACACCTTTTCTGCTTTTCTGGTAAATGCTTATTTTACTTTTTGCCAGAATTTCAAGCAAATTGGTAAATCTTTGTTGTCGCCTGTGGTGCATTGCCACTGTTACCAAATAAGCCATTCTGTACTATTTCTTTGTATAGAAAATTTGGGGGGTTCTTGTGCAACCTTTTGGAGCAGATGTTTGTGTTTGCAGGGCGGGTGGGTTGAAAGGCCAGAGAAAGTGGAAAATGTGTGGTCTTGGCTTTGCTTTAACCACAAAACCATTTTCCTTCCTTTTCTTCATGGTGAGTCTTTGCTGCATAAGCAGACAGTAAGTTCTCACTACTTATAAATTCTGTGTACACTTTCATAGAATTAACATATCTTTAAAAACTTCTTAGAGAACACTCTAACATTAGGAAGGCTGTAAAATTCGACGTGCAAAGGTCAGGAATGCTACAAAGAAGATTCCTGAGCAACCTCATAGTGGCTCCCGTGTGCATGTGCATTATGCTGCATGACCACATACTACTGTTACTTTTAATTTCTACAGCGTGTAGGCTGGACAGTCTTAATTAACAAAGAATTATGTAATACTTCTTTCTCCACTGTTCAGTGGATTGCTTCAGGCTTATTTGCTGCATATTATCTAAGCCCCCCTCTGAAGTGGGAATTAATAACCAAGTAGGTTTTTTTGTTAAGCTTATCCCTGTAACAACTTTCTCAACAAAGCAGTTAAGGGGATTATTAGCCTCTTTTTATAAGTAGAAAACAGAGCCTAATTGTCTGTATATTAAATATTAAATGAAACATATTGGTTGATGTTTTTGTGTTCAGTTTGACATTGTTGTCTTCAGTTGCAGCTGCAGCCACTCCTGGTTGCAAACCCTGTGTTTCAAGTTGTCCGCTCATCAATATATGGTGTAAGGTTATTGATGACAATAGATTATCTATATTTGCACGCAGCATAAGCACCCAGCAATTGAGGCAGGGGTGGAATGTAATTGTGGGACCAAAATTTAGCTGCTTTTTATCCAGCAGGTTCTTTGGATGAATCCTATTGATTGTAGAAGGACCAGCCGCTTCACCGCTCCTCTGCCTTTCTTGTCTCATAGCTCCCAGTCCTGTGTCTTCCTCCCCTGTTGTTCTTCTGGTTAGTGGACGTCCAAAAGGAACATCACACGTGTGAGGAACACTCACGTGCTGTGGTGGCAGCAAAGGGTTCTGCTTCTGTTGCTAGCTTGTTAGAGATTCTGCCTGCACTCATATTCTGTAATTGTGTGCAAATGTCAAGTTTTTAAAGGGTTAGCACTTTCACTCGATTTGGCTGTATTTTTACTGTGGCAAAAAAATCAAATCCCTGACAGCAGTTGCTCTGCAACTGGAGTTGAAGTGCACATTCCAGCTGAACCATAACCAAGGGAATTGAGGGGCAGTCAAGAAGCCTGTGAAGTTTCCCTATGAACTCTTCAGAACTCTGACCAAAATTTAAGTATCGGGAAACAGAGTTTGGTAATGGGGGGCATTACAATACCTTAATAATAGTTAGAGCTACCAGCCATGCCTGTAAGAAAGGTTGTATAAATTAGTCTGAAATAGGCTACTAGATTTGACCCTTAGCCTATGCTTCTGCCAGCGTCTGCCATTCCACCTCGGTTTTCTCCTTGTTAAACCCTGTTTTTTATTGTTTAGGGCATCAGGGCATCTTAGCATGGCCCATTTGGTTTGTAAGAAGTCTTTTGAATTAATGGTTAAAAATAAGTTTGAGTTTAGATTCTATTGAAGAGATTATATTGAATTGCAAAATTCAATATAAACTTAGAGGTCATATTCTGCTCAAGTTGAGTTTTGCATAGTGCCTGGCGAAGTCATGTATTGGAAGAATCGGAAAGAGGTCTTGTGGTGTGTAAGGTGATAAACTTGCCCCTTTTGTGTTAATGTTTGTTGAAATACTACTGGTGTATTTTTTTTCTTGGTAGCAGACGAGTTTATTGACAGGGAAAGGACACAGACACCAGACTGGTCAGAAGGAAGCTCTCTGGCTCTGTGGCGCAGAGACCCGTGCTGGCACCCGGGGTGTCCATCAGTGGGTGGTACTGCCCTACAAAGTACAGGTCTTCCCCAAGCCTCTTCCCGAGCACTTACATAAATCGGGGTACAGTTTACATACATCTGTGGCGGTTTAAAAGGTCTTGATTTTATAAAGCTGTGAATACACAATGCAATCCCTAGAACTGGTGTCGTCCTGCCCTGGCAGTGACAAATAACCCCTGCATATTTGGGTGTATTTTCTCCATTTTTAAGTGGCTGGCTTTTTCAAATGCGGCCTTCTGTTCTCCTTCGGATGGAGAGGCAGCTTGTGTGCACACCACAGGTGCAATGCCATTCCCTCCTGTTTGCACCTCGGGCATTGCCTCGCTCCTCATTTGTCTGGAGCTCTGGGGAGAAGGTGGCCGTGGGAAAGTTAAAATATAGTTATTTAAGGGCTTCCTTCATCCCTGGTCTGGAAAAGTCTCTTAAATGTTACTTTTGTATATTTAGGAAACATAAAAGTATGTGATGTGTCTAATCAAAACCAATATGGTTACATTTGAAAATTATATTCCTTTCTAAGCCTTTCTTGGTAATTATGGACTTTAATAGCATCATACCAAACCTTTGCAGTTTTTCTTCAGAGAGCATCATAAATTCTTTCAGATTGTCCTCGTAGAAGCTTGACACGTTGGGTTATGGCTTTTTTTATATATAAAGTTGATCATTTTTTGTTTCCTTTTTGGCAGATTTCTCATGAGATCTGTTTACAGCTTTCCTTTCATAAAAAACACAGCTATTTGTTTCTGAGTCGTTTTTGCCAGTTCCTCTGCAAGTGTTTGTGTTGGGAGTCTTGTGTCTTCTGGCAGCCTGTCGCTGTCATGGGAAGATCATTTCCATGGCACTTCAGGATTTCTCTGGGCTCCTTCCTCCTTAGGTTTCTCATCCACTCCTTACATACTTAACCTTTTTAATGTTAATGAGGTTTGGAACCAGGTCACTAAAGCACTGCGTTACTTTGTTTGCAGTTCTTGGGTGGTAAGGCTTTTTCTTCATAGGCTACATATTAATAGATTTCACTGCCAGTTTGTATCAAAGGCTTTTCTCACTATTGATTTTTAAAAGTGAGGGTGGATTTAGTCTGGTGTTGCTGGGGAGAGGGGGCAGAGGGACAGGAACACGCTCTGGTTTGGGATTGGAAACACCGATTGTGAGCAAATGAACAAGGTACACAGTATTCATGGTTTTGAATGCAAACATTCACAGGGTGAATATAGTTTCATTCCACCTGTATTTTAAAGGAAATTGAAACGCGTGGTCTTCTTTATAATGGAGAAAAGAGGTACTGTATTTAAAAGCCAAAAAAGCTTGTATCATCCTTCTTCCAAAACCCCAGACAATTCTGCCTATTTGTGACGATGCTGTTTGCTGCCTCTGGGCTGTCTCCGTATGGAAGGCATCCCTAGTCAAGATTTTAAAAATCTTGAAAGCTGTCCACACAAACAAAAGTTTTTTTCAGATGTCAGGTAGATTTCTTTTTATATTTTTTTTTTTTCCTTTTTTGCCCCTGAGTACAGCAGATTGATATCCAGTAGGGGATGTTGCTTGGGACCTTGGGTGCCCGCCTGGGCCTCTGCTCCTTTTGGAGATCTCTTCAGTGCACTGGATGTTCTTTGAAGAAGGGTTTTATGTAGGTTTAGTAGGTAATGTAAGAATCTAAAATAAACTGTTCTTTATAAAAATATTAATTATAGAGACATATAACTTAAAAAGTAAATCAAGGAAAATTAGTTTTATCTTGTGAGGAACAATATTGCCTGTGATTTATTGCTCCCGCCACTTAGAAAATTTGACTTTTCTAAGTATGCGTTTGAATGCAAATCTTAATACATGCAGGTTTTGAGAGACCAGTGAGGCCTTTGCTTTTAATAATGGATTGGTTCTCTTTTTGTCATAATTGCCGTACTGTGTATTTACATTCTTATTGAATTAAATAACAGCTTTCCTGGAGACTTGTTGTATCCCTAAGTCTTGTCCCTTTACATGATCTCTCTCCCAATTAAAGTAAATTGCAAAAACAATTAATATGTTTGCTGCATGGCCGATTTAGGGAGTTGTAGAGTGAAAGGCCATAAGCCAGTCCTTTTCCTTTGTCTGCACTTAAATACCAGTTGCTGTCTGGTTACAGAGTGTGCCTGTGGTGGCAAAGGGTCTCCAAATGCTTAGACTCCATTTCTGTGCAAGTTAGTTTCTGTATAATCTGAAATGATTTTGAAAATACTTTTCTGCTTTCTGAATTTTCTCTCCATATTAATTTTCTTCAAGAAAAAGCACTAGAAAAGACCAGTAAATACCAAAATGACCAATACACGTTATGAGCAACTACGAACACAAGTATTGATGAATACTGACATGTAAATAATACAACTGAATTAATGCATGGATGTAACATCAGTTTTTTGCAGGTCACATCCTATTTTTTCTAACCTTTTCTGCACATCTGGATAAGAAAAATTGCAAACATATCACTGAACATAAGGAAAGCTCATTTTTGCATTATTTATGAATATATATTTAAGAACATATTACTGGGTTTGGTTTTTTCCAGCGTTAATAATCATTACTTATGTACTCACAATTATTAAAAAGTCTTGGATATCAAGTTACGAAGGAGGAAAAAAGAAAACCCAAATGCTTATTTTTCCTTTAATAGCAACCGACTTCTGTAGCCACATCTACTGTGCGCCTGGGACTGCCAGTGCAAGCCAAAGTGGTGCAGTCCACCGCCACGCCAGTGAGTGCCACGTCTGCCGCCGCGCTGCCGGGGGGCTCCCTGCTCTCCCACACCACTGTAAGTAGCAAGAATATAAAAAGCAAATTTGGGTGAAGAAAAGGCTGTTTGCTGGGAAGCTGTGTTAGCGCGTTTGTGTCACTGTCACCGTAGTACGGTCGTAAACCTGAGGACGGGACCACAGATCATCCGGAATTGACTTGTTTATATTCAGGGCCAAATTTACAGAAAGGTGACTTACCGAAGTCACATCTTCATGGTGATCTTAAAGGGCTGGATAATACAACTCATTTTTTAGTGGTACACTTGTTTTTTAATAAAAAGAACTTTAAATGAGGACTTTCACTCTTCAGTGACAAAATTAGGGCTGTAATAAGTAAGTAAAGTCAATGGTTTTATTTAGTCAGTAAGGGTGTCCTTGAAAGGAAAAATGTTTTTTCTTGTCACGCTTTCAAGAACTTTATGACTGAGTAAAATATTTAAAAGAAGCTAACTACCTGTTTTTTCATTACAAAATGTTAATAGGTATCAGTAGCTACAACGAGTGCTCAAAATTTATTCAAGACAACAGTAGCAACTGGAACGACAGTTTCTCAACAACCTGCAGTAATTACTGGTGGACAAAGTCAAGGTGCAGCCCAGAGTCAGGGTCAGCCTCGGCTGCCGCTCCCCCCTCACACAACAGCCCAAGTACCAGCACAGCCCCAGGTCATTCCCAGCTCTCCCCTACCCGGAACCACCGTCGTATCGCAGGCAAGTTTTAAAATACTTATTATTTAAAGTACTTTATGAACTTCTAAGGTCTGTTCAGAAGCAGAAAGAACTTTTTCTTCATGCAAGCACACTGTGTCAGAGGGGAGAGAACTGTTCTGTTTCTGCAGACAGAACCATCAGGCCTTCAGTCTATGGACTTCATCATGCTCACGTTGCGGGGCCTCAAAACTGCGGTGACACTGAAGTGTAACATTTCTGTTTCTCAGCGTAATTACGCCATGTAAAAATAATGGCTTGAAAAAATTAAAGCATCTGTTTTCCGACTGATGAAGAAAAAATTAGATATGATGATGTTGGAAGACTATTTCTAATTCAGTTTTGCTGCTATGGCTGCTTTGTACAAAACCATACGGAATCAATAATTTAACAAATTAAGATAGCTTGGGGAACATTGTACATCGTGTATTGGGCATCTCAAAGGAGAATGCATCTCAACAAATTGTTGTGTTACTTCTCATATTTAAGGTTATTTTTATCAAAACCAACTGTAAAATATTATTATTTCTTTTATTGATTTTTTTTCTTTTGGTTAGTATTCATGAGATATGTTGCTCAGTTACATAAAGTGAAGAAAATGCCAAGTAACTAGCAGAAATAGTGAAATAGCTGATGTATATATGTCCTGCCTAAATTAGAACCATTTCATTATTTTGCCATTTATAGTGACCAGAGCATGCATTTATCCTGATTGGAAAGTAGCATGGATCTGATACTTGTTTTCTTTGGCTTCTGCAGGAAATGCAAGAGAATGTGAAGAAATGCAAAAACTTTTTAGCTACCCTTATAAAACTTGCTTCTCATAATTCACCGTCTCCAGAAACCTCCCGTAATGTGAAAGCTCTGGTTCAGGATTTGTTGGTAAATATTTAATTCTCTTTCATTTTGTAAGTTTGCTATGAAGCTTGTTATTTACATGTGCTGAAACCTACTGCTTCGATCTTCACAAATGTTTTTGTGTTGTAATGAAAGTGAAAGGAGTTGGGCTGCATCAAAATGCAGATGTTCTGTACATTACATATCTTCAGAAATCTTCAAACGGAGTAGTTACCTTTACTTGGTTAATATTTCTTATAACATTTTAAACAAAGTAATGAGCCACAAATTTATAACTATATTTAATGACTGTTGGTTTGGGTTCTTGTTTTATATTGGTCCAGGAAAGCCAACAAATGTTTTTATAACAACCTGAGATTGTAACTAATGATACTTTAGAAGTACTATAAAATACGCTTGGGTTATAGAGTTCTCTCGTATTAACTACTGAATATATATTTCCTGTATTTACAACTGTATAACACATATGTACACATACACACATTTATACAGGTGAAAATATTATATATACTTAGGTATACTTTTGGTATATGCATATACTTTACATATATAGTATGAAGTTCATATATTGAACCTTCAAAATTTGTTTTGGAATTAAGTAACAATGTTTTATTACAAGGACTGACAAATTTTATAATAGTTTGTAAGGTTACTTCAACAACTTGGTTTTTTAATTAATATTTTAAAATAGAAATCACAATGTAAATGTTAGCAAGAGAACGGAATCCCAAAAAAAGACTTGAGTGTTTGTGGGACCTCATATCTTAAATTTTGAATCCCCAAGGGGACTCCCCAAATTCTGAGTGGCGTGTTATATATATAAATTAGCTGTTGACAAGAAGGATTTCATAGATACAGAGGAGATAGACTTCAGCTTTGAAAGTTCTTCTTGATGTGGTAGCCAATTTAACTTAAGATACATACAGATATATTACCTGGGGAAAAAAAACCCAAAGAGCTGAACTGGTTGTTGATGCTTTTTTCTTCTTCCCCCTGAAGGATGCAAAGATTGATCCAGAAGAATTTACAGGCCGCCTTCAATCGGAACTCAAATCATCTCCTCAGCCATATCTCGTACCTTTCCTTAAGGTAATGTGAATAATGTTTAGATAATATTTTTTTTTAATATAAGTGTCAACACATTAAGTTTTAGAACATTTTTAAAAATGGGGTTAGCTTTGCCGATTTCTGCTGAAACGTGCGTGGCTGGCGGTGTCGCACGGGCTCCGTCTCTGTGGCCAGGCAGGGGCTGGTTACTGCTGCCGTGGCTGGGAACGCGGCTGGTGGCTCCCAGCAGCTTGAGAGGATGGTAAGGAACAGGGATTTCCCTGGATGCTTGGGGCCTTGGTTTAGGTTTAAGAAAAATTTATTTGTTGTCCAGAGCTGATGTGGAGTTTACTGCTTGAGTAGCCCTCATCTGGAACATTGCAGTAATTAGATTTATATTAAAAACCCGTTACTCCCTAGTTTGAAAATAATTCATTGTCTATTCTGTAGTGATCCTGTACTGTTATAATGCATATTCTTTTCTGTGGTAGTAGGTCATTTCTGGTAAAGATTTGGAAGAGTCACAAGTTTTTCTATAGAATGCTTTGAGTATTTTAATACACTTTTTTCCACGCTGTTTTTGTAATCCACATTTGAGTCATTGATAACTTTCAATGCTTGTGTAATGGTGATTATGAAAGTCTGAACTGGATATAAAATAACCAAAAAATTGATTAGCTGATCCTGCTTGTATTCTGGAACTAATCTGTAATAGAAGTCCTAATGTGATACCAAAGGGATTTATTGTTGGGTTGGATTTGTACGTGGGAGTAAACTTAACTTTTAATTGGTTCTTGTGCATTAGCTACAATAGCTTCCATATGCAAGATTATATACAAGCCTACAAAGTGCGTTTAATTATGCCCCAACAAAACCACAACTATAATTTCAAAAGCATTTTTCTTCGAGTCCAAGCCTTCTCTGTTGAGGGCAGATTTCTTCTCTTTCTTCTCTCCCTTCAGCTTTTCTTCAAAACTCTCTCTCTCTGCTTCTGTTTTTTCAAGTTATCATTAACCCTTATTTGTGCCATTTCCTGCTCTTATGCTGCAGTCACTTCTAGCGTCATGCGAAGTTTTAACTTGTTCCCTTTCTTTGAAGTCTTCTCTTGGCAACAGGCATTAAGTTTTTAAATAAATAGTAGAAGTTCAGAAAGAACTGTAGCTTGGGCTAAACATTGTTGTGTTCTACAGCTGCCCGGGGGAGCACTTCAAAAGAACACTGCTACCACTTAAACAGTAAAAAGTTTATTGGTGAAGGTACAGTACAGCCTTTTAGAACTCTCATTTTTTGGTTGAACTGGTCTGAACATGAAGCATACACCAGTACGCTTTTCTAATCCAGTCAGAATACATTAGATCAGTAATAATAAAGTAAACAGCTACTGCTGCAGGGCATCAGCAGTTAAATCATCTTGTTCGAGGTACCGGAGGCATGTCAGGAGAAGTGCAGCTTACTTCTTCTAGCATGCACTGGGAGCGGGCTTCTCCCTACGGTTCTGCCTCTTCTATTTCCATTTTTTGCCCTTCCAAAGACCTAAGCTGCAAGTTCTAGGTAGTCTTGAGGAGGAGACTATTATATTTTACTGCTACGGAGGAAATAGGGCACATCAAAATCTCCAGGGTTGCTAAACCCAAATTGAAAGCTTATTAAAAATGTAAACTGAACTTTCCCTCTTACAAAATATGTTTGAGCTGACGATTTTACTGTCTGCCTATTCATCAAAAGAAATAAAGCTGCATCCTTTTAATTCTGTTTACAGCAAATTTCAAGATAATTTTTGTCAGTCTGCTGAACGTGATATTTCATAAACTTTCTTCTGTTTCTAGAAAAGTCTACCTGCATTGAGACAATCTCTACTGAATAGCCAACATTCAGTTTTGCAAGGACAGCCGTCTCAGCAGTCGCTTCAGCAAACCAAGCTCTCACAAGTTATACCTCAATCTGCCTCCGGAAGCGTTTCCGCCGTTGTCACAACGCAGACAATAGGAATAAGGCAACCAAACAACATTTGCACAGTCTCTGTATCCAATACAGTGCAGCCTCCTCAGGTTAAGGTGGTACAGTCAAATCAGAGTTCTCAACTGGTAGGTACTTTGGTATAAAAGAGAGTTTCATAACAAACTGAATAGCAGTTCTCAATGTTTGGGGTTTTTTTCAGCTTGTTTGGGAAAATACTTTTTTTGTTTGTACTGTATTCTGTGACATAGTAGTACCTCATTTTATGGCAGCTCACCTGTATGTTCAACCATTAGTTTAGATAACATTACTAACTTAGCCTAAATTTAAGAAAGTACATTCTTGGCCTTTTTGTCTGGAACACAGTGATTGTTATATAAGCACAGTGGAATTAGAGTTAATTACAAATGGAGAACAGACAACTTTTCGAGACTGAGTATAATTTTTAGTATGTCATTAGGTATGCTGCTTTGCTTGAATTAGTCTGCATTAAAATGAACTCTGTCTCATTCTAAACTCTTCTCCACGTAGTTGTAAAATCTCGCAGAATAGCTGTACTGTACCGGCATGTTCTGTTTAGAAAAAGTGCCATACTTTGTTATTTACTGGAATACATCAATGCTGTGTGTATTGGACTAGTGTGTGCTTGGAGTCATTAATTTCAAAGGCACTATCAATAAGGCAGCTGTACAGCCAGTTTCTCACTGAGTGGGGTGAATATATCCCACTGTTGTGTAGGATCTTCTGTGTGTGTTTACAGCTGTAATTAAAATATGTCTGGGATTTTTACAAGGCCTTGAGTTTATACAGGCATTATCATCCTTCAAGTGAAGATATGAGAGTTTGTCTGTGGTTTCTGTGTATGTATGAGTAAAGTACTTAGGTTTCAAGATCAAATTATGATCCCGGTTCTTGTAGAATATTTGCTGAATGGGATAAAGCCAAATTTATGGGATTGACACCTCCTGCGTCTCTCACGTATGAGCGCGTACTCCAGCCATCGTGATGTTAACCTGAGCAGAGATCAACAATGGGGAGAGTTGCTCTGTCATTTTATTCGGCATAACTCTGCCATGTGAGGGAACCAGAACAGCTGAAGTCATCCATGGTGGAGTTTGATCCAATGGGCAAAAGAAGCTGTTTGACCTCTAAGGAGGTCTAGGTGTAGGACTGAATTTTCTTCTCACGAGCTACGTGAAGTGACTGCTACATTTTCAAAAGGTAGCAAACTGTGCAGAGCAAAACTATGCTTAATACTATTCCTTTTCTAGAAAAATATTTAGGGAGAAGTGAAAATGTTAAAAATCGTAATTTATTGGCTTTATTGCAAAACTGGCTTTCTGCATTTTCTTTCAATTTATCAGCAATTCATTAATAAAACCAAGCATTACATTAATCAAGCACTTCTTAATGGCCCTCAAATTAGTTCTATACAGACAAAAGCAGCATCAGGCACTGAGTTACTGCATGAAGAACTCTTATACCACAGCAACCATTGACTCGGGTGCCAAGCAGGCGACCCAGCAGCATCTCCATGTCACACTCGTAGCTGTTTGTAAGTATTGACTTTTTTGTGGTGACACCGATCACGCTCTCCACACTTCTTAGTGCTCCCCGAAATGAGAGCAGAGCCCAGCGCTGCCGGCTGCCCTGCGGGGCCGCGTCGGGCAGAGGAAGACTCCAGCTGGCGTGCCGAAGGCTGCCCAGCGCCTGGGGAGGAAACTGGCCCAGCTCCAGATTTTCCCAGCCCGGAGCTCACTGGAGAGAGTTCCAGCTGGCTCTGCAAACTGCCCAGCTGCAGAAGGGTTTGGAATATAGATCCTGTGGTACCAGCCAGCTTACAGTAGTCCAGCTTCTTTTAAAATGTGGAGAATCTCTTCACTCTTCCTTTCTTCGGGCTTTCCTCTTTCCCCACATCTGAGCCCTTTGTGATTCTTCTCCCTCTTACATGGAGGTATCTTGCCCCGTGGGAATTCTGTGCGCACTGGTCAGTGTGCAATGCAGATTGCACAGAGCATTAAAATGTATAGTGTTAGTGCAGAGGAAGGAAGAGAATATTTTATTTATCTGATTTTTAAAGTATTGGAATCATGTTCCGAAACTATGAAGAAGCTGTGCTTTGAAGAGCTAGATAGTGCTGTCAGTGCTGGTAACTACTTCTAGCAAGGGAAAAGGAAAATAATCTTAGGCTAATATTTTATTGATGAGACACTAATGAGATAAGCCAGCAATCAATATTTTTAATTGTTGTAAGTGCAATGTTCAAAGTTTGTCTAAATTGTCATTCTTAGGAGCAGGAGCTCTATATAGCCTTATATATTTCTGAGTGTTAGAGCAGGTAAAATTCCTATGAATAAGAGAGACGTACTTTATTAAATGTGTTGAAGTTGTAAGTGGATTGATGAGAAGTGGAGATTGATTAGCACTTCATGTATTGTGTTGACACCGCGTCGTAAGGAGGAAGTACTCCTGAAGGTTGAAGCCAATTATTAAATTTAAATGATAAAGAAACAATAAGAAATTCAAAGTGATCCGTCTTGATGAAAACAAATATAATTATATGCAAAGCACTATAACGGTTTGTGCAGGTCTAGGATTAGGAGAGGTGTATAGAGATACACTGGGACCGATGCTGCTGCAGTAAACTGTGCACAGTGTCCAGAGGGGAGATTTCACTGTCTTCCGAGTTACATTAGAATAGTATTGGCTAAAACATTTACTAAGACTTTTCCAGGGACCATCGTAGTGGTTGGAGGCTCCCAAAAGGTGAGAGAGTGACTAATGGAATTTGGAGACAAGACACAGCAGCAGAATAAACATTGTTATATGGGGATGTTCTGCTTTGCTTTTTCATTCTCTGCTGAAGCTTTTTCTGGCATCAGTGTTCTGTTGTGGAATGAATGTAATTTGTGCATATTTTAGTGACTCACAGGAAATAATTTTTTTGTCCTGTGTGCTTAGAAATGGAAGAGTAGAAGATGGCTATTTGGAGTAAAGGAGTAGTTTCTATTAATGAACTAATAAAGATCTAGTTGCTGACTTAGAATTTCTTGTATAAGAAAATTTAACTGGGATCCCTTCACAGGAGTAAAGCCTGTACTCGACAAATTGTGTGCCTATTTTAAATACAGCTTAGTGGTTCTCTGAGTTTTTATTGTGGACTTCACTTTCAGAATATTGCAGGCTGTACCTTAATATAAGGAGGGAATTGGCAATGGATGCTGTTTGAAAACCAGTAACAAAAGATGGCAATTAAAGGACAGACTTGAAAGCAAAGACTGAAAGAAAAGCTTAAGAGAATTAAACTCTCTTATAAAGGGAGCATAAAAAACATTTGCAAACATTTTAAGGGTTTAAACATCAAAGTATATTGATGAATTATTTGGAGCGGTCTAAGAGAGTATAAATAAAATTAACGGGATATAATTTAGCAGAGTAGGTTTTAGGCAAGTGATAAGGCAAAGTGTCCTTAGAGTAAGACAGATTGTTAGATGGTAGTGCAGGCTCCTGAAGGCGGTGAGGAAAAAGCCACCATTGATAACATTCAAAATTGGACCAGGTGAAATACTGTAGGAAGAATTGTACGATGAACCGGGGAGCAGGTGGGACAAGTGATCCAGTGCCTTTTGGGTTTATTTTTCTTCATTGCTTCTTTGGAGATACATACTCAGTCGAATAATATTGTTGTCATATTAACATTAAAAATTATGTGCTGAGTATTTAAAAAGTCCTTTTTTTAATTTGGGAAGAAAAACAATTGCTTACACAAATTTTGAGGCACTATTGAAAATTTGTAACTGCTACTATTGCAGCATGGCAAACAATGGTAAATATGAGTTCTAGGCCCATAAAAGCATGAACATTGTAAGCTAATGCTGCCAGATTACATGATGGCTGAGGTTTGATATGACATTTATCTTCAGGAGTGAGTAGACTGATAAATCACAAGTGGCATAGCCACAAGTGAGTTAGCAAGTGTTTACTCATGAGTGAAGATAAATGTCATATCAGACCACAGCCATTCTGAAGCCTGTACGTTTACAAGTGGCTTGTTTCTTCCTTCCATAAAAAAATACTTCAAAAAAAATACTTTTTTTTTCTAACTTAATTGAGGGAAAAAATGCTTGGTAAAGGATGTATTTTCCAAATTTACTTTTGCTTTTCCATTCTTTGCAGCAGCTTCTATTTCCTACGCTGTTGTTTCTGTTGCCACGTTGGAAATGCCTAAGCTGTTGGATCAGATGCTGTTGTTGCAAAGTGGGATTGATGTAAATCGAGGCAGGGTGATGTTGCAGCCCTTGTCAAGGGGGAACCCATCTCTGGGACCCTGTGCATCTGCACTGGCAAAGGAGCATCCAGATTGTTGCAGCTTGCAAAATCCTTGTACTTCAAAATTCAAGCAGTGATTTCTGACTGAACTGTCCTAAAGGGCTTTTTTCTTTCAGTGCTTTGTAGGTAGTAGCTTTCATTTTTATTTAGTATCTTCTGTTTAGGTAAGAGAAAGAGAACAGAAGTTATTGGTCTTTCTACGTTTATATATTCTATGTGCTTTGGCTGAATTCTTTCTTAGACTGTATTTGTTGGTCATTTGTGGTGTTAGTTATCAGTCTGTGTTGACATCTCAAATTGTTCTTTCTCCTGCACTAACATACATGGCAGAAGATTCACACCAGTCACAGTATGATCATCACCTCTTGTTTTGAGATTAGGGGCCAGATTAGGGCCAGAGAGCTCTGTTACTTTATTCTCTCACAGTTATTGAATCTAAGCTTTTGGAAGAAGGGCATTCTCTTGATCGTAATTTCAGTATTTAAAAAACTCATTCACAAATCCAGGCAATGGCTAAATCACATTGAACCTTCTCCATTTTCTGGGCCTTTGTTGTTATTGTTCTGCTGTTGAGCTTGTTGTGCTCAGTGCTGGAAGTAATGGAAATGGTTACCCTTCCTTTTAGTGGAGATGGGATGATGAACAGCTTCTGTAAACTTTGAAGGCTTTTGTATTCTGTCTTGTTACCTTTTCTGACTCAGCACCTTTGTAAGATCATTGATATGATGATAATGATTGTAGTGGTAAAAGGCTGGACAGAACTTCTGGAGGTTGCTAGTCCAACTTCTGCTTACAGGTGAGCAGGACCTTACCTGAGCATGGGTTGAGTGTCTTCAAGGTGAGAACATGTGCCCTCTCTGGGCAACTGTTCCAGTGCTTGCCCACCCTCATGGTAAATTATTTTTTTCCTTATATAGATTGAGATTTCCCATATTCCAGCTTGTGCCCATTGTGTCACATCCTTCTGCTCTGCAGCTCTGAGCATATGGCTCTGTCTTCTCTGCATCTCCCCATTAGGTGGTTCCATACAGCAGTAAGATCTTGCCATTTCTGAAGGCTGAAGTAATGTCTCTGATAACCTCAGGGTGCTAAAATGTCCACTCCTGTGTCTTCTGCCTCAGTCAGGGTTAGCCCATGGGTGCTTACGAACTGATCATTTGGGGTTCAGCATATAAAGAGGTGTCATTAGATGTGGTAGTCTCATTGTGTGTATTTTTAGGCTGTGAGAAATATGAATAATTTGGTTAATAGTCTCCCAGACTAGCTTGCTGGTACCTTGTTCATTGTCTATACTTTTCGAGCCAAGTTGAGGACATAACACTAATGTTTATGTTGTTGGGAAAGCAGGCAAGAGGATTAGAACAGTCTGAATTATTTTAACCGATGCAAGGGGATTTAGATTGTTTATAAATATTAATGCAGAGTCAATTACCTCTGATTCAGTAGTTTTTACTGTGTCCCTTGTTTGCCTGCAAAGAAGGTTACATGTTCTGTTTCAGAAACAAATTGCTAATGTTCGTTCCTTAATCACTTCCAGATCTGAAGATTACATCTGTGTTGAAATGTGTCTTAAAACTGTCTAGAAACGGATTAGTTAGTGCAAAATGTTGCTCTGAGTTGAGGCACGGGTGTTCCTTTTAAAGAGTACGTGCTTGTTGCTGGTTGGCTTCTGTATGGAATTTAAGGTGATGATTTTGATCTGTGCCCCTTGGAAAAGTTTGTTTCTCAACCATTTTCTGCACTTTCAGCACTTTTATGTACATTGAAGTCCTAGTACAGTACTTGTTAAAGGAAGTTTTTTGAATGTACTTGATAGTAAAAAAAATATTGCCGTTATGTCATTTTAAATGGTTAAAGACTGTCCTATCTGTAACTGTATTAGTGGCTCATTTTTTTGGAAATTCACGTGTAAATATTAGTGGGGTGAAACAGCTCGTGATTCTGAACTATAGAAGTTCCTTCACAGAGAGAAGAATCTAATTACAGACGATGACTGTAATATCAGATAGTGATTCTGTCCACAGGTCACACATCTCCTTTTTGGCCTGATTTCTGGCCGGTCAAGGTATGGCTGCTTTTATTCACTATCCTCTGAAAACTCATCCAATAAATTATTGTCAAAGTGGCAAGATTCTCCTTCTTTTTCCTACGAATGTAGTCTTTTTTTTTTTTTCCCTGTAGGCTATTCTTTCTCCTTACTTACTAAAATACACTTGCGCATGTTTTCTCTGCATCAAAATGCAGTCAAATTCAACTTTTCCCCCCCATTTTCACTGATCATCTCTATTTCTTTCCTGTTTTTACACACGGTAGCTACTTTATTCTTTCTCCCCTGAGTGTCACTATTTACTCACTGCCCATATTGACAGGGTCAATTTATAGCCATTTGCTTCGTTTTTGTGTTTGGTACAAATGCTCTGTTTTCCTCAGTGTCCGTAGTTGAAGATCCTTAATCTCTTTTCCCCTTTTCTCTTCCCACAAGGCAGCTATTGCTAATGTTTCTACATCCACAGATTTATCATGACTTTGCAACTTTTACTATTTTAGGATGTGCAGAATGCAATTTCCTAACTTCAGAACGGTCCTACTCGGTTTTTCTCCAGGTGACATTGCAGGTCTTGTTCCCTCGTGACTCTTCCCTTGGTTGTGGTTTCCACTTCTCTTCCTTCCCTTTTGGGAAGGTTCCTGCCAGTGGAATGATTCCCTGTTTGTTCCGTAGCCTCTTCATTCTCTACTTTTAAGTCTCATTTGAAAATCCCATTTCTCCTTTCCTTTTCTCCATAGCGTACTTTGAAGTCGGAGGTTTGGCCGGTCGTTATTGAGCTAGATCATGTGGTTTTAGATGCACTTTGTAAGGATAGCACTGGCTGAAGGTGCGGTGGTTGGGGTTTGTCTCCGGACGTGGGAACACCGTGTCCGGTGGGTGCGGGACGGAGCATCGTGCATCGTTCAGGAGCAGCAGGAGCATCGTGCAGCAGGAGGAGCGCGGTGGGTGGTGGCTGTGAAGAGCACGAGACTTCTGAAGTTGTCAGCCTGAGTTGTGGTTGTAACCTTATTCGCAGCTATTCGCCTGTCTTTTGTTGCCAAAGTTTTTATTTATAGATGTTTTTTCCAGCTCTGCAGCATCCACTCGTCTCTCTGAATCTTCTCTTTGTTTCATCTGTGCCCTGATTACACGAACATACATTTTGCTGTTGCTTAGACATGACCCTTGTAGGTTTTTTCTTTTTGATTTGATTTGTTCGTGAATCAAATTCAAAGTTTCTAACCCAGTTTCAGGTTGGGGTAAAGGACTTCAGAACTTGGCTTGGTAGTAAGTAAAACCTACAAATATCCAGTTAATGTTGAAACGATGAATAGTATATGATCACCACAAAACAATGTTTTAATTCTTGTGTATATCTGACTTGGAACCCATAATATTTTAGAATATACTTTTAGTATATATTTTCTTTAAAAAGTGTAGCTATATAGTGAAAGGCCTAACGGTTGTAGGTGGATACCACTAAAATTATTGCAGCATTTTCTTCCACAAAGATGCTTTCCTTTCTAGTAAAAGTTGTGAAGACAAAAGTCTGAACTTTACCTTACTATTTTGAAATATATTTTTGATGAAAGTTGTGACATGTGACACTTGTGTCGAATATTACTTGATTTTTCTCAAAGCATAACTGCAAAATAGGTATATACACACACACACAACCACGTGCATTACACCAATATGACTTTTGTCAGTAGCTGGTTGTGCTTTTAGAGATCCACGTGCTTGTATTAGTAATTACAGGTGTTAGTATATTTACGTTGTGTGTGTTTGTGTATAAAGAGTATAATATAAGTATACTTTTTTTTAATAATAGCAGATTATCCAGTCAACATCTGCTCAAACTGTGAAACGAAACCCTGCTTGCCAGACTACCCAGATTAGGATGCCAGTGGTAATAACTCAGACCATTAGACCACAAGGTATGGGTTTAAATGTTTTAGTGAGATTTGTTACCTTTGTGTGAATTTCGTTGTAATTACAAACTAGTAGCATGGGGAAAACTTACAGTGTTGACATTGGCAGGCTTGACATTCATTTTTGACGTGGTACTGGCTGAGGAATGCATGCTCTCACTCGGCACTTCCGAGGTGTTTCAGACCAACACAGTTGAAATGTTTTGAAACAACCTTAGGACTAAACTCTCACATGCTTAGCTCCTTGCTCAGCAGTTTGCATGGAAAATTCTGAAAGAAGTCAGGAACTTGATTCTTACTGGCCTAAACTTCAACTCTGGGCCCAGAAAGAAATTCTTTGTTTTTTCCTGGAGCCTAGAGGATGCCTCAATTCAATCATCCTACTTTTACTCCTGAAGCAGAAGGTGATAGTCACTGTCTCTGCAGCTGCAGAGGTCAAGGTAGGAGTCCTAGAGAAATTTCTCAACCCATGTCATTGCTTTTTTTTTTTTTTTTTTCTCCTGCCTCTTTGGTGAGGTGGGAGAGTGAGTGGAGCAGCCTGACGTGCCATGGGGGATGCCATGGGGGATGCCATGGGGGATGCCATGGGGAGCCAGCCAGAGTTTGTAATCAACTCCCTCGTCTGGCTCTGCACAGGCAGGTTAACGGCCGCCTGGTACGTCCCACGTAGTGAGAGGGTTCTTGAAGCCTTCTTACTTCCTAATAACTGTCCATTTATTTCCTTCCATTATTAGACCTGTTGGCTTGGTCTTTATTTTTCCTGATTACGTGTGAGAGCATCTTTTTGGATGTGGGCATGTAGATGACTGAGGGTTTGTAATGGAATACAGAGCTTCTCATCTTCAGGAACTGAACCAGAAATCAAACTAGTTTAAATGCATGTAAAAGCTACTGCTGCCTATTTGACTTTTTTGCTTGGTCTTTTCTATTCTTCTTGGGAAAAGAAATAATCAAAACTCCCTGTGATCACAGTTAATAGCAGTTGATGTTCTGCTTGCTCTGAATCCAAAGGCTGAATGGAGACCAAGCTGTCACTGTAATACCATGGGCTGTTTTTCCAAGTTAGGAAGAAATGCATTTACTTGTCATAAAAGGTGTATATTTGATAGCACCGATACTCGCATCCCGAGTTTATTAACAGGGAAGGTACTCAGCATCTTACAGCTTGAACGTTCACTCCTGGCCAACGTGTCTGAGAGTGAGGGCTGATTTAATTTCTTGGCTTGTTCAGTCTCTGAGTTGTGAATGTCAACAGTGTGCCAAGAATTTGCATGATGCTGGCACCTGTCTTTTAAATGGTGGCTTCAGACTATGAATTTATTCACAGTAGCCACTGATCGGCCAACGAAATACAACTTAGCTGGCTGTTTGGCTTAAGGAAGACAATGGTTCATAAAGGCCGGTCTGTGCAAAGCCCTTCTTTCAGGTGAGCTTATTCCTGTTTACAAGCTTGCTTAAGCCCACCACTATCTTGTTTTAATTGCACAGACAAAGCAACCAGAAATTTAGAAAACATCCTATTGTAAAACTGCTCATCCTGCAGCCCTCGTCCAGGGAAAAGTCCACCTGTGTGGTTGCAGCTCAAGGAAATGCTGCTGTGGCACTGTCAGACACCAGTATAATGATGGTTTATACTAGTCTGTAGAAGGAGGTAAGATACTGGAAAAGGACGTGGTCTGTATAGAAAATTACAGCAGTATAATTCTGTGGAGTGTGACTTTGTAAGGATAGTGACACCAGAACTGAGCTGCATTTTCCTTCTCGGACAGGAGGGAAACTCCTCGTGTGACGCAGCTTTACCTTTACATTCCTATTAATGCAGCCATGTGAGCAGACTGTAATGCTTTTTGAAGCAGTGGCATAGATAAAATTGGCAGGCTTTAAGGACTTTTATATTAATAAAATTCCTTCCATACCAGGAAAAGTAACACTATAGCTATTGCACAAAAAAAATTCACACTCCTTTATCAAAGCACTTATCAGTATAATAACTAGATGAACTGCATCTTACAGATCAGGGAATTGAGCCAAAGAATAAAATAATTACCCAGAATATTCATTGCAGTTATTTAACTTGTGCAGAAATACAACTAGGAATTTATAAGCTCCTAAACTTGGGTTTATTTCTCTAGAATATGCAATTTAAAATATGATACGAGGACCCAGTGATGAAAGACTCTGTATGTCATTACCAATCCCAGGAAATATGTAGGCCCACAGGTGATTTTAATTTTCAAAATACCCCATGCCTCATAACATAAATTGATATTTTAGCCATATTTTGTGTCTATCTGCTTAATCGTGCACAATTGTGATTGAAACCAGAAAACTCGTACATCACCCCAAAACTTATATTTACTGTGCCAGCTCCATTTGAGGAGAATTACATGTACATGGGATGAAAGAAAGTGAGACTTAATCTTTCCATATGCAGTGTAGACGTACTCTTTTCCTGAGACCAAGAAGTTAACGACTCTGTTTCCGTACAGTTTTGGGGTTTTTTGGTCAAAAGTTATCATCTGTAGAAAACAAACCATTGGTACTAGTTCTAAAGGAATATAATACTAATTCTGGAGAAATTCATTTTGCCTTTGCAATAATTTTCTAGGTTAAGACATTTTTAATCTCCTAGATTTTAATTGTAAAAAGCAGAGATCTGCTAGTTTTTATTATTGTATTATTTCTTTCTTTCCAGTTCACTTAGCAGAAAACCTTTCAAATGGTTCATCCAAAATAGATAGATGGATTGTCTGGCCCATGAGCTCACGCTACCTGTGACATCTCACAGACCTTGAATATTCTGTCATCAGAATATTTTTGTTCCCCAGGCTTTGGAGCCTGGAGTCCTGAATTTTGTTTTGTATTTGCTAATGGTGAGAGTCCACGCAAGAGTTTTTTACACAGATTGACGAACTGAACGAACTCAGTCAAATTAGTTTTGCTTTAGGATCATATGTTGAGGGTGATGAGGATTTAAGCTTTCATGTGCTTCTCACACACTGTGGACATGTAACGCTCAATAAAATTGAGCGATATACAAGAAAAAGGTGAGAGCTTTTAAGTCTAGTAGATGTTTGAATTAATTATTTTCACATGCCAAAGCACAGGTGGGATTAAAGGAAACACAGAATATAACCCAAGCAAACATATGTTTTCGGCAGTAAATGAGGGCCTACTCCAAAAGCTCCATTTGTCACTGCTCTTTCAGTTGCATACTAATACAATAGTTTTAATAATAATAATACAGGCCTGTTGATTTGCTAATTAGCAACATAAATCTGTAATTATTTTGGGCTAGATTTTGTCCAAATGTCAGAGAGAAATTAATACCCATTTTTTAATTTACTGTCACAAGCAGCTGAACACCCACCACACAGTGGCTCGTTTAGAAAGCCCAGTTTTACTTCCACATGCAGACCTGTAAAGTCTAGATACAGGTATGAATACTGTAAATCATGTTTTTCAAAATAAGAAAGTAAAAGTTAACCTTTAAGTGGGGTTATGTCAAATTATACAACAGTGTTTTTTCTTTTACATACAATATAAAACATCTTAAAATAATGTTTTCAACTGTGGAATTTCATATTTTTCCCTGCAACAAAGAACAAAGACTATATATAAAAAAAAAAGGTGAAAGGCCTAGTTGATACCCTGAGTGACTGCGACTTAAAGCATCTGTATTAAGAACACTTCAAATTCTGCTTCCTTATTCTGTGCAGATTATCTAGAAAAGTGGTTTACTGGCAATTGCAAACACACTTATAGCCATTACGTGTATTATAACCAGTTATGGCCAATGGTTCTCAGTTTTAGAATATTCAGTATTTTATAAACATCAAACAAACTGTAATTTTAATATAAATTCTGTATTTTAAGTTGTTCTTCTTCAGCAGTGTAATCTTTAAAAATAATAACTTCCTTTGTTTGCAATTTACAGACAGTTAAATTTAGTTCCTGGACAGAAGGTTCTTTGATGTAAATTGTCTAAGACAGCTCATAATAACATTGCTTGGTGTTTTTCAGGCACAGTAGGGAAGGCACCAACAATACAAGCCAGCAAAAGTCCTGGGGGCTTTGGTGTTCAGGTCTCTGCAAATCAGAAAAACAAGCTGAATGACCCTGGAGGTGGTTCTTTCAGGTAAAAAAATAAAAAATAATATTAAAAAAAAAAAAGCAGGAGGGTGCTTGGGGGGGATCTTAAATATAAAATAGACTTTTGAATTGGCGTTAACACCAGAGGGCAGTGTTTTACCAGAATTCCTGCCTTTTCCGACTGGGATTGGATGACCATTTTCTTCTGTTTTAAAAAAAGAAAAGGGAGGGGGTCATGACATGTTTTGAGGATTTTTCTCTAAATGCACTTTATAATGTTTAGTAAAGCCTTCAATTCTGCGCATTACAATAAAACTTCTGGTAAAGGGAGTTATGTTTATGGAGTTTTTTAAAAAAATATTTTCTGTATTGGATTCTAACGTTCATACAGAATGTGTCTTTGCTGAGAAGACATGAATTGTGGTGACAAGGCATCCTATGGCTTTGCAGCTGAGCTGCAGCTCTCCCCTCAGCAGCACAGACATCTTGCCTGGGTTTGGGTGGTTTTGGTGTGTCTGTGTGTGATTGTTGTTGGTTTTCAAGAGCAGATGTTGCTGGTCCATTCCTCACGCGCTCCCTGGGGCAGCAGAGACTGGGGCGTTTGGGGGTCCCTGTAGCCATCAGGTGCTGCAAAGGTCCAGCACGTTAGCCTTGATGCACTGAGCTGCTAGACTAGTTCTTTTCTACTTCAAACTTTTATTTTATATATATATATTTTTGGATATTATTACCCTTTGTAATGAAGAGCTAATCTTACGTTTACTGCATTTTGCTTTTGCATCAATTTAATTTTTTTTTCTACTGATGAAAGTACATTTCATTTGTGTTTAACATCTTTCTTTGTTAAATGACAAAATATTCCTAGATTTTAATTTTCATCTTCTGGAATGCTTATGTTGCTCTGACATCATCAAACCAGTAATTAATTTTCAGGCTTATGCTTTTGCAGGTAAAGTAAAAGAGAATTTGTAGCTGTTTGAAATATCTCTGCTTTGAGGCATGTCAGTATTGCGACTAATAGTGGTAGTACTTAGTATTAATCTAGAAGCAAAATCATTCAATTTTTTATTTTCCAATGCTTTTGCCTCCCACTGAGTATTTAAATGATTTAAAATGTCTGTTGGGTTCAATTGTACTGTTTTAATAAGTATTTTTTATGTTTGTAAGCAACATGAGCATTTATTCTTCGTTAGTATAGCTTTCAATTTTACATACACCAAAAGGGACAGCATTTTTTTTAACTGGATGTTGTAAACTGTGCCAGGATTGATTCTTGCATTCACTTAGTTTATACATAGAATATATTAGGTTAGCTGGAATTGTTAATTTTCCCTTGGGGAGAAGCAAATGCTCAAGGCACTGATTGATAAATCAATAAATCTTTAGTGAGTTTGGTAAATAAGCTGTCAAGGGTGTATGTCATTTTTCCTCTAGAGAACAAATTTTAGTCAGAATGAATGTGTTTGTTTCCTTGCATTGTTTTCTCCTTCAAAATAGTAAGACACAAAGCTGCATTTAAATAAGTCCATAAAATTGCAAGGATTTATTAAACAGCAGCAAAGATCAAGCTTTTTCTTGATATCTTAACAAAGAATTTGGTTGTTTGCATATTTGCATTTCAACCCCTAACCTTTCCTGAGGACAAATAGATGTCTGACTATTGAGCCTGAAGGCACAGAGCTGGAAATCTGTATTAATCCTCTGAATGCTGACTAGTTTTCCTCAACATTCCCAGCGTGTGTGAAGAATGTGTTTTTAGCCAGAAGGCAAACTGGCATCTAAAGCAAAGCAAGAATTTTGAAAAATAGTTGTGTTATGTATAAATTTATTTTGCCCTTAGTCTTTTATTATTGCATATTTGTTTCATTATTTTATATTCTGCTTTCTTTTAAAATAACTTACTTGAGCTTTTCACTCTTGTGAGCAAAGTGTTGGTCACTAGAAATGGAAATGGAACTAGAAATGGAACTAGAAATGGAAACCTCTTCTGCCTAGCCAAAAGAATCTGTTGCCAGTTACTTTATTTTTGTTTTTAAAAATAAAATAATAACACAGTTCTGGCAAAATGCCTCAAAATGCATGATGTTACATCTAATGATGTACAAAGCACCCTCTCTGTTATGGAGAGATGGAAAGCTAAAGTAGGCATTAAAGGGATAACTCCCAAGTTTCCACCTCAAAATGGTACACGACATAAAACCTTAAGCTTTAAGTTTCTTTGGTTTTCCAAATAAATATTTCAAACTATAGGGTGATTGTGTATTTTTCCCATATTTTTCAAAATAAAGAAAAATGCTGGCCGCAAATGTGGTACGTTCTGTCGTCCCTTTTGCTCATCAGTGAGAAGATCCAACACAGACCGTGAGTGAATTGTAGGACAAAGCTGGATTAGGGAGAAAGTTCAAATTAAAGCTTGAACTCAGAATATGCATTATATTAAATTTGAGTAAATAGAATTTATGCCATTATGAAATGTACTATAGTAGATGTTGTTACTGTAATTTCAAGTCACCTTTTATAGCCAACGTACTGTCGTTGATCTCATGATCCACGGGGTTTGGAGACTTGCTCAGAGTCACGTGTAGGGACTCTGCCCTAACAACATGGAATTTCACTTTTGAGAGACTGAGGGATCAGGAGTGTAATTCTGTCTCAGTTGCTTTACATATCCTTAGAGCTTATTTGGGAGCAGTTCAGAGTTGCAGATTTGGACATCATTGCCTCAAATCTTACAAAGCGTGTGAGAAAGAAGAACGATATACAGTCCTGCGGTTAAGATTTATTCATACAGAAAATGCTACCAGATTTTTATAATGGCTTGTCTTATTTAAACAGAATCTTTGAAGCATGTTTTGGACAACTGTGCAAATACTTCAATTTTTCTTTCTTATTTTCAAATCAGTTGGTTTTTTTGATGTAATTGGACGAGTGTTTTGGGTGTTACACAAGGTTGAACATAGGGGGAAGAATCAAACTCTTAAACTACTTTAAGATGTAGCTTGTGATAGAAAGATTTTGAGAACCCATACTGTCTTAAAAATAGCATGCACATTGGAATGTTAGATTTGTCCCACAAGACTTGGAATTTAATTCAGGAAAAAAAACCCAGAAATAATTACTGAGACAGTATAATTAGTATGAGCACAGTATTATGTGCCAAGAAACATGAAATTGTTAAATACTGTGGTGGGATGAAAAGGGAAAGACAGACAGTAATCATCAATCTAGGCAACCACTGGATGGCATCTTTGTTCTACCGAATGACTCCTGAAAACTCACTTGTCTGGACTTAAAAGTTGACTTTTCTAGGAACTTGTCTGGGGAGAATGCCAGCCCTCTTTATACATAATGTTTGTGTTTCAGTATCCAAACCCAAGGTCTTTCTCATGATGAAGTTCCTCAAAGTCAAAAAGGAAATATTGACAGTTTTTCCCATTAGACTGAAAAAATTATAGTTCTAACTATGATTAAAACGTTTCATATCTATCTTCTATGTAACATTAAAAAAAATAATAATAGATGTACTCACGGATAGTAGTCTGCCCGTGTAAGATGGAAGGAAGTGCTTCTGTCCAGGTGTTAAGGTGATGCTCTTTGTAAGTGCTATTGCACTGACTTTGATAATTTCATTGGAATCCTGGCTTGTGCCCAAATTAATTATTTGGTTTTAGTGCAGGCAATATTTGTTTATTTATAACGTGATCACAGATCTGTCCTCTAAATAAAAACTACAGTAGCTAAAATGCTAAGCAGAAGGAAGGTGTGAGATTGATTGTACTTTCTTTAGCTATTAAGTAAAAGCAGAGACAAATATAAACTTCTCTTAAAAATCGTGTTCTTGAAGTCCAGTGTTGAAGTCGGAGCCCCCTGGGGCAGCAGTGTTGCCTTTGCATCCGCAGAGATGTCAGGGTCCACCAGGAATCAATATAGGATTTTATTTTTTTTAACTGCACAACCTGGTTAATGGTTTGTAGTTTGGTTGGTTTTAGCTTTATTTTGGAATTCTGGGCTCAAGTCTGTTTTCCAGTAGTTTCCACTGTCTTGCATAGTTCTGAGTTTGTGTTACTGTAACTACCTTTACATCAATTTGGTGTTGCCATGGTTTAAAATCCCTGCTGGATGTGGACCTTGAGTCCTGGGTCAATTACCTTGGGATGCTCATGCTATTTCAAGCGCTGAGGTTTTTAACTCCCCAAAATCTTGGGGTTTTCCCCCTTTTTCAGTTTTAGTTGCTGTTTTTCATTTGTGGTTAGAATCTTTTGAACTCATCTCTGAGTCTTTAAATCACTGTTAGTTGTTACATGGCTGAATATGTTTGTCAGCTGTGATATTTGGGGCAGTTTCACTATGATTGAACAAGGCCAAGAGTAGTTCTATCATCTCCGCACTGGATGCGTAGGAGCCCAGTTTCTTCGTGGTGGCTCTTGAGACCCTCCAATGAGTATCACATACGTACCATGTGAAATGTAAAAATGGAAATTCTTTAGACTCAGCATGCAAACCACCAAGGCAGGAGATCAATTTTGTGACACTATGCTCCTAGTTTTCAGCATAAAGAGAATAGCCAAGTGCGCTGGCTTTGTTGGTGGTCATTGCCTTTAGCTTCCTGACCATCCTGGTTTCAATGATACTGCCGACGCCGCTGTCACACCTTCTGTTACAGACAAATTGTCCCTCTCCTGAAGTTTTCTGAATGCGATCAGAGACATATTTAGTTAGTTCTGGATCTAGAATACATTCTATGAAAACGGCGACCCTTGTGGTTGTGCCTCAGGTTGGCCCAGCCACGGGGCTTGTTGCATGAGGATTGCTTTTGGGGAAGCAGATAACATACAAAATGAATGTATCACATGCAGAATTATTTTTATGTGTTGGGTTTTTTTCATTATAGAGATGATGATGACATCAACGATGTTGCCTCTATGGCTGGCGTTAATCTTAATGAAGAAAGTGCCCGAATCATGGCTACCAACTCTGACTTGGTTGGAACCCAGATCCAGTCCTGTAAAGACGAGCCCTTCCTTGCTGCTATACCTCTCCATAAACGCATACTTGAAACGGGTGAGAAACGTGTCCTTGCCTTTGAGAGTATTTCCTTTGGAGTTCTGCCATTCTGAGGAACAGAGTGTGCTTAGCACTTAAGATGTTGTTTTTTAAGAATTTTATTTTACAATCTCGTATTAGAAAACTTTCAAGGTTTTTGTGATAAAAGTAATTTAGTTATCTCAAGTTGGAAAAAAAAATAGTATACTGGTACTTTTATACTTCATGCTTTCCCCTTGTTTTTCATGTCCAAGGATCTCAAAGCTCTTTGCAAACATTAATTATTTCTCACAATCCTCCTTCATGTTTTACACATGAGAAGACTGAAAGAGAGAGGTAAAGTAAGTAGTACAGGTCACAGAGGACACCTGTGAATAACATTTAACAGAATGTTCAAGTTATGTGTCAAGATTTTCTTTCCGCCTACAAACCAGTTATTCGGTTCTTAACACCTGCATCTATTTAAGTTCATACGATTTTCTTAGAGCATTTTTTCCAAAAGGTGCATTTATTTATCCTGAAAAAAAAAAGGTGTATTTACGTAGTCTGCCATTTGACAACAGAATTTAAAAACTTTAGTAGAAAATTAACTTTTCAAAACTAATGATGTTTTAAGGTTAGTAAATATGCTCTGAATTTATTTTATATGACACGCTTCATTAATGTACTATATATGTTCTAATATCGGAATGTATCTTTTTAAAAATAATTTTGGTAATATTTTCAGAGCCATCAGCATCTTAAGATACTAATCTCAAATTGTTTAAATCATATATTTCTTTTGGAACTATGCTTACATCACAAGCTAAATTTGTAAAATTTTTAGGGATCTAGTTCTCATAATTTTGAAGATAAGCCCAACATCTTGTTACAGATCAGTACAGTTGGGTTTTTAAGTCACACAGTTACTTCTGAAATGTTATTTGTGTTTATGTTCATTGAATTAATGGAAGCCTTTTTATATTGCAGTTGCGGGCAAAGTTCTTCATTGACTTATTGTCAAGCTTCGCTCTTTCAATTAGCGCCCTTTTAAGTTCTCCTTCCGAGGAACGAGTTGTTTTGGGTGCTGTAGTGGCCGTGTTGCCACGACGTGGTGTCGGCGTGTGTGATGCAGTGGGGGACGCGCAGACTGTGCCGTGGCTCCCACCGCCTGAGCTAGGAACCCAGCCAGGCTCTCGGGAAGTGTGTTTGAGGAGCTGCTGGGAGGGCTGCTCACCTCACCTCACAGCTCACCCAGGTGTGAGACAACAAAGAGGAAACAGCCGTAGAGCCGTTCAGGGGAACGGGAAATGGGTAATGAATTTGCCGTACAAGCCTTAATGAACTGCCTGGGTGTAGCAATTGCTGCACAACATGAAGCTGTAATTACAAGTGCAGGACTTACAGGAATCTGTACATAGTTGAGGAGCCACAGAACCCATCACACTATTCATCGCTGCCTTGTGGGGTTTGCTCCTCGGAGGAACAAATCCCTATGGCTGTTTTTGAAGCTTTATTGGCTTTGATAATTGAAATGAAACTTTCAAAGCTTTTAAAAGCAGCTGCAGGGATTTACTTCTCAAAAGCAGTGAATCCAGAAGAGCGGCCACTCCTAGTGATCTCCTGCAGCCACTTTTAGAGCTTTATTTTGGCTTTACATGAAGCCTTTTATAGTTTTGAAAGTGGCTGTGGGGTTCACTGGTGGCTACTATCTGGGATCTATGGCTCTTGAGGAGAGAATTCCTTCAGCTGATTTTGAAGTTTTAGAAGCTTGGTTTTCACTGTGTGTGGCCAGATCTGTTGTTTGCACAGGACCACACACAAATTTAGTAGTTTGTGCTACTGGGCACTTAAAATAACGACATTGTAAGTTCAGGACAAAGCTCAGGCTTGCCATGTGTGGCTGTGCCGGGACACACCAGGGCCCCGCAGAGCAGCCGCGGCCTTCGCCAGCGCTTGGGGAATAGAGAGTGTCCCGTGCGAGTCCTCCTCCTGGTTTCATCAAGCCCGTTGACAAATGGGATAAAACACGTTTTCTTCTTACTTTTACTTGAATATGACTTAAACAGACCTTACTTTCTACCTTTAAATCTATTCCTGTTTAATGTTTGCTTTAGGTTCGGGGCACGTTTGTAACGTTTCAGGAGGAGAGAGCTTTGTGCTGTGCACAGTGTTAGGAAACTGCTCTTCTCGCCTTTCTCAGAAGCCAGATCTTTCAAGTTTTCTGTAATATTAATCTCCTCCTCTCTTTTCTGAGCAAGAGCTCTGTTGAGCCACTCGGTAGTGTTCCCCAAAGGCTGTTTCAGAGTTTGTGCTTCCATTCACCAGAGTCGGAATATAAACTGCTAAAGTGAGAGCAGATGCTGCGCAGTCTCTGGCAGCAACCACCAGCCAAATGCCTCAGAGTTATAATGGAAGAGGTTTCTTAATATATTGTACCTTCTTATCTCTACTGTAACTTGGCAGTGATATCATCCAAAGTTTATTTTAAATCTAAATGACTAATATTATTATTGATCCTTTTAAATGGAGGGAGTAACTGGGAGGTAATTCATGCAAAGATATTCATCCGCTTCCCACATGCCTCCTTATCCAATTTTGTATCTCAGCTTTGGCCGTAACCGGTGCCATTTGTTCTGTAGGAAGGCAAGGCTGGGACTGGTTCAGAGTCTCCTTTGGTGCAAAATCACGGGTGGGTATTTCTTTGCAGATAACGTCTTTCTTTTGCTGTTCCATTCAGGATCGTAAAACTTTAAGCCCCGCTCCTCCTGCGTGACAGCACAATGAGACACACACGCAGAGCTGTAAGGCTCTTGTTTCTCTTCTGGGGGAGTGGAGAGGCAGAGGTTGATGTTCTTCAGCCATGTGCTTGCTGACGTGCATACAAACCCTTACAACTTTCCAAGTCTTTAACTTTGTCGCTATAATGGGTTGTATTTCATTAAGGGGCAAGAGAAGCCTATTTGACCCCTACATATAAATAATGCTGAAAAAGCCTAGCTTTTCCACGAGGTTTTATGGGAAAGAAACACGAAAAATAACCTTAATAATTTGAATGTGCTATGCTTTTATTCATTCATAAGCTATTTCTTGGTGGGTAAGAATGCTGAATTAGGTAGGTTTTAGACGCTTGTTTTTGACATTCTGAGTTTCCACTGTTTACCAAAGGGGGCACCTGAATGAATGAACCAATATGACTTTGCAGGTTGTCTTAAGCATGGCAGTTTTCTCTGGCTTGTGAAAATAGAAATTCCTTGTTTTTGGAATAACTTTATTACAGCATTGTTTCCAAGAGCAGGTACGAATTCGGCTGCATTACATTTTCTATTTAATATTAGACAAAGGTAGCAGGACATAGTGAAGGATGGGATAAAAGGTGACCATTTTTATATTGCCTGATAACATATCTGTTCCCTTTTTCCATGGATTTAGTTGTGTGCTTTCCTGGGAGCTCTTTGGACTGAGAGTTGGTGGTCTGTAGAACCTCCATTAGCACTTTCAAAAAACTTTTCTTTATGTTTGATGGTCACCAGAGCAGGGTATCCTCACAAGCTTAGAATCTGCAGCAGCTTGTTAATTCCCACAGCTTTTGTTTTAATTCTGATTTCTTCTACTACCAGATGATGCCATTTTGCTTTTACTTGTCTATCCCTAAATGTCACAGCTTGTGGAGAAACTTAACCGTAAATTAACTGTCTTAATGCAATAATAATGACACACAAGTTTGGCATAATGTATTCTCTGTCCCAGATTGTTGGGTTTTTTTTTTTCTCTCTTTCTCTTCACTTTCAGTGTTCTTCACCCAATTTTTCTACTTCAGTTTTTATTGTTACAGAGCACTGGCTGAATAGAATAATTATAAATGTGACATTCTAAGAAATGTGGGACTGGTTTGGCCGCATTGAATACATTTTAACTGTCCCTCTTGTGTTTTCAAATTATTTTTACTGAAATATGTATGATAAAAATGTATCGACAAATCATCGTTTATATTTTTATTTCACGTTTGTCCAGGATTATGTTTACATCTGCATTAGGAAATCAATTTTTCTATAGCATGATTTTATGAAATACTGTATTTATGTCTGTTATCTAGCATTGTTACACGTTTCCTTTGGAAAAAGTCTATTACATTGACAACACAGCCTACACCTGCAGCATTTCCTCTCACAGAATTAGTACTGGATTCTCTTGCTTCATCCAGATAGGTGTTTTTTGTTTGTTTGTTTTCTGGGGGGTTTTTAGTTTTGTTTTTTTTTTTTTTTTTTACGCTAGAATACACATCGTGGTGCAGGCCAATTATTATGAAGCTTGAAAATGTGCTGGTAAATCCAAATTCTCATCGTCCAGTAGGTAAAAGGCCTACAGTCTTCCTTTAGACAGCTTCAGAGAAGTGTGGCTTGGTAGAACGAAGCCACTGTCTCTGTCAGTGTAGGGCTGGGCTCAACATAATTCATAGATTTACCTTTTTGTTATTTTACATGTAATATATTCTTTAATTCTGTCTGATGAAATATTGATCGTTGTTGTGCCTTGATTCTTTCTTTGTTCAGTCACACTTGATTTGCGTGTCTGCTCTAAAAATGCATGTTAAAACGTAAGGAAATAGTTTCTCTGTGTTTTCTGTGTTCTGAAGCGTATTGAATCTGCTACGTGGCATCACAGTGGCAGCCCAGTTGTATGCAGTTGTAGATATTTTAAATTAATGATTTGAATACTCCAGAGGGTATTTTATATTGCTAAACCGTCTCAATAGTGATTGGGGTATCCTTCATGGAACCAGGCCAGTAGATTTCAGAGCCTCTATTTAAAGCATTTATTACTAGTTTAAGAGAGTCATTCTGTCATCCCCGTTTCATCTGTTTGTCAACAGTTGTATCTGTTTGAATGAGATGAAACTCTACTACTGATGATTGCTCTTTCATATACAGAGCAGTTCTGACATAAAAGTGTACCTATTTCTCGGGTTGGTTTACTTTAGAGGGTTTTTATAGCTGCTTAGATTACAGCTCTTGTGGGTTCTGAAACTCTGAGCTATCAGGTTGCCTGTGAACATAAATTTTTGTTTTCGCTGCTGTTTTTGTTGATGTGATTTAGTCATTTTCATTGTTGACTTTTAACTTTTTATCCATGAGTTGGTTTGTCTTCAAACCAAAATGCTCCTTTTAATATCAGTTTTTCCACCAGCACCTTTCTTTTGGGATGACCTCCTTAAATACCCATGGACCTAGGTCTTGGTTGTGTTTGGAGATAGTTCTAACACGTCCTTGTTCTGAAGCACAGTGTTTTGAAGTCGTGCATTCTCCTAATGACACGCTTGGCTCACTTGACCTGTACCTGGAGTGCTGTTTTCTGTGGCTCCAGTTGCTTTTTTGCAGGGGGAAAAAAAAAAAAAAAAAAAAAAAAGTCGTGTTAAGTATTGTATAAACCGAATTGCAAGTTACTGTGTGTACCTAATATGTTCACTTTCTCTAGTTCCTATAAACATCAGTACATCACCTGCAGAGATGTGGTGAGATGGATCTGCATTCTGACATCTGGAATAGTTCTGTACCAGTGCAGGGTTAGGGGCTATTCCATTAATATAAAACAATTTGCTAGTATAGAACAATTTGCTAGCAATTTTATTTAGATTAGAAGGTGTGCACTGCCCCCAATCTTCTTATCAACGTCCATAGTTGTGATAATTTAGTTTCTTATGTTGAGGTTGGAGTCTATTGTACATGTTCACTAGACAATCTGGTTTTATAATCCAACTTAATTGATTGCTAAGATTGCAGCATTATAAAACAATTATATGTTATTTACATTTATTATTTCCTTTTCCAAAAAGGTGGGACTACATTCCCATCTTAGTATCAGCAGCAGTGTTGCCAAATAAACACAGCCAGCACATGTTTCAGCAGAATGTTAAACCCTATTGTTGTTCTTTCTTTAATAGGTCCATGATTAGACTTCCTGTTTTACAAGATGTCCCAACATGTGTTGGAAGGGTCACTTCAGTACCACCCGAGAGCTTGGAGTCTGCCTTTCTCTGAAAGGTAGGGCAGCTTCCCTTCAGTATTTTTTGTGTATTTCTAAGGTTTTCTTTTTATTAATCTTATTGGTTCTGCAACACTACAGAATCTGAGTTATGCTTTCAGCGGTATCACCTTTAAGTGCCAGAACTGATGTTATTTCGTCAAGCAGTGATTTCTCAAAATAAATGTAGATATGTTCAAACTATGGTTATTTGTGAAGAAAATGAACCTGGTTTGTCAGGCATCATTTTCAAAAGTTTTGCTCCAACTGGACTGGGAGCATGACCATACTGTTTGCTCCCAGGAATACGTGGAGAATTCGGGTTTTGGTTTTGCCATAATACCTTGCTTTTCTGTTTTACGAAAGTAGCGGAAGAGCCTTCTTTACACGTCTGGCTGTTTCTGGTGGGCAGTTGTGGCCTTCAGGGCTGACCAGAATACATTGCCCAGCCTCAGAATAAGCTTGTACCTGGGAACTGAATGGCTTAAAGTTCTTGGTCTCTGCAAAGGAGAGTAAAATTGAGATCATTATTCTGTGGAGATGCATTCTCTACCAGATTCATTTATAAAGTCCATCTCATAAAGAGATTTCTGGTGATAAATGCTGGGTGTAAAATAAGAACAATAAAAAGAAAACCTTAGAGAACCATTCAATATTGCAATAAAGCTGACTTACGTTATCCCTATAGGCAAACTCCATGCTCTAGAGGTGGTACTAATGTCCCCAACTCTCAACACATGTTGGAACATCTTTGTGGAGGAGGAAGTCATTGATCAGTGAGCAGCATCTTCAAGGATCATTTAAGGGGGAAAAAGTAAAAGGTAATATTTTCTAAAATATATTGAAATGATTGTTCATTATGTTTATTTGGCAATCCTGCTGCTCATACTAAGGTTGTGATGTTTTTATTTCTTTAAATTACTGAAAAAACTCATAAACTTCACTTTAGTCTTTCCTTCTCCCCCAAGTTTGAAGTGCATTTGTTGCCTCCTTCATGTTCTGAGTCTACTGCTTCCACAATCCAGGTTCTGCTGCAACTCACTGGCAGTTTGACACTTCCATGCTTATCAAATGGAGAGTATTAGTCTGTGGTTTAACCAGATTTGCAGTGTCTAGTGTTAAATAAGTCACAGTCAAATGCTGTGAAGTGTTGAGCTGGTACAAAGGCATTCTACTGGTAACGAAAGGGTATTTGTTTTCAGGGAAGTAGCTGCAACACTGGATGTTGTGCCCAATGAGGTACCACCATCTGTTCTTGCACAATAATATAGAAGTGCGACTTTAATAATAACTGTCATAAACATGCAGCTATTTTGACAAAGATCAAATGACCGTATCTGATCTGGATAAACTTTGTAGCAGTGGATGATCTGGTGATGCATGGATTTGGTTTAATGGATGTGGCACAATGTCCTGATCTTGACAACTTTTCCTCTAATCCTGGACATACATAGATGAAGGTGCTGATGCTTTGAAATTCAGGTTATGCTTTTCAGCCTACCCTTCTGGTATCCTTTGTAATTCCCTACGTTCTTTGTGTGTATCCTTTTCTGCTGACACATCCATCCTGCCTGCTTAAGATGAGGCCTCCTGTTAAGCTTTGCTGCCTGGCATCGGGCTCGTAGTGACAACTGTGATACCTCTTCAGACATGTCACCAGCAAGACTTTCATAGTGTTGGAGATATGGTTTCTTCAGGGGGAACAAAAATTGCCAAAATGCCTACATTGTTTACAGAAGTTGCTTTAAAAGAACAGAAGCATGTAGGCAAATCCTTATGCGTGGTGTTGCTTTTAATCCTGGTGTGGATGTCATTGAGAACATGCTCTGTCAGTGCCAGGGCTGTGTTACGGGATGTTACATCTCTGCCTCCATGTGTTTGTCATCTCTGATGTTCTCAGAAGGGTTCTTCTTCATCTCTGTCTCATCTGACATGCTGACATAATCAGATATTGCTCATATGTAGTGGTTTAGGGTCTTTTGATCTTGGGTTTAGGCCAAGAAGCGCATTCCTGTAGCCTATGTGAAACCAGGTAGAGGATAAATCCCCAGTAACAACCTCTCTATTGTTTCCTTAAGGACTCTTACTGGTGTCATTGCCATATTTGTTATTTCTCATCTGGTCCCTCTAACAAATTCTTTTGATTTGAGGCATGTACTGTTATTCATAAAAATAGTGACCATATTTTCCAGTCCTCTGCAGTCACTCTGTGTTTATTCTTGAATGTTCCTGAATATCTTTGGACATGTTTATTATGTTGTGTTGTATTTATGTTTTGAGAAAAGTAAGATGAAAAAAAACCCTATCTAACTGTAATCAGTATATTTTCATTTGACTTGTTGAGACCTGCACCTATTTCAGTTCTCGTCTCCTCTGTCTCTTACATTTTCTCGCTGTTCAGTGGCTGCAGGTTACTGGGGTTAGGGGGTAGGAGCTGGATGTAGTGCTCAAAATTTCTTTGACCTTCAGTGCCTCCCTCTAAATAACTTCAGCATCCTTCCTTCTTTTAGGATGTACACCTGAAATTGCACAAAACTAAGGAGGAATTAGTAAAAGAGAAGGAATTAAACATCACAATTAAGGATGACCTGTTTCCTTAGCATACTGAGATTTTGATTTCTTCTAAAAGAAATCGGGTAAATACAGTTTAGTTACAGAAAGAAATAGGGAAAAGATTAATAGTAGTAGCTTCTGTTCCTTCAGAGTTTACATTCTTTCTGTCCTCTGATCCAGCTGTAAGGCTTCCCCGCTGTCTGAATACAGGTATTTTTTTTTTCTCCTAGATGTGCTGCTTTATATGTTTGCGCTTCCATGGTTTGTGGCAACTCCTTCCATTTTCCAAGCCTCCACATACCTGTGGATAATGTTGGTTGGTGACTGGCTCAGCTCTGTTAGAGACAAACCACTAAGGATAATAAAAAGACTATTTAAGGATGATTAATAGCTACCTTTCAGCTGCTTAATTATCTAGCTTAGAGACAGAAATTTGGAAACTGGATTGTCTGGTTATATATTTTTTCGGTCAGACCTCTTCGCAAATTAGTTCTTTCTTTTTGCCAAAAGTATGAATTATGTGTGGGTTCCCAGACTTACCCACCTGGTTGAGAATTCTTAGAGAAGTGAGGTTTTTTTGGTCATCTTACATGACTTTCATAAAAAAAGCACTAATCGTATGAGTAGGGTTAAGTAGGATTCTTGAGAAATTATTTTTCTACTTGATGAATTCTTTTGTCCTGCCCCAAATCCCACCCACTTGCATAAGAGCTTTGAATCAGCACAGAAAATGGGATCAGACATTTTGGCTGGGTTACACATAGATTTTACATGGATACAACTATTTCTCTGTCTCTGCTGTGTTAAAATCATTACTCCGATATGACCCCCTAAAATGGAGCTATTTTTTGGGGTTTCCCTTTAGGAATATCAGATGAAATTAGAAAATAGAAGTTCAAAACAAGCAAAAAGGGCTTTTTTTTTTTAGGGGGGGGGGGGAGGGAGCTAAGTGAGTAGTTAAGTTGTAGAACTCTTTCTTTTAGGATGTTGCGGGTTCAAAAAATTACATGAAAAATTAATGGGAAAAAGATTTAATCCTGATTTGACAGAGAGACAGATAAGATCCTCTAATTTAGGGTGGTCCTAGGCTGTATGCCATGACTGCATTCTTTTTTGCTTCTTAAATAGTCTTCTAGCAGTGTCTCCCACTACTGCTGTTGGAGAAAGGATGCCAGATAAATTACCCAGTATGGCTTTTCTTAGCTTTTTTATACAATTATATAAATATATAGATATTTATTACAGTACACTTTGTATGAAATAAGTTAAATTCAGTGTAGTACCTGAAACAAGCTGTGAGTGATTTTGTACCAGTGCATTCACACGGAGCTTATGAATCTTAGTTGAATCTTTGCTAAAATAATGAGGTTGGCTTTTACTATGGAGGGAGCAGGAGGAGAAGAGTATTAAAATTTGTGTAACATTTACTCAGAATTTTTATCCCTTTAGCTTACATTACAGCTGTATGGCTGGTTATCTGTTCTTCTGCTGTGTCCTGTACTGAAAATGGCTATGTATTTTGAGGACTTTTAATCTGTAAGTTTTGGATTTATTAATTTACTTTTTAAAAGTAACTGATGTTTCACAAATTTCTCAATTTCACATAATGCTTCCCGGGGAATCATCTCAAGGTGGGTAGTTCTGCAGAAGTATAGAACAAACACTACGCGCAGTGACTCTTGAGTTCTCAAGAAGACTTTTGCCCAGAAGCTGGCTCATGAGAGAATTTCTATCCTATGAGAGGAGGAATGTTCTTTTATAAACAGGCTTACTGAAGAAATTAATGTAGGATCTTCTGTTATCTTGTAAATAACAATTACATGGTGATAAAAGGTCATTCTCTTTAACAAAGTGGGTTTTTTACATCTGAAGGTGAACTGGAAGTGTAGCATTGAGTGATACCAGATACTGGTTTACGAAGTCGTTCCCGTTCCAGCTCAGGGCTGGTTTGGAGCTGGGGGAGGTATCTGCAATACATCTTGGCCATCTGCCCTCGCAGAGGGGTGCTGGTTGGTTCCTGCCAGAGGGAATCGGTTACCAAGTTCCAGAGCGCTTGGCACCAGTTCTCTCTGCTTTGGCAGGAGACTCCCCAGCCCCTGGCACCCCGAAAGGCCCTCCAGGCTGAGGGGCTCCTTGGGGGCACCTGCCTTGGGATGGGCTCTTTGAGTGAAGGTACCAGCTGCAGGGTTTAGGCTTCTCCTTTCTTCATCCTGTCTCCCAGCACCAGGCAGGCTGAATGGTACAGCAAGTCAGCATTTTATGATATTATTTATGCATTTAGTTAGTAAGACTTAAAGTGAAGCTTTTATTTAAAGGACTGAAAACAGAAAATTACAGCTAAAATGATCATAGTGTTTCTTTTGCCTGGGATCACTAGGTTATCTCATACCCCTAGGAATCTCTAATCCTAATCATCAGAGCTAGTGATTTGTTGTTTGCACTATCACTCTGTTTAACAAGCTTTTTCTTCAGTTTTTAGTACTTAAAGTCTGTCTGGGGCTGTGGTAGCCCACCCCCCCAACAATACCCCAGGGTATTTTTGTACCCAAACAACCTCCTCAATATTTTCCTTTGTTGTGTTCTGTCCCTTATTCTCTCTCTCAGGATTGGGTTTTCCCTTTGACAGCGATAGGAATGCTGTATTGATGGAGTGCTCTGCAGGCTGAGGCCACTGCTCTATGGGAAGTGTACCCCCTTCTTAAGCCTCCCCCCACCATGAGGTTGGGACAAGTAAGTTCAATAATTGCCATTTCTGGCTCCTCAGGATGCCAAGGCCCTTAGTGCATTAGAGTTGTTTCTCCTTTGTGTTTAGTCAGCCTGAGAGTTAAACACTGTATTAATGTAATAGTATTAGACAAAGCACCTATTGCTTTCTCTGGATTTCGTGACCTGCCCTCTGTAGGGACAACCCAAGGAGTGTCTTGGGATGTAGAAATGGTGTTTGTCTAGTTTTGAAGGGGAACTGCTCTTCCTTTTCCCCCCAGTTTTTCAGCCGTTAGTCTCCAGAAGTTCCTGTACGGCATGAGTCTTGAGCGGGGACTACTTACCTGATCATGTTGTACTTGATTTTACAGAGGTTAAGGTGTTTTAAACGTTTCACTGCTGACACCTGCAGCAGAACTGTAAAATAATCAGTTTCCCTAGTGCTATTGAAGGGGAGGAGTGGAATTTGGTAAAGAATTGCGTAGTTTGGAAGGCTGCAGAAAATCAAGTGGTGGTTTTTCCAGTGCCTGGGTTTTCCCGATGGGAAAGGTTGCAGAGGGACTGGGACCGTAGTGGTTCTGTTGGGGTGAAAGAAGAAGGGGCTTGAGCTTACCGTGGTAAGTGTCATCCAAGGTGCTTGCATCTGGGGCTGATATTGCATCACAGAACTTAAAGTTTACGAAGTCGCTCCTGATTTTAAGCTGCCAGCAGAGAGGGCTTCTGTCGTTCTGGCCGACCCGTGATTAGGGCAAATAGAGGCTAACGATGTGGTCTGCCAGTGTTTCTGCTGAAGGACAAGACAAATTCAAGCCCTAAATACATGCTGTTTAATTGTTTAAAACCAGTTCTTCAAGGTTTTTCTGTTTTAAGTGTAAACATAAAGAGATTTTGTACAGGCACTCAATAATTTATCACATCAATAATCAGAGTCAGACCTAATGTTTTACAAATAATTTTTTTTATCTTTGATCTCAATCCTGTCAATCCTCTTAAAGTATAAATTATTAAAGTAACTTTTTGATTCTTTGAAAACCTATCTGCTAAGATAGTATTTTTCTTCTGCTTCTCAAATAGGGCAGTACTCTTCTTACGATTTATTTCAGCTTGTTTGATCAATAAAATATAATTAAACTTTTAAAGTGCAGCGGAGGCTAGGCAGATGATAGCACTCTTCAGAATTTTCACTTCTTGGGACCTGAAAGTTTTCAATGACAAGGTTTAGGTGCTTTTATGTTTGTAAAAAACAATCTTGTGCTAGTGACACATATGCCAATATCAGAATAATATCGCTGAACGTTTTTTCCCTCAAGGTTTTTGGAACTTACATACAAGTTCTAACTTTCTAGAAACTCTATTGCAATATCTGAAACTTTTAAATAGAATATAGTTTATTTGTAAGAAAAATATTCTAACACTTAGCCTTCCTTTGCATGTGGTCTCGTATGCTGCAGATCTTCATTAAATGCTGATTGAAGCATGGTTTGCTATTAAAGCTTACAAACATGTAATTAAGAATTAATATGCAGGTGGGCTTTGTTGTATTGCTCTCTGAGTGCTTGGCAGGTTGGAAATGTGCTTACTTTGGGGGTGGTAATCTGTGATCCTTCATATTTTTCATATGGGATAGTGTCACTCAAACGACTGCTTTAGTAGCATTTGATGCCTCCAAGGATGTGGTGTGTTGAAGCTGGTTCCTGCCACAAGCCATTGAAGTGTTCCTGCAACCAGTCATGGGTTCCTGATGGTCTTGTGCAGCTCTGGTGTAGCAGAGATGTGGCAAGAGCACCTGAATGAACAACCTGGCCTTAGTTACATCTTTAAAAAATACAGAAACTCAAATTCAAGTGGAGAGTTCAGTTAATATTATAGCTTGGAGCGCCGCTCTGCTCCAGCTCCATTTTTGTTGTTATCCTTGATGATGTTTTTATCATAGCTCTAGGAAAAGTTCAGAATTACATTGCTGAAGTAATGTTAAAGACTTGAAGCATATACTTGTTATCAAAAATGTCTAAATTTAACAAATGTATTATTTAAAAGCAAGGAACTTTTCTCAAATTACATGTTTCTTTATGTTTTACTTTTAAGTGTGTGGCTCCTTCCTGCTGTAAATGCAGAATTATGGTGAAAAACTGCAATATGACCACGTTATCAAATTTAAAACACATTAAGATCATCACCTAAAAGTCAGAAACAAGTTCAACGTTTTTTGACAAAAGACAGGTGATAGCAGTCTGTTGATAGAAATAAGGTAATTTTTTTGTTTAATCTTAGTTTTGTCTTTGGGTTTTGCATTTCAGTATGTACCTAAGTGTGTATGTTACAACTTCCCATTGCAATGATCAGGTGGTGCAATTAAGACCAGAATCCAGAATGCTGGGTCCTAAATAACAATACCTGTAGATGAAGCCACTGTCCAGTGACTTGGTTAGAAAGATGAATAATATATTGAGAATATTTGTGTTCTGTGATAGAATATAGTATGTATAGTATTATAAAATATATATATGTATATACACATTTCTTAAACTAGAAGTTATATTTCTTTTCCCACGTCATCATCAGTATAGGGAATCTTGCAAAGGGAAGAGAAAACCTTTCTCTATTAAAGCTGAGAAAAGTAATTATGCAGACTAGAAGAGTATCTCAGGACTTTCCTATTTAGAGATCAGCATTATTTTCCTTTGATGGCAGAGAGAATTCCAGAATGCTTTTTATAAATGGGAGTGGATGAAACTCGGGAGGAGGTGTAGCAGTGAAGAAAAAAATAGTAAGACTTCAGTATAGAAACATATGAAAATTAGTAGCTTCCAGCCCTTTGCTGGGAAGTTTCTACTTGGCATTTTCTCTGAGTAGCAGCAAATGAAAAAAGACTATCTCTAAACAACGGTATCAAGCTTTTCCTAGGCCAGCGGGTCACTCCTGTGGTGTGAGTGATTATGAAGTGTAAGGAGGGCAGCCTTTCCAGTGTGGGTGAGATTGTTGTTTTAGGAGCACGTTGGTCATTTCCCCATCCTTGCCCCAGGTACAACCCCAGTATTTAAACCCCGTGCCAGGTCTCCACGCGGTGTGCGGCTCCGGAACACGCCCCACTCCTGACACCCTGTGCTAACGGGGTTTTGACGGATGTAATTCAGGGCAGGGAAGACATGATGATGCTTCCACACGTAAAGAATGCTGTACATGACAAGTTGACTTATTTTTAAAAATGTGTATTTTTGTCTTTGTGTAGCCTGGTTTCTTGGTGCTAATTCATTTGGGGGGAAATTTGTGGTGTAGTCTTTCTTCCTTAGCCTGTGTTCCAAAGAAAGCTAGCCCGAAGCGATTGAACAGTCTGTTCGCCTGCCTTCGCTCTCCCTTCAGGTAACTTTTGAATCCATTGATAAACCAGCAGCTCGATAGCCCTCTGTGTGGGCCAGTTGAGGGGGAAATCAACCATTTTTATCTTTTCTTTGCTCTTCTGCCTGGCTGGCTGCCGGTCAAGGCTCTGGTCCAGACTGGCCGGGCTATCTCGGGGTGAGCTGGCTGTGCCCGGCTGGCAAGCTGGACAAATGTGGACTGGGGACATGCCAGGGGGTGTCCTTAGTGGATCAGGGTATTGTGGGATAATAAGGAATATGGGAGGAAATTGGAGCTGTGCAGGAGGACAGGGATCATAGGTTGGAAGAGAACTGGAGTGGTCATCTAGTCCAACCTCTTGCTCAAAGCTGGGTCAACGTTAAATTCAGACAAGGTGGCTTAGGGCCTTGTCTGGCAGAGTCTTAGAAACCTGGAAGGTGGGAGAGTCTAAAACTATTTTGTGCAAAGTGTTCCAGTAATTATCTTCATAATGAAGAATTCTTCCCTATATCCAGTTAGAACCACTGCTGTTTCAGTTAATGAATTTATTTCTCATTCTTCTTCCAGGCTTCCTCAATAAAGAGTCTGGCTCCATCTTCTCAGTAACCTCTCCCCTAAGCCTTCTCTTCTCCAAGATCAGGAACCCTCAGGTTCTCCTCATGCAGGTCATGTGCTCCAACCCCATAACCCTCTTGGTGACTTTTCCCTGGACTCAGGTTTTTCCAAGTCTTTATTGTGCCAGGCAACCCAAAACTGACTGTGTTATTCTAGATGTGGGCTGAGTGAAGAGCCTCCCTTGATGTGTGGGTTCCTGTTGATTCCGTTTTGCTGTTGATACACCCCCCTGTGCCGTTAGTCTTTGTTATTACCAGGATGTGGTGCTGGATGAAGAGGATGTAGGCCAAGGATCTTTAGGAACCAGGCATCTCAGGGAATGGTGCTTTGATTATGGATGGATTTCTGGAGTTGAATAGGCAGAACAAGCCATATAATGGTTGAATTTGCTTAGAACAAAGTCTTTAAAATTAGGAAAACCTTTACTGTAAAAAAAAAACCAAGTTGGTGACAGTTCCTCATTATGAAAGGATTGTGTGTGTGTTCAGGGAAACTGGGGAGCTCTAGTTACACTGCTGAAATTCAACAAATTATTATTTTAACAATTATTCATTCCTACCCTTACCTAGAGTACTCGGCAGAATTTTCCATCTCAAGCCTCTTCACTGGATACTAGTTAATTAAATTTCACTTCTTACTCACATTTTATCTTTCAGACTAGGGTTTTTTGGTTGATAGCTTTGCTTACACATGTTTGCATAATAAAACGGTGCATGCTCAAATAGTTCTTGATATTGCAAGTCTGACTTGCAGAAATAGCTCCTGCCAATATGAATAGTCCCAGGGACTTCAAGGACTTAATTTGCATGAGTAACAGTTGCAGCGTTGGGATCTTAATGCGTGTGTCTGCTTTCCATTATACGTTCAGCTTTCAGCAACTTCGGCGGAGTTCCATCTCTATTACAGAGGGCATCAAGAAATATTTAATTTTTTTAGCTATAAAGCAAAAATCAGTTAAAAAGCGTATATGCGTACTGCTAAAATCCTTAAGGTAACGTGTACAATATGGAGTCAGTGATGGCTTAAGTTAGTTTATGAGATAACAACTTCAAAGAATCATTAAAAAAATTAATATCAGAAATATATGATACATAGAATTCAGCTCTGGGAAGTGTGGGAATGATGTACTGTAGTGATGTAATAAAATATACATTGAAATAGACACTGCAGATCAAAAAAAAAAAAAAAAAATTAAAAAAGGCAGAGCTGGGGCACAGGAGAGCCAGAGACAGACACTGTCCCTGTCACAGGCTGGGCACACAGACTGTCAAACATGTCTATTTCTGGTAGTGTTTTGCATACCCCTTAATATTTCCAAATGTTTTTAAAAGTCTTGGGTTCATCCAATGAAAAACTGATGCCAGGTAATCAGAGTATTTTTTTTATGGTGGAGCAAGTGCAGTAACCCCCACACCATGCAACTGCTGATTATTTTTTTTTTTTAATCTGTAAAATATATACGTGTATATATATAAAACACAGAGTTTTCTATCCAGAAAACAGTCAAACTGAGACGACTCATACATATGTCTTTGTAGGACCTTAGATGAGTATATATATTCGTGTATCTAGAAATTTATATTCAACGCTTTGTAATTATTTTGATGAATACGGGAATTCTTAAGTGTTACCCTTATTCTTGTTTTGTAGCTTAGGTGGATTTTTTAATATATCAGTTCAATAGATGGCAGAGTGATTGCTTTTTGTATGAACTCAGCACAAAGTATCCAATGTCCAAATAACTAAGAATAGGTCTTTTAGCAGTGGTTGGGGGGCAACTGGTGGTCTTAAATAACCGTTGTTAATATGACTTCATTTCCTCATACTCAATTAATAGTGTGATGTGGTGGTTTTTTTTCCTAAAGAATTCTAATTATCAGTAATATGCCAATAGCGTAGGCTAAAGTGTGCAACAGCGTCTTTGGCCAGAGCCTTACCTCACCCACACTGGAGTTAACCTGCTCTAATGCTTCTGGAAATAAAGGAATTGCTCTTGTTTGTGTAAAACAACTGAGAACTCGGAATTGTCTCATGCTGTTATGCTCCGTTTTAATATACTGGGATAAACTGCCGTAAAGTTCTTAAATTCTAAGTGGTAAAAAAAAAATGCTCTGATTTCTCTTTGAAACTTTAAAGTGTAGTCACACCCCTTCTCAAGGTGTCACGAATGTAGCACCAAAGCTACGTAAATACACCATCATGGGGTTTTCTGTGCAGAAAAATGGAGTTATGACTTGATCTTCTTTAGAGGTTTGGGTTTTTTTTGTTGGGGGGTAAGCTAATTCTCTTTTGTTTTGTTTCTTTTTTTGCTTTAGCTAAAAAACTAGGAATTACTGACGTGCCAGCTGAGGTGGTTACTTTTATTTCTCACGCAACACAAAGCAGATTAAGAACGGTGATAGAAAAAGTGACAGTGATAACCCAGCACCGGATGGAGTCGTACAAGGTAAGTGTGTGGAGAAGGTGGTGTCAGCATTTCTGCCTAGAATCGTGTTCTCATCCACCTGTGCTAAAGTGTCTTGGGTGGAACCTCTGCTAAACCGTCTCTGCTCGCTCCTGGATCGCGACCAAGACTCTTCGTTCCCCGCATCTCCTTTTTTTGACCAAGGTAACCATCAATTGGATCAAAGTTGCTCCAATGGATAGGAGTCTCCAGTAACTGTAGATTAGGGCATGTTACTGACTATAGTAACGTGTCCTTGGCTGTGAGAAATACTAAGATTCTACAAAAGCTACCAATTTCTCTTAAACCAGCAACTGAAGAATTCAGCTGTAAATTTGTCCCCCTAATTAAGCAATGGTGTTCTCCTTAAAAAGAACATTTTGAGATAAAATGCTACTCCAATTCCATTGTTAGTGGTTTGGTGGTTTTTTTTTCTATTGTTAGTACAGTGGAAAGATTTTAATGTGTAAAACCTATATTCTTCTTTAAATGCATCGTCTTGATGAAAATGCATGTTTTCATAACACGTTGTTCGTATTTGACAGGATGATGAGTGGTACGAACAAGCTACAGATGTCCGGTCCCAGTTGAAGTTTTTTGAACAGTTGGAGCGTTTGGAAAAGCAAAGAAAAGATGAACAGGAGAGGGAAATCTTGCTAAAGGCTGCCAAGGTACCTGCTTTACTCTGCTTTTTGTGTTGGGTTTTTTTTTTTAACTACTTAATGATTCTTAGTTCTTTAAACAATTATTTAATATCTTGAAATCTGTTTTATAAACACATTTTGGTTTTGTAACAAAAAGATACTGTTGTGACATCACACTTTTAATTCATTCATTCTTATCTCTGGTGGTTGCGGACCTGCCTGACTGGAAGGTCCTGCATTTTCAAGATACAGCTCTGAATCCAATGAGATCTTGGCAATGCAGGAGACCATGGCTAACACTTTCAAAATAACTTGGTGAAATAATTTTCACAATTGCCTTCGAAATATAATAGATGCCAGGGTTTCTGTGCCATTTGAAAATCATAACCCATGCTTCTGGTGTTTAAACACAATTCAGTAAATTGTTACTCATTTTCTGATGCTTTATAACTTTAGTACTTGAGGTTTTTGAGGCTTTTTACTTCTTGAGTTTCTAGACTTTTCTTAAAAAGAAAAATTTTGTTCATTTGTTTATTTTAATTTAAATATTACGTGTTCCGGTTGGTGTTCTGGTCCCTTCTGTATAACTGTGTTATTTACTTGATTCGTACCTGGCTTTGGCTAACTATCAGTGCGGTAGGATGCGATTGCAGAATTTGTAAGCACCGAGATGGGGTTGGTTTTGCTTCAGGAAATGTTTTAGGGAGAATGAGAGATAAAATCAGATGGGGAGACAGAATTTTAAAAAGTTAGCTTTCAAAAAAATATTTTAAATTTCTGACATTGAGGAAAGTCCTTATCCAAGCTAAAAATAATCATGAAGTTATGCAAGTATCTTTAAAGCAAAACAGCAGTGTTATTTGGCTTGTTAAATGAGAGAATATTACAAAATCTTACCTGGGAAATACTTGACAAATGGAAACTTCATACCACGGGCTTAAAAGAATAATGCCTGATGTTTGCATTCCAGTGAGATATTTTGGGGGAAGACAAGGTTTGGATTATCTCCTTGATATGTGAATTTATAGTGGCACGGGCCCTGTATAGAAACACACGTGTAGAGCGGGGTCTCTTTAAAGGAGGTATTTGGGAGAGTGAACTCCTCACCCCTGTGGTTCCCAATAAGGCCCCACTGGTTCCGTGCAGGGAGCAGAGATCCTCCCAGTCTGCCTGTGGTGGCTGGGATGGGAACGGCAGGAAGAGCTGGGGAAAGCCCTGAGCCTGCACAAAGGTCAAAAGCCAGACTGAAATCACTGGAGGAATTCACATTTACATTTGTCGTGGTGTGTGGTGTGTTTTGTTTTGAAAAAAACCAATCAATAAACCAAAGCAAGAAAGCACAGGTCTTTCTGTAGTGAACCTTGTGGCCCTCGCTGCTTTCATAGCTATTTCCAAAGTCTGGCAAGTGCCGTTTGAGTGTGTCAAATTGAATGAGGTTCTGGGTCTGGGCTAATAATGGAAATATTTCTGGCAGCAGAAGGAATAGGAGTTTGTAGCTGATTCTTTTTCTTTTGTTTTGTTTTATTTCTGTATTGTGCTTTCTGCCATAAAGAGGTTCAGCTTGGGGTTACCCTTGTTTTCAGAAAATCAATAAATAGTACTTCTATGATACAATCTATAATAAAGTGGATCTTTACTAATTACTGTTTTAAATCATCTGCTCAAACTGACTAAATGTATGTTTATTTTCTCATCAAATTCAATTTGAAAATTAATTTCCAATATATACCTTCTATTAGCCTATTATTTTGAGTGTTCTGTATTAGCGGGACAAACCTCTCCAGTTTTTGGGGTCTTAAATTGGACTCTCGCAGGAGTGCGATCTATTCTGTAAAAAGAATAATAACATAGTTTTCCTTTTATTTATGTAAGGTGTTGTTTGTAAAGTTAATTAGCATTTCTGGGTGACAGTGATTTTTATAGTGCTATAGGCAGAAGGGCTGTGTTACTGGGGAGAGAGAGCTGGAGTTTGGCGATGCGGGTTTCCCGGTCACGCCAATTCACTGCTGCCCTCTCTTCTCAGCCTCCTGCACGGAAAGTTATACCTCACTTCTGAGGAGAGGAGAGCAAAGAGAGGATTACTGCGTTGAGATAATTTTCTGAATTTTTTAGAAATCTGTTATTTCAATTTTAATGATTTTAAAATAAATCTTTTTTTAGACCTGTACTCTTGCATTCCACCTCGCTGTGGTCATAGCTCTGAATAGGGTTTTACCCTCAGCTATGCTGCTTTTAACTTTCACTTTTTATTAACAAAGCTAATGTGAAAGCAAAGTGTTTCATGTTGCCAATTTAATTTCTTTAATTAAAAGTGAAAGTTATAAGCTGGTACAGCCGTGGGTGAAGTTCTAATGTCATCAATGGGGAAAAATAGGTTTAAAATTGAAACTGTTGGCACAGCAGTGGCTCTCAATAGTACAGCACCTGCAGTTGTGACACTTAACTTTATTTAATGAAAAAAGATGAATTTGAAGCATTAAAGACTCCCAGTATATGTACTGGGAAGGGGGAGTAAGAGCTGTAGGTGCCATAACTGGGGTCAGATGTTGCTAAATGCTGGAGACATATCTGGGAGGAGAGACCCTGTGAGACATTTCGTAACACAGGTTTAACAAGCAGAGACTTCAAAATTAATATAGATCTAACAGAAAACTTTTTTTGTTAGTGGGACAAAAGGTTACAGCAGTGCAGCTTTGACATTGCAAATTGCACCAAAATGCTGAATAACGATGGTAATGAAATACATCGGAGGGACTGTTAGTCTGCCCATCTGCATACAGGCTATCCTCCAATTTTAAAAATAATTGTTGCATGTATTTAAGTATTATATGAGTTATAGATATCCTTATTTTACAAGTACCGTGCTTTCTAATTCTATGAAATACAAAATCCCCTTCTTAACCCTGCACTGTTAATGTGTAATTAGATGTCTGTCTGTGGCATTCTTCCTTAACGCAGGCGAGGGGAAAAGCTGAGGTTTGGAACATTAGGGAGTTTGGTAACGTGGAAATGAAACCCCATATTTCTAATGTGCTTTGAATACACACATTTACCATATGCTGCTTTTCATACTTTGAAAGTCTAATATTTCCATAGCCCTGATGTGATCTATGCAGTTTTCAGATAAATAAGATAGCAGTTCCTCTGACACAAAGCGCTTTCATTCTTAACAATTAAAATATCAGGCTGTCTGGTCTAATAAAAGTAGCTTGTGTTTGGGAGAAATGTTAACAGACCTGGGTTGGTGAATAAATTCTCAGTCGCAGACAGCATTTAATGTATTCAAAAGTATGTTATCTGGTTAGGATCAGTCCTAGGTTTCTCTGAAATTACTATGGGAAGCTGCCTTGCTGCTAAAGGTGTTTATTCATCAACATGAAAATATATTACGTAAACCCAGCTCACTTTATTTACAGATCTAGACCTGAGGAGTAGAGAGGGGAAGGGAGAGGAGTTGTGATAAACTCCCTGAGTTGGGGGTTTTGAGACTGGTGGGGGTTTCCAAAGCTTTAGAGGAAGGAGGAATTGCCAAATCATAAGATTTTGGAAAAACATGTATCACCCAAGAGGTGAGATACAGCATATTAAGACTGGGGTGTCAGAGGGAAAGGAGGAGGGAAAGCAAACTCAAAAATAGGCGATGACTTCAAAGAAAAAATATAAACCAAAATTAAAAAAAATCTAGACATGCTTAGTTAAAGCATTGAATTGCTTTGATGAAACTAAGTGTAAAATAGTAAAATAATTGGTGAGTAAAAATGGTGACAGCTAGACAAGCCCTACAAGAGCTGAGCAGCAGCAAATTGTTCAGCCTCTTCCGAGGCAGGGGCAGATGTTCACGTGTGGAACGGAGTGTGAAGAGCAGCCAGTGACATTTTTAAAGCCCATCGAGGCCCCTCTGTGAAGCTTGACATTTTCAGTTGTTTGTATTTGCTGTAATCTGTGTGACTCAGCATTGAAGAAGCCTGTTATAATTTATATTACATCATAAAGAGAATTAATAAAATAGTCAATGTTTATACTTTTTCCTTTAGCATGTTTTAGCCTCTATATGCTGATGATTTTACTTCTGAAGCTTACTGATCTGCAGATGGATGTGTGGCAGTCAGCAGGAAGGTGGTTTAGTCCTAACAATCTATTTAAAAAAAAAAATCCATTAAAACAGAAAATGACATTTAAATTCCTTAATTATTTTATTTTTTTGGTGTTGCTTATCCTAGTAACGCCACATCCAATGTAAAGTTGGAATTTACGTGCTTGAAAGAAGAGCCGCCCTGGGCTCTCTGGAAAGGCCATTTGGGGTGTGTTTGAGGAATAACCAGAAACTCATTGCGTTACTCGAAATGTAAAAGTAGTGCTACCTTCGCTTCAGTCTGGGTTTATATCTGTAGCATCACCTGGTATTTTAAATCTTCATTACTGAACAAAAATTCCTGTGTTTAATATGAGTCAGGAGCTGAATGTCTGTTTTCACCTCTGCAATAATTTTTATTATTTATTTATAGTGAATGAGCTGGAGGTTTACACAGAGTAGATCATCTGCTTTTTTGCCTGCTTTTGGGGTCTGCTATTTCAGATTACCCCGAAGTCCAGATCTACTTGTATCTGATCAGTTTCTGAGAAAAAAAAAAAGCCCCAACTTTTAAGTGTGTTATTTTTTTAAATCTGTAGCACTTTCAGAGTTTTCCCTTTGCTTACGGATGCCAGGAAGTTGCAGTGTTACTGTGCATCTAGTGCTTTAATTTTTCTTAACAATAACCCCAAACACGATACAGATCTGTTATGTTTTCCAGGGTTCTCTCACTTTCCTCTAGAACCTTGGTGTCAATATGAGCAGCCCGGGCGTGACTCTCCCAGGACACTGATTTCTCCGTAGGCTCAAGTGCTTTTCACTCCTGCTTTGCATTTGGGGAGTGATTTGGCTGCGTGCAGTGGTAGATCATCAACACTTTGGATTTCTGTGTGGCTTTGACTGTGCGACCCAGAGGGCAATGGAACGTTCATTGTATGTTTATAAATTTATCATCAAATCCCATGAAAGGGCTAAATGGGATTTTCCAGATGTCGTAGTGGGGTAACTGAGGCACACAGTGATTGAACTGTCATCCCAAAAGGACAGAGCAAGGGCCTCGTTCAGCTCCGTTCGTAAACACTCACCTGAGTCCTCTGGAGAAGCACTTGCTGATTGGGCTTTTTGTTTGTTTGTTTGTTTTTTAACATAATAGGTATAAATATAATCAAGTTCTTGGTAACTGCTGTAGTGACTAGAGTCCCAGCTCTGGCAGACCCACGTATTTAATGAAGTATCTTTTTGTTCTTTAAACGTTAACTAGATCAGATGATCTACGTTTTTCTTTTTGTCTGGCCGGGGCAGTTTGAAGGAATCTCAGGCTGGGTTAAGTTGGGGTTTCTTGGTTGGCACAACTACAACACGAGAGTCTAACCTGGCCGTTAGCTGTCGAGGGGTGTTAATGTCTCCTCACCTCCTCCCAGACACTGTCAAACTGCCCTTTGTGCCACGGGCACAGCATCGCGAGCTGGTGGGGCTGGAAGGTGGAGCTGATGTGCACCAAAAATCTCATTATTGTTTAATTTGGCCATTTTTTGTCATCGCTGTTTTATGGGTGTCCTATGTTAGCTGAAAAAAATAATCCCAGTTTAAAAAAACCCAACAAACCAAGCAGGAAAAAGGCTGGAGAATTCAGTGTCCTTGGTGTCCCCTCTGCCAGATCATAGTCAAGGCACTCTCTAGGAATATCAACAATATTGCATTTCCACTTGCCCTTAAAACCTGTCTCCTTTTGGTTTGCTTCTTGGATTTTTAACTTCTGAGCAGACTAAGTTATGAAAAATTCAAACAAAGGGGAAAAAATCTGAGCATATGTAAGTTTGCAAGTCAATATTCTTTCAAGTTTCAGCATAGAAAGGCGGAGAAGGATGGGTAGGAGAGGGCATGGGTATCCTTATTCCTTTGGGAGCTGTGTGAATGAGATCACTTCTAATCTCAAAGAAACCCCCAAATAAAACAATTCCATCTCTCAGGTGTTGGGAACAACTATTTTCCCTGGATTTTGCAAGTTTTATTGCAGCTTCTTACAAATTTTTTATGCAACTTTTTCTGCACACTGGCCAGTCATGCAATTAAAACATATAATGCATGTATTATCAGCCTCTTGAGGCTTGAATCCCATCAGGTTGAGTATGCTTATGAGCATAAATAAAAATTTAATAATTTTAGCGTATGGTTGTAAACCAGTCTGTATCTGAAGAGATGTACTATTACAGGCTGTTATTGAAATTAAACAGTGATTTTTTAATGGGGTTTTAGAGCGATTGTTCCTGGTTTTGAAGGAAAAGACGGAAGTCACCATTTGGCAGTATTTCTCCGGTTTTAAAAATGACAACATTAATATTATTAGTAGTGCTTAACTGAATTTAAGTTCTGTGTATTTCTGTGCTCTACTCCTGGTAAGCTCATACAGATTGTAACATCTTTATTATGAAGTTCTGCTGTTCCAGAGGGTGACTTTACAGCTACTTTCTGCATATTCTCTACCAGGAGCTGAATAAAAGCTTGGTTGCAAACAGTGAATTATTGTAAAATAAGTGACTCTAAGGAATTTAAATTTAAAAGTTCAGATAATGGAAAGGGTGTCACTTCTGCTCTCGGATGCTTAAATTTGTTTGTAGCAAACAATTGAAATCTAAACCTGTACGGAACTTTAGCGCTGACAAAAACATGGGTTTGGGGTTTTTTTTTATTTTAATTTAAATCCGGGGTAGATGTTATTTACAACTGAATATTTAACAGTCTTTTGGGTAAGGCCTACGGGTTTGAAATTGCACTTCTATGAATTTAAGCATCCCATCTTGACACCTTGTATCCTGCTCCCCTTTCTTTGCTATTTTTTAACTTACTGCAACAGATGAGGGGTTCTTAAACCATCTGTTAACCTTTTTTCCCCATTTTTTTTAAACATGTAGAGTCGCTCAAGGCAAGAAGACCCAGAGCAAGCCAGACTGAAACAAAAAGCAAAGGAGGTAAGCAGAGCTAGAGATCATTACACTTGACATTTCAAGGCTTGAACATATTAATTTTTTATGCCTTGCTACTTGTATATCGTTAATAAAAATCTGACTAAAAACTTTTTAGGATGTATTTGTTGCTTTGCCTTTGATCTTAATGTTTGCAAACTAATACATTAATACATGTGAAGCCTAAGGAGATTTTATAAGAGAATATTTCCATACATTACATTTTCATTTCCATTTTAGGTAGCTGTAGCTTTTGTTGGGTTGTTGATGACAGCAGCACTAGATTTTGGTGGAAAATATATGCCTTTGTCTTTTTGTAAAATGTCACTTTCTAAGAAATGTGCTACTTAACAATTTTGTTCTGCTAAGAGTCTTACAAGTAATGTAATTGCCAGTCATTTTCTCTGTGGTGTGGTTCAGTGCACTATTTACTCATCAGTCTAAATTACAAGAATCTAAAAATTATCAAATGATTTCAGATGAAGTTTTGATATGTTATGCTAAGAGTAACAATTTGTGAGCTACTGAGTGCCTTAATTTGCTGTAAATGAGCGACTGTCCTTTGCTTAAGGCATCTCATGGCTTAAGATCAGGTTGTAACTTAAATCAACTAGAAAGACTAAAACATCTATCAGTTGAAAGTCATTCCTGTTTAAAAAAAATGAACAACATTGTTTGCAGCAGACTGATGCTGTTTTTTTAGCCAACTTCTTTGGATTCTATGTATTAGAAGGTAATAATTATACACTAGATGATGTAATATATACAGAAAAATGCATATAACAAGTTCTTTTGTATTGACCGGTTCTTCCTGCTTGTTTCCCTGCTGGCAGTATTCTGTGGTTCCGTTAGCTGTACAGATTTTATATATATAACAGTCAAAAAAAAATCCAAGTACACGGTTGAGTTTTATTTTATTTCCTTTTTCATTATGTGATTATGTAGTAAGATTTGCTGGAATGAGTTCTTGTAAACATTAGACCAGGCCCTAGTGTTTCCAGGGTTGGGTTTGTCAAGCAAGTATTCAAATGAAAGAGAGTAATCAAGTTATTTGGCAGGAAAAGAGCCAGAATATTAATACTACTTGAGTTTAGTACGTAGCCAGTGTATGCAAAGGAAGAATCAGATTTGTGAAAATAATTAATGGCAGGCAAAACTCGCCGTCGAGCTGAGAACCGAAGCTACCACGCTGCTGGGAGAGAAAGCAGGCTGGAAATAAACGCCTTTCTTCCTGCCACAGTATTTGCATTCGTTGGCATTCTTTTTTTGGCCATTGGAAACTTGAGGAAGCGAAAGTAAACAACAGGGCCAGTAAGAACACATTTTCTGGTAGTCGGAGTGAAACAGTGGTTCTCTTGGTAGCTGCGATAGAAGAGTTGTGCTCCAGCCAGTGGTGGAAATTGGGGGTCTCCTGGAACCTGTGTTTCTCACCCACTAGAGGGAGTGAGGCTGTGCCACTGGGAATAAAGGAAAGTGGATGGAATGCATTCCCAGTAATGGTAACAGTGGTGTTAGTAAAGAGGCAGCAAATATTTTGGTGGTAACCTACATTAAAAATGCTTAGATCAAACTGGTGTGTGATTGTAAGGCAGCGGTGTGCCCGGGTACGGTAACGCCTTTGGATAAGGGCAGAATGAGTCCCGGGCTCCCCATCTTGGTACCCGCGCCCTGCCCCTCGGTACCCGCGCCCTGCCTTCTTTCCCACCCTTGGAAAGAGAGTGCAGGATGTGCTGGAACCGTGCCTCGCTCTCAACTTGGCTTTCGTTCTACATGTTTGAAACCATAAGAAATATAAGCATGTCTGGTTTTGGTAATTAGGCTTCTAAAGCTCTTTCTTCAGCTAGTTTAGAGACTTTCGCCTGAAATATTTGAATATATTTAATAAAAATATATTCTTTTGTACTAACTTTTGCAAAGAGGAGGGGGAAAGTGGGACTGGCAAGATTTTAGATTAATATTCTTCTTTTTTTTTTTTTTTCTGCGTTGGATGCTGAATATATGCTGATGTCTCAAATTCTATTGGCACTGCCAAAATAAAAAATAACCAATTTTGTAGCACAGTAGGTCAATTAGATAAAATGTCTTTGGCGTGGCTTTGTTATTTGAAATTAGAAGCTTTGAATCAACTCCCGCAAAAATGTAAAGATTTCAAAACTCCACTGCCAAGTGGGCTACTCTTAAATGTGCATATGACCCACAACTGAGAGAGAAGTTGGATTTCTTCCAGGTTTTGCATAAACTGATGGATATAATCCTGTCAGATTTGATAATAAACTGGATTTGAAGCGGTGTTTCCGTGATTTCCGTGTCTTGAATATTGCCTGAAGACCTTTATTGCTCAGATGTTCTTCTGGCCAGTGGTGAAGTGGCTACAGGGGAGTGATTTAAAAAGCAGAAAGAGGGCATCCAAGAAACGTGCAGCATTTTTTAGCTTGTTTTACTGGGTTAGTGATACAATATCAGATAGATTGTTCTTTCATATCAGCAAAGCAGCTGATAATTTCATCATTATGTTCTGGATATGGATAATGCTTCAGCCTTGTCTTGGCATCCAAAATAAAGGTACCAACACAAGGATAATGGGATGAAGAGGGAAGGAAGAAGACTAGCAAAGGATATTTATTCCAAAACATTCTTCTTTATGGCTATTTTGGAGTCTTTCATTCTATAACATTCTGGTTTTCTTCCTAATTTAAAAATTTTAAAAAATAGTTGAATTTTTTTCACTGAACTTCCAGCATTAAGAAGTCCCCTTCTTGCTTATTGGTGTCATCAAGAAAATGTACAGGGAGATTGCTGTGTCCTTTGAACACCTTTAAAAATGAGTTTAGTACGGTGAAGATTATTTTATCTTTTGTTCTGTACCTCCATTTGTTAATCAGTCTTGAAACCGCTCTGCATGTTATTGAAACCAAAGTGGCATAAATCAAGTTTAAATTGTGTTTAAATACTCACCCAAAGACACAGAAGGTCCATGTGGGTATGGTCTTACCGGGGAGAGGAGACATGACAGGAGGTTTCACCCACACCCAGAGCAGCCTGTTCCAGTGGGATTGACTTGGCTTTAGCATTAACCTGTTTCGGACAGACTTGAGTGAGAGCAGCAGAGAGTGTGCCCGGGCGTTTATATCGCTCAAAACTGTTTCCTTTCATAGTTGGAAATTGGTGCAGCTTTTTGTCAGTGGGAATTACATGGTGGTTTTAATGGTAAACCTATTTAATAAACTGGTGAAAAATATTTTCCATTGAGCCTATGTCAGGGAAAAATGTTACTCCTTACCTTGTTGTATAACATAAATTCCGAAATGTTTGACTCTCAGTAGAACTTAATGTAAGAAGTAGCATCGTTTATGAGCAGCGTCGGCTTCGTATTGCTTGATTAAAGCTTTTAAAGTCAAGTTTTAGAACGGCTCGATATAGTCTGTTGGAAGCAGCGGAAGTCACAAATATAAGTTAAAGAAATCATGAGTTCTCTAATTTCCATTGAAAGGGTTCATAAAATAGGACATAAAACAGGCCATATAACTGATAGTGGGAATAGATCAAGATTAGGAATAATTGAATCAATACTTGGTAATTAATAATAGAAATGATTTAAAAGAAAGGCAGGGAAGGTAAGATCTAAACGCCCTTGCTGTCACAGGTGTTTTTCTACATTCGCTGTCTGTTGGCTAGAAGTCTTTTAATTTAAAAGTCAAGTAGCTGAGTGTGATCCTGAAAGATTAACTTGGTTAAAATCTCTGTGTCATCACCAACCAAGAATATTGCATAATAATAAAAACTTAAACCAGACACCCTAAATGTCTGGGCGTGTATCCAGGGCCTGGATCAGCTGAGATAACGCTGGGTTGAATCTGCGCTCGAGCGTCCTCCGTAACCGCGCAAGGGAGAGCTCAGCCCTGCTCATAGTCTCGGAGAAGTGTTACCTGTTTCAAGGGAAGCCAGAAGACTGCCCTTTTCATACCTCTGTTGGTGGGATAAAGTCCTTTATCCATCTTTTTAGGGTGTGCTCAAGCCCTTTCACAGTGGTCTGTATTTGGGGGGCTGCTGACGTGACTGTTCGCTGGCCAGGAGCTTTGGGAGGCCCCGGTTGTGGCCCAGGAGAGCAGGGGAGGTGCTGTCCCTGCTCCCCGCTGGAGCAATTACATTATGAAAAGAATTTTACTCTAAATAATTTCTTGTCACCACATTAATATTTATTTATCAACTCGGTAGGAGTAGTTTCTTTTAAAATATTTAAATAATAGTTTATTGCAGTTATTGCTGCTTTCATAAGGTGTTACTGAAAATGAAAAGCAAACGAAAAGGACTTTGTTTTGTTTGGTAAGTTCATTTATTCACCTTTTTAGCAAAACCAAAGTCCTTAAAGACTGTGCCGCCAGTGCAGTATCTCTCGTGACAAGGAATCTAAAGAAGTTTTCTATTTTATCGTGCCTGACATAAAAATATTGATTCAAAAGCAATAATCTTCTCTTTAAAAGGTTTCTTCTAAAACATTCCACTGAGAAATGGAGCATTTGAACAGAAATAAGTTTAAATTAAATTTCCAGTTGGCGCTCTCCCCGGCGTGAGGATGGGGAGGTGGAAGGCAGGCAGAGCTGGGAACGCCGTACCCGGAGTAGTGCTGGTGTGGCGTTTGGGCAATGACCGTTCCTCGGGATGGAGTCGGTTCATAAATAGTTTTGCCCATCACGGCCGCGGGGCAGAGACGCCAGCGCTTTGTGGGTGCGTGCGGAGAGGGAGGCAACAGAGGGGCTTTGTTTGCCCTCCCCCGTTACTGCGGGTCTAGTGTTTGTACCCAGAACGACGCTTCAGCAGCGTGCTCCGGCTCCTCTGGCACTATCCGAACCACGTGCGCCGCCGCCATGCATTCGGTGTTAGAGTATGAGATTTTCCTGACATTGAATGAAGTTGTTGCAGTGAAATGTTAGCACGTTAGGTAGTGGTCCTGTCTGTTACCAGGCAAAATACTTCCGTGGCAATCCTGCGGCGTTATCAGGCTTACTGCTTTTATCTTAACTGCCTCTTTTTTCCTTCTTGAGTAGATATTACTTCAGATGAACAGATATATTGTGGTAACAGTCACAAATTCTGATAACTGGAGCTGATTATGAACTCCTGGGAAGGAACAGGAGAGGGATGGTGTTGTATTTGCATATGCAGATACTGCTGCTGAAGAAACAAGAGGATCTATGACCAGTAATACATTAATTGCATGTGAATCTCGGTGTGTAAATCTTCAAAATGTCATATTAGTTTAAAGACAGTGGGTTTTGCTAAAAAATTGCCTGTGTTTCCAAGGGTAGGGTATTACCCTGCCATGAATTCTCCAAGTCCTGGAGAACTTAAGGCAATAGTTTTATTATTCAGCAGAACTTTTCGGGTATCTCTGTGTAACATCAAGGACCGTGATGCTCCCCAGCAGTTTGTCTACGCGCAGAGCAGAAGCGGTGGTGGTTGCTTTGGCTGAAGATGAAGCGTGGTGTTACCCTGCTCTACGGAGTCAGAAACTGGGTAACGGATGGGAAAGTGCCAGGGGGCCAAAGGAATGGCCATCATATTTTCCAACTGAGTCAAACTGCTTTATTCCTGCTTAGGTAAAATGTATATTAATTAGAGTTGAGTCAAGAGCTAGATTTTTTTTTTTTTTTGGTCTTTTCTCTAACCCAAGCTTGACCCAAGATTACCTCATTAGTCTAGCAGAAATCGAAATTAAATCCAACCCTGTCCAACGTAGTAATTTCCTTCTACAAAATCGTGCTGGTGGAATTCCACAGTGATGCATGATTTCAGTGTACACACACTGCTGAGCTTTTGGTTAGTTACGGGAATGCTTATTTTTTGTGACTGATGATAACTCTTGTTTCTTGCATTCTAAAAGCAAAGGCTGTTTTACTGGTATATGAGCTAAATGCACAGCCTTTCTTAAGTAACATACTACTTTTATACTTGATAGATCTTTATAATATAAACTAAGAACACTCTTTTTGTGTTTGTTTATACTTGCTATCTAGAAAACAAATTCGTAGAGCTTCATTTAGTCCCTCAGAGTGACGTACAAATGGAATGCAAGGCGCAGGAAAGCAAGCTGTCTGGTCAAGCTCAAGTGTTGAGCTGATGTCTCCTGGCAGGGTAAAAGCCAGTCTGGAAGAGGTGTTTGAGAAAGAGCAGCCCTCAAATTAACACGGCAGCAGTGTAATTTCCTTAGATTTTGTATGACAGATATATTGGTACCGATGCAATCTGCTATTGGAGACATTAGCAGCTACGGACACGAGTGCAGTCCAGGAATTGCTTTATGGTGCTACCAAAGGGTTCCCGTGTGTGTCTCTGGCAATCTGGGGACGTTAAACAGTAAGAGTAGTATTCACTTGTACAAGTTGGCTTTTCTCTTCAGGATTCTTACTTGTTTTCTCATCTTTCCCAACAAAATTTTAAGTAAGTATGTACTCTAATTTTCAGGCAAAACTAGTGAAGAAGACTTGGGACTCATTTTCAAATTTAGCTCTGTTGTGAAATATATTTGGGTTGTGTTTGAATATTTGCAAGAGAGCAAGACTTGTTACAAATTCTGCTTTATTTCTAATGGGTTTGATTTTTTTCTAAGGGCTGAGAAGGAGGCAGGGGAGGAGAAATCCATCCCTGTTGTTTGCATTGTCTCCCAGATTGCATCCATACCAATGGAGTCCTGCCTCAGAAAAGATTGCTAGAACAAGTAGTCTCTCATTATAAAGTAACAGGACTACTTAAATATGAATTTCCAGAACTTGGGGTTAGAATAGTGAAAGCTTTTGTAAAGCTGAGGGTGACTTTGCTTTTCTCAATCTCACCAAATTACTCCAGCAGGAACTTGCTCTTGTAGGATAAATTCCCTGAAGTTGGTGTCTGACTCTTCCACTGCAGGGAGGGAATTTTCCACCCTTTATGTCACCTGCAGTTTTCCTTCCGTGTCTGTAGGAATAACCAGTGCTCCTGCTTCTGGATTTCCAGGCACTGCTAAATAACTTGGGGGTGGCAGCCCCCTTCTTCTAGTTGCTTTTGGCTGCCCAGACACCAGAGCTCGGTGAAGATATGAGGGAGTCGTTTTCTTCCACCTCCGGGGTGTGGGATTTGTGATGAGGATGGTCTGGCTTTGCCTCTCCTGGGTATTGACAGCTGCATCCAGCCGTTCTGCGAGAGGCGGCAAGGCATGTGCACAGTGGTACTTCCTCTTCTCAATGTTTGTGTTTTTTTTTTTAATTCTTTCTATATATCTAAGTATATACGTGTGTGTGTGTGTGTATATATATATCTCTCACCTTAGTTTCTGCAAGGAAGATGTCAAGACTGAATTTCCAGTTCTGTTTCTCTGGCACAGTGGAAAAAAAAAAAAGGGGGGAAAAAAAGAGATATACTTTAATTTGGAGGAGGCTGTGGACATGGAAAAATCACATAACTGTTTTATCTGAACGCTGCAAAGGATTTACTTCCGAATAATAGGGCTTCAGACGTTAGAATATGATCGCCTGTTTAATAAGCAGAGGGCAGCAAATGTCAGCCGTGTCTGCTTGTCAGAAGGCAGGAGCGGAGGAGGTTGCTCGGACAACAACGACCTGGATCGCGATGTGGGTGCTGTGGTCGCTCCCGCCACGCAGACGCCGGCGAGGAGGAGAGGTCGAGGTGTTCTTGGGCTGCGGCCCCCGCGGGCAGGTTTCCCCCCATCCCCTGCACACACACGGACCCCGGGGAGGGCTGTGCCGCGGCGGCCGCGCTGACATGTTTGCCAGCCCCGTTTGGCAGCCCCGGGGCGGCACACAGCTGCCAGCTTTCATCTGCCCCCGGTTCCTCCGGGCGCTCCGCCTCGCTCGGTGGAACCTGGGGGGCTGGGGGGCACCTACTGCCTCCTCTGCTCCTCTGCCCGCTCCCTCGGGGCTCAGCATCCCTCGGCCCCCCCGACCCTCGCTCCCCCCTTTGTGCCAGACCCACACACAAAGGTCCTCCCTGGTCCGGAGGGGGATTTGCATCTTCTGCCCGGGGCCTCCTTTCAAACGCATCCCTTTCCTACAACTGCGCTTCCCCAAATCCGTGGTCTGTCTCTGGCCGGGCGGTGGGAGAGGAGGGAGTTCATGGGAGCGGGGTTAAAACTGCACTTGGAACCACTGTAGTAACATCTTTAAAAAAGGCATTTAAAACCCCCTCGCCTGCATGTTTTTGAGAGAGCTGATACACGCGCGTGCAGCACTTCTGTGTATCTCCAAGTGGTTTATAAGATGCACAAGACATGAATTTTCACCGTCTTCTTGGAGAATAAGTTATTTAGCAGATTGTAAAATCAGGTACAAAGAAATAACCTGATTCTGCAAATCTGCTTTGTCAAGGCGTGCTGTAATTTTCTTGGGAGGTTGGTCAGCATCTCCCGGCTGCGGGTGCCAGGATGGGACAGTTTGTGGTTGTGCCCCTACCCCTGTGTGTTTGTGGAGCAACATCAACAGCGGCTTTGGTGTCATTTTCAGGGAGTTTATTGTGGTAGTTTTAAGGCATATTCAATACGGGTAACAGTAGGATAAAAAGTGTCAGTTTTGACTTAGTAAATACTAAACATTTGTGTCCGTAGCTGGGTTATAGGCTTGTTCCTCTCCTGAGCTCCAAGCCGGGTGCAGAGGTCACAAAAGCTGTGCTACCATCTATTCCCTATTTTTTAATTTAGTCTTGTCATTAAAAATACCTTTGTGTCAGACTCTGCAAGAGTCTCTGAAAAGTTACATCGTCATAGTTGAAAAACATTGAACATACCCCCAAAAAGTAGTTCCCCTTTAGTAACAGTAATTTTTTAAATAAATAAAATGTGTTATTGCTATTCACAATGTAAACAGGATGGTCTGTCTTTCCCTCAAGTATGTGTTCGCTACAGGCAGATACGGTTTGCTCTAAAATGTAAACACTTGAAAGGTATTGCTGTATTTTTAGTGTTATTAACCAATTGAGAAATAACTTTTGTTTTCATTTAGTGTTGAAAATTGTTGCTGAATTGGTGATTAATATCTAGTTTTCCAATTATATTATTGAAACAGAAATAACACCATGTAGGTTTCATTAGGTTTCTCTTAATCTTCTTTTTTAGACATCCTCTAAGGGTTTTAAAGGGATTTTCACCCTGTATGGCCAAAAGTCACAGGTCAAGGTGCTTGAAAATCTATTAATTTCCAAAAAAAGTAAGAATAATTTAAAAGTAAATAAATAAGTGTATGCTGGAAGAAGTGCTGATGACACCTGGCAAACACGTCAGGGAAGGCAAGTGGGCTTTAGGGAGGCGTCAAATACACAAAGCGGGAAGTTACACTCAAGAGAAAAACTGAACTCGGGTGTTAATTGTGTACAGGAAGATGGGAGAGAATATAGGAAACATAACACAAGTGAGAGGGGTGAGAACAGAGCACATTTTTATGGGAAATTAGGATTAAGTTCTGGAGAAGTTTGATATATGTTTTCATAGGGAGCCCATAGCCCTAGGGCAGCCCAGCACCGGGTGGCTCCACTGGACATCTCCCAGGTCTGGAGCAGCGAGAGGCTCCCCAGAGCGGGTTCCTGGAGAAGGTACAGGGCTACCTGCCCTGTCCCAGTGCCACAGGCAACAAGTAAGAAAGTTACTGAATACACATTACTACCTCACTGTATATGCTGCTGTTTAATTAGATAAAACACTTTCAGCCTCCTCTTTTGAGGAAGAGTAAATCCAGTATTCAACCAAATCGTTCTCTGTTTTAATAATGGTCTCTCATTAGCAGTTGCTGGTTTTTCTTTTTTAAGCAATACATTCAGGGTATCCATTGTTTACCAGGTGTCTCAGAAAACATAAATCCTGGAAGCTTTTTTTTTTCCCTCTAAGAATATAAATTGTTTCCATCTTTTAGCTATTTTACTTTTTTAATGATCTCAGTGACTGCAAGATAGAGCGATAGAGACCTGGAAAACATCTAAAGAACACGCAGCTGCACTAGCTAACCACCGAAACTGCTCTAATTTAGTCTCACGTTGAAAACCTGTACCTTATTTCAGGCTGCACAAGTTGAGCGATGGCCAGGGTTATACTGGAGATGTCGCTTCTCGGAGAATGGTGACTTCAGGTCCTGGGTGACTCTGGCCCATTTTCCTGAGAGCAGTTCTCAATCCCAGCGTTGACAAGGTTTAATCTCAGTCATTTTCATAGAGATAAATGTACTTCTCTATCGAGCTCCACTTCAGTGTGTGCAGTTGTGGTGCTGGGCTTTCGGTGGCATGGGATAGTGTTCTGCTCTCTCTTTTCTGATGGGTTTGGATATAGAGCAATTATAATCCCTATTTAAATATCTTGTACATTATTTTATCAAAAAGGCATATGTTTCTTAAATTTGGCAGTGGGTGATCCCGTGACCATTACAATATATGGGGATTTCTGTCATCTGCTCAGCTGTACAAAAGAAAAAATAATCACAAATGTACATAACAAAAATGTCCTCAGGTAATTTTAACTGAGGCATTAAAAATAATTCCCGAGTGAAAAAAATGCTCATCTGTCCATCTATCTATGTAGAGAGATAATTTCAGGTTAGGACTGAAATTTGAAAAAACCCCAAACCCACAAGCCTCCCCAAGTGTGGCCTTGGCAGGCGTGCCAGGGTGGGCAGTGCTGAGACGCGGCGGCGCTGGGGCAAAAGGAGAATGGTCTGGCTGGTCTGGCTCGGGGAATTTTATTTTTGCCCTCTTTGCTTCCTACTGCGTTTTTGCTCCTGTCACTTTTTAAATGGGGGTTCCTCATCTTTTAAATATTGGAAATTGATTTCTTCTCTGTCCCAGTGCTGTAACTCTGGAGGAACTCCGCTGGCGTCGGTGGCGCTATCAAAACAAACAGGATTTGTCGCTCTGGTGTGAGATACAGCCTCGTATCAAAACACCTCCTGTAGGGAATTGGGATTTATTGTTATCAGCTGCATTTAACATTTTTACTTAAATGCAAAATATTTCTCTAATTATGTATATAATCTGTGTCTAAGTGTGCCATTTATTTGAAAATCAGCTAAAAATTTTGTGATTTTGCGTTAATTTCTGGTTTTACGTATCTATCTCCTCCCTTTGATTTTTGTTATTTAAGGTGCAAAGAAGAATGTAAAGCTTTTTTTAATGCACCAAATGTGTTTTTCTTTTTTTTTTTTTCTTTTTTTCAGCAGTTTCACACATAATTACGGCTGTCTTTGATAATAAATGGCGTGCCGGAGTTTGTAATGTATTTTATAGAGCGGAGTCCTTTGGTGAGTTGGTTGCCAGGACAATAAGTGTTTGTGACAGGCTGTTTGCGGAGTCCTTCCTCCCCACATATGGCAGATGATAGTTCCGTGGTGAGCGGATTATCCGCTGCGCCTTCCTCTTAACAGGGGACTCTTCCCACCCGCGTTTGGGGCCGTTCTGCCCCGGGAACCCTCCTGCCGAGGGGGGTCTGAGAGGGGCTGGGGGAAGTTCCCGGGTACTGAGGAGAGGGAAAAATTGAAGACAGCAAATAGCCTGTAGTGATTTTTAACTTTCTGCTCTCTGATGGTATTTATTATGAATTTTTCCACTGAATTTGAAACTGCTTTGAAGGAGTCAATCAGTTCTCTAATAAGACATCACTAAGCATTCTTCAAATTTAGAGCCAAAAAAGAACCTTTAGGGGTGTGTAGGGCCATTAGTACTTAGGGGCCAGTGGTTTAATCCCATATTTTTTCAACTGGACTGGTCAGAAAAATGAGGGGTTTTTTTAGACATCTGTATTTTCAACATCAATTTTGGAACGTAAGGAAATTTTATCAAATTAGAAGAGGAAAGTCAGAAATACTTGTTTTCAAGATCGTGAGGAAGAGGAGCCTGTAACGAGGGGATTATCTGTAGCTTTCCTCGCTTATTGTAATGTGCCAAGGAATAGAGAGCAAAGAATATAGTGGAATTTTTCTGTGAAGAATTAGATTCTGCTGTTGGTGACACGTTTTAGACTTCTAATATGTTGAAGGATCATTAAGATCTAAATCAAAGATTCAATTTGCAATAAATTGAAAATGGATTAAACCCCCATGTGTTGTTTTGGAGATGATGGTGAGAGTCATTTTGGGAAAAGCAGGAGGAGGAGTGAAAGATTAAAAATATTTTACTTGAAAAGCTGAATATAAGGAGGTACATTTTAGATCATCTCATTTCCTTTTTAATGCAAATTTGATTCTTTTGATTATTCATGTTTATTATTTATTTATTTATCCTTATACAAAAGTTAGAAATTGTTACATATTGGGAACGTAGGGATTTTTATAGTGCAATAATAATAGTGGAACTATTGCACTCTTTTCATTTGGTGGTGAAAAAGGATTTCAAGGAAAAATAATTTTGCATAGAATTAAGTGATTCTTAAAGTGCTAAGCTTAATGTAACTGCAGTTCTTTAAAGCAGAAAAACAAGAGAGAAAACAAATAATGCCCCTTAAGCAGATGCTCGTTCATGTAGGAAAGCTACTCTTTGATTTTGGAGAGGTGGTGTGACTTGCAGTGGGGAACCTTGATTTATTGTGGTGTTATTTATATCTGCAATAAATGAGGAATAAGCATAAAACATGAAAAGGGAAATTAGGTATTATGCTGGTTCTCTTACTTTCTGTATTTTATTTACATGAAATATACATATTTTTTTAATGGCGTGTTGCTGTGCCTTTTGTTGACCATATCTGTACGCCAGGTCTGTCTGCTTGTTTCCATTGGCTTGTCATGTTCACTAATTAGGGAACTGCTGCATGATTCACCTTGTTAATTAGAGGGACTTGCACACAAAGGCCCTTCGGGCAGTGCGAAAGAAGAGCCTAGCACTAGTGCCCTGAGAAAGCTACAGCCTGTGAAGTAATTCTTCTCATCTACCTTCTATTTTTTATTTGAAATGAATAAATCATTGAGATTTTCCTTGTGGAGTGAGAATGCAAGAATTCACATCTTTGTAAGATGTAAATTATACGTGATCAATAGAAGGGGATGACTACTGTATTGTACTTACAAGATTCCCTAATTTACTACTTGTCAGGGTATGAAAAATTGCTTGAAATATTTTTGTCCCCACACTGGGGTATGTTGTTCCCTTGATCTGCAGGAGAAATGAGCAGCAGCGGGTTTGCTACAGTTAAAATCTAAAATAGAAAAGATGTAGATTATTTAAATTTTGAGCTTGTTTTGCATCCCCAGTGGAACTTCCATTTGCAAGTGAACCCCCAGTGCTACCCCCCCAACTTTTCAGGGGGAGAAGAAGGTGGGCGTCCGGCTATTTTTGTTCCCGTTATTGCTCTGCCTCAAATCTCGCTGTTGAAAAGAGCAGCACGCTCGCTATATTGTGTGTTCTTTAGTTGAGTATAGTTTCAGAATAAATTAAAATTGTTTTTGTCATGTCACTTAGACTTGATCAAACCACAACCCAGACTGCGAGAAAAAGGGATATTGCATTACAAGTGCACAACCAGTCTCTCCACTACACATTTCCCATCTGTTTGTGACACTTCAGAAATTAACTTCAGTGCTGTTCTCTCTAACTATTTGATTAAAATTACTTATTACAGCCAAATGATTTTTTAGTAGATGGCTACATTTGCCTCGTTTCCTCAAATGAGGCTGGCAGTTCCAAGATGCAGATTTCCCATAAGAAAGGCAGAGGACTGGGATCAAAATCTGGGCATTTTCCTTTGCAGTAATCTACTAACTAAAGCCTCTTACCAGAATTTCTCATTAACTACTATTTTAAATGCACTTAAAATTTCCGCTACTCTGAAGTTTTGTAGTAATGGTGTATAGGCAGAGAAATTTTACCAAAAAAAAGAGAAATATTTATTTGGAAAAAATGCGGAAAATGCTTCAGGCTGACTTGAGATGTTCTGGTGTGACATACTGTCGCTCTTGGCTTCCAGGAAGCTGAGATCTTTCTACCTACCTCGGTCTTCTATTGATTGCCTCGTTACACTAAGCCAGAACATACTTTCCCTGTGGTTTTGGTACAGTTCTGGTGTACTGGTTCTTAATTATTTCATATTTCAAATCTGCACCAGAGGTGGAATAGAGATAAGAGTCACAAAAGCCTGTTCTTTGCTATCAGGACTCGTGGTGCACGGAGAAGGTAAAATCCTTGGCCAGAGTCTCATGGCACTAACACAAAGTTGTAGCAGCCACGGGGAGATTTTTCTGTCCAAGCAGCTGTTGTATTACTTGGATATAATGAAAGATTCTTTAAGGAGCATTTTCAAAAATGTGTATTTTGGGCACATGTCTGGAAAGCGGAGCAGTTGATTCATGTCCTAGCCCAGGCTCTGCCCCCAGGTTAGGTGGCCAGCGTGGCCTCGGGGAGCTACTGATGGAAAGCTCGGTTGCGAGGCTCATCTGACCCGTGTATTTTCCAGCGCATGATTTTACAAAAACAAAGCATATTGCCTCACTTCTCTTTGTTGAATTAGCTGCTGTTATCCCTGTGTTTCTGGCAGACCTCCCTGACTAAAGCCCCAAGCTCAATGAGTTTGCTGCTCTTTGTGACTCTGGACAGGACTGTTGCTCGTAAGGGCTTTCACTCTATTTTCTGGTCCCTAATCTTCATTAAAGCATCCATTTTGGAGCCCTCGCATAGTGCCTCGCTGAAGGTAAAAGAAGAACATCCTAGAAATCTTGGGAGGATGGTAAGCCCCCACTTAGATTAACACAGGGCCCAGGAAAAGATGTTAACCAGTCGCCCTTGACCGTGCCCCAAGAGCGAGGACATTCTTGTGTCGCCTGTGAGTATAAGCCATCAGGCTTCTGGCTGGAAGGCTTCCCAGTCACATTTATACTGTGGGAGTGTGTCTCGTTTCCTTTGAAGAAGGGTTTGAGAAGATTTGCAGCCGTCTGTTGTTGGGTTGCTCTGAAATAAAATTAAGACCAATAACAAAAAAAATAAAATAACAGATCTTGGGGAAATTCCTTCTTACTAAAAGTAAGTTCCCGGCTCTAGCAATTCTGATCCTGCCACTTGTTTGTGCCTTGGAAACTCTTTGCTCAAACCATCTGCTTTTGGCTCAGCAAATCTACCACAGATACCCATAAAGAGCATTAGTTGATTAAAGGGACTAAGGAAAAGTGGGATAATGAGAACTTCAGACTATTTGGGGAATACAATAATACTAGAGACCAAAAATACGTTAAAAAATTACAAGACTTTTCAAAATCGCTCTCAAAATTCGTCATGGTTTTGATTTTTTGTAAGCTGTGAGTAATCTCTTAGGGAGACTTCCAAGAAAATTAAACCTACAACTTTGAATATATATTAGTTGGTTCAGACAGTATGTGGTCTTGAGTAGTAAGCAGATAAAATGGTTTATTTTTATAAAATTGCATTTAACTAGGTAATGTACATGACTTGAGAAAAATTACAATTAAGGCTTGTCTTCAGGGAAAAATAAAAATAAAAGGCAGGACACACCTGACATTTTCTATATCAGAAGTTTGACATATATTGTGTTGAAAATAATAGGGCAAATGTTAATGGGAAATTTGACTAAACTTCTAAACCGTAATGAAATTAGATGTTATAAACATAAATGCCTATTGTAAGCAAGACACTTGGTCAGAAGTATCCCGGTTAAGGTTCTAGAACTGTATTCAGATGCTCGTTATTTTGAGAAACATTCGTCTTGGGGGCTGAAGTGTTCCCAGCTTAGTCTTTGCCCAGGGTGATTTTTTCAAACACTGTGTGATAATTTTCGATGGTTGTTAAAAGTGTGTGGGAAGGGAAAAAAAAAAAAAGGAAAAGACAAAAGTTAACACACACATGCACCTTTTTCAGTAAAGTAAAATCTTGATCTACTTCAAATAGATGTAGCCATTGCAAATAGGTATAAACTTCCAAACAGCCATTGGAAGTGATGACTGGAGCTTTTACTGGGCTGGGGAGAAGGCTTGTGGAGAATAAGCATCCAGCTTTGTATTGAAGAAAATTACATGTAATTTTGCAGAGTTGTGAATGTTTAAAAGTCTCAGAGAATGTGTTCAGTGTATGATTTGCTGTTACCCGTGTAATGCTTCCCTGGCACTGTGTTATTGCAGTGCCACTTCTAAACTTCAGCTGCTTTGGACCAGTTTCTTACCAGTCGGTGTGGAATTGCTGTAGAACTTCTGACCTTCAGAGACTTGGGTAACGCAACAGAGAGGTGGGAGCAGAGCATGGGCGTTCTGCAGACATCCTCTGCTCTCCAGGGCACTCTCTCTGAAGTTCACTGATCCTTTTTTATCACCGTCCTGGACTTACTGAGGTTACTGCCAGCATTTTTAATGAGTTTCATTTCTTAATTGCACCTTCTGTTGTGGACATCTTAGGACGTGTGTAATGGTTCCACGTTTCAGGCTCTCCTCAGCAAAAAAGATGCTTTTCCAGGGGGTGTAATCACTGTCTGAGACTGATAGATATGTGTCGCAGAACCGTCAATTAAGACAAGCTTTTCCCAGCACATGACCCTGTTATCAGGAGTTAAACCATCCATGGCAAACAGAATTAGGAGGGCTCTCCATTGATGCCTATTGGCTAGAAATCAATGCTTAAGTCGTTGTTCATGTGATCTTGCTTTCATCAAACATTTCTGGCATTTAGCTCGCTCTCTTGCCAGTTTCCTGTTTGGTGTTGGTTCCTGCCAGTCTTCGTTCTTGGTTGCGGTTTAGTCTGTTGATATTTATAGCTCCCGTTGCGCTGTCAGCCTCTTCGGTGTCCTCTCCTCCGCTTCTCAGGGGGTATTTCTGAACTGTGCTGGGAATTGTAAGTAGCCAAAGTCTAGTTCTTTGTGGGCTGAGTTGGCTCTGTGACTGCAGAAACTTACTTTTACAACTCAGCTGCTATTCCCTTATCAAATCCTATATTGACAGTATTTAAATATACTTAGTACTTCCTCAAGCTCTTCCTTCTTCTTTATCTTCACAATCATCTCTGTCACCAGGTTATTTTCCTTCCAGACCAAAACCCATCCCTGATTTCTGCCTGCAGGTAGAGAAACACCTCCTTGACCTTTCTCTCTCTCATGTGACATCCCTTTTCTCCCTTTTATTTTTGAAGGTATTTATGCATAGGCTGGAATTGTTAGAGTTCCAGTTGTCCTCTTACTTTCTGATCATACTGAAGGAAATTTCTCTTAGTGCAGGCCTCAGCAGCTACAGCTCAGGCGCTTTTTCCACCTACATGTCTGCTTGAAACAAAGCTAATTTCAGTTTGTGTAGGTTTTCCCTCGATGTGGAGCACATTTTGCCTTCCTTCCAAGATGCTCATGGTTTTGAACAATTCCTGTCTGTCTGATGAGCAGTGTTCTGCCTCACTCGCTCTTTGACATTCCCTTTTCCTGCCGGTTCAGGTGACACAGTGAGATTCACAGGGATGATGGGTGGGATGTTGATCTGCTGGAGGGTAGGATGGATCTACAGATCTGGCCAGGCTGGATGGGTGGACTGAGGCCAATGGTGTGAGCTTCAACAACGCCAAGTTCTGGATCCTGCCCTTGGGTCACACCAGCCCCATGGATGCTCCAGGCTGGGGAAGAGTGGCTGGAGCTGCCCCAAGGAAAAGGACCTGGGGGTGTTGGTCACGTGAGCCAACAGAGTGCCCAGGTGGCCAAGAAGGCCAACAGCATCCCGGCCTGTGTCAGAACAGTGTGGCCAGCAGGACTGGGGCAGTGATTGTCCCCCTGTACTGGGCACTGGTGAGGCCCCACCTCAAGTGCTGTGTCCAGTTTTGGGTCCCCCCTCCCCTTTGGGACATTGAGAGGCTGGAGCAGGTCCAGAGAAGAACAACGGAGCTGGTGAGGGGTCTGGATCACAAGTCTTGTGAGGAGCAGCTGAGGGAGCTGGGGCTGTTCAGCCTGGAGAAAAGGAGGCTGAGGGGAGACCTTCTCGCTCTCTCCAACTCCCTGAAAGGAGGGTGTAGCCAGTGGGGGTCGGTCTCTTCTCCCAGGTCACAGGCGATGGGACAAGAGGAAATGGCCTCAAGTTGCCCCAGGGGAGGTTCAGGATAGATATCAGGAAAAATTTCTTCACGGAAAGGGTTATGAGACATTAGAAGAGATGCCCAGGCCATCCCTGGAGGGATTTAAAAGCCGGGCAGATGTGGTGCTGAGGGACATGGGTCAGTGGTGGTTGTGTCAATGTTGGGTTGATGGTTGGACTTGATGATCTGAAAGGTCCCTTCCAACCTGGACAATTCTATGATTCTGTGATCACATCGCTGACAGTAATAGACGTATTCTGGTGGGAGATTCCCTGTGGTGCTCACTGAGGAGGCAGAATTCTCTGCTGAAAGCACCGATCACAGCCACGACCAGGCCATCTCACGTTCTGGAGAAAGCGACATGAGTATCCAGCCTTTGTTTTACAATTGTCTTTCCAGGCCAAATTCATACCTTGAACAAATCCATAGAATTTATTCCTCTACACGTTAACTTCCTTGAATTTACTCTTGGGTTAGTTGATCTGGTAGAAGAATGGAAAATAATCTTCACTGATCTCTGTGGTTATTATAGTACTGTGTAGAGTAATGGATGGGGATTTAGTTCTTAAAGAAATCTTGAAAATTAATCCATACTGGTCCGTAAAGCAGTTGGTTTCTCCCAATTGTGTGGGCTGCCACAACAGCCAGTGGAAGTGGAAATCTAAGGAGAAAAAAAATTCACTGAGCATATATTCACACCATATATTTATTTATTAATATATCAGCGACTGTTCTCAAGATGGCTTATAGTGCAGAAAAGTGAAAAAGGCTTTACAGAAATGCTTGGTTTCTGTTGCAAAATTATTTCCAAAGCACTCCATGAATAAGTGTGCTCTTGGTGTGTGGAGATTATAAAATCTAGTTTTTAAGATGTAATGTTGATATTCCAGATAGACATATGGCTGTCTTCCTCGTGGCATATGGCTTGTGGCAATTCTTTCTGACATACCTACACGAATCTTAACAAATAATGATGTAAGGAAAACAAACTAAACATTTAGAAGCTCTATTGTTACCTTTAATAAAGTAGTGAAGTGGTGCTCTTTATGGGGGTTTAACGTTATGCCACTGTCACAAAGAAGAAAATTTCATTGTGTGAAATAATATTGGTGCTTAATTCTTACACTGTACTTTTCATCAAAGGGATGATCATCTCTCTAAGTTAAAGCTGTCATTAAGGAATGAAATACCTCTCGTAGGTAAATGGCACACTAAAAATAAATTGGGATCAGATAAGGAGCAAGGAACAGCATCTCATTTGTAGGCATTTTTCGTGTATAATATATTGGAATATTTGTCTGTGTTTTAGATAAATGTTTTGACTTTCAAAAAAGTTAATTGTTGTTGATTGGTGTGGTTCTGAATGAAGCACTGCTTCCTTCTCAGAGGGCAGAAATTTTAATATGCTATTGATAAATATATCCATATTAATTGGAATGAAGGCAAGTTAAAGAATTACATTGCATCAGCAGCCCAGTATGGAAATGAGAGTGTGAGCGAATGCAGCTATCAAACGGTTGCATCTTGTTGGTTGAAGTAGTGAGTTAGATTCAATGCTGCTAAATCATGTTAATTAACAGGAAATCTATTTATTTTATCAGTATGTATAGATATTAACAGGTGCTTCATTTGTTTAAATACCCAGAAATTATTAACTGGCTAATACAGATGCACTATATTGTAATAACAGGCCGCTTTCTTACTTTAAAATGTAACTGATTACGTAAAGTAAGAAGCTTAAGCAGCTTTAGTTTCACGGGTATATTAAGAGTAATTTCAGAATATTGTTACTTCAGGTTATTTTTTAGCACTGAGAATTCAGAGGGTGATGGCTTTGGCACTACGTGTGCAAAATGGTTGCAGTGTCATTTCCCCTGCTGCAGAGGACCCTGGGCAGAAGATCCTCCATGGTCAGGGTCGTGTCTGGCATCGCCCGGTACCGGGGGTACCTCTCGAGCGTAATCTCTGTTGACAGTAAAGCAGAGTAATTAAATCTACATTAATTACACCGCTCCCGCAAAACTGTTTGGCTGTTCCTAAACTTCTGGTAAGATACTTGCAATAACCACATCAGGTTTTATGACTATTAAATGCAGTTTGTATCTCCATGGCACTCATTTTGAAAAGCTCCTGTGGTGGTTACTCTGCTCTGGGATGTTAAATAACATCCAGGAATCTTGTCAGATGTCTCCCCAGTAAGGACCCGTGAACTGGGAAGATGTTTTATTGTAAGCAAATTGATAGTTAATAGTGAGCGTGCAACGGTGTTCCCTTAAGCCAGACTGACCGCCGCAAGGTGAATGCCTGTGTCGGTAATCACTACCAGGATCATAATTCTTTTGATTATTTTTAAATGTAATTTCATGATCCTCTGCCTTCAGATGAGCATTTAAAAAAAAAAAAAATCGGTGATACCTAATTTTTAAAAGACTGATGAGAATTTGTGTAATATCAAGCAAGCATTTCAGCACTTCAGCCCTTATCTTATAAAACATCGGGATACTCTGAGGATGTGGTGTGTTGGGTGGGTTTGGTATGTTTTGACCAACACTCATTAAGGTTTACGCAAGAAGGTTGTTCTTTCCTGTTGTAGCATACAAGGTGTGTACTGTAAAACCAGCATCAGGGACCATCCTGGGGTTTTGTCTGGAGTTTTTGTACCCGGCAGCACATTCCTTATGGGTACAAAGTAGTGTCTGTCACGGGTGATGAGTAAGGGAAGTCATACAGGAGGGCCCTGTCCGGAGAGCTTGTAGGTCTTCTCACTGAATAAAAAGGAAGGGACCAGGAACCTGAGGAATAAAGGAGTGCAAACCCTTCTGCAGAGTCATCAATCTATTCCACGTTTGCTTGGTCAAAGAGCACCAGGCACTTTGCAGGTTTTTAGGCGAGGGCAGGATCTGTCCCACTATGGGAAATTTAGAGAAACGGCATGTTTTGCTTTACAATTTGCATGTGCGAAAATAAAGAAATCCTAAATTATAGTTCTTGGAACAATTTTTCAGAGGCACTATGTGCTTATTTTACATGTTGAAGCCACTGCTGTATATTGCAATAGAGGTGGTACAAAGAGCCAAGTATTAGCTCACTGTTGGCTTAAAAATGGTGACTTTAGATAAGGTACCCATATAGCAACGTGTGTGTGATCCCGGTTACTGATCAGACTGACCTGGTATTTCTGGTCAGACTGGAATTTCTGACCTCCCAGGAAACGCTTTCTCCAGTGCAAAATTTCTTATTCTGTGAAGCCATCCACTTTGCGGCTTGTTCTGAGATGACTCTCAGCCAGTTGGCCCTCGCTTAAATATTCATCAGACTTCTGATAATTGTGATAACCCTTATAGGCTGGCGAGCATGGCAAATTAGCAAAAAGATGATTGATCTTTTTTTATATGCAGTTTTATCTTCAACCTTTCCTGGATATATGTTATACTATAGTAATAATTTCTTCTCTAAGGTATTTCCCAGTATCTGGATTTGCACATCTATTTACAGTTGCCTTGAAGCCTCATAATTACAATACAGCTGAAATGTCCATTTTCTTTCCCTGACTACAAATAGGGATCAATCGAATTTTAAATGACTGCTTACGGGCTAGCTTCCGATCATGACCTTTGTAAATGATTAGAGCTCACCACTGTTGCTATCTACCTTGAAAGGGTAAGCGGGCAGGTCTGTCTAACTGGCATTTAATCTGGAAGAGAGCCAAAGATATTTGAGCTAAAAACCTAATATGAGTTGGCAAAGAGAAGTACGTACAGACCTTTGCACTATTATTTAGATATTTTTTCCACGTTTCTTTTTTTGTATTTAGGAAATTCTTTTAGCCTGTAGATAAATGGGATGTGTATTTGTAGATAAATTTATATTGAGGTTATGATAATAACTGAAGTTGCAAAATATATAGCATAAAAATGTGGAAAAAATGGTTTTTCAAACTCTTAAGTGTATTGAATTTTCTTTTTCTGAAGAACATGAAAATATGTTGCATTGCTAAATGAATAAGCCTGAAAAATGCACTAAATAGGATGCATGAAGTGACCTGCTTTTTCTAGGCAGAAGTGAATGGAGGAAAGATACCATAGATTGTTGCTTTTTTGTTTAAACCTCTTTTCCTTTAAACATTGACCAAGAATGTTCAGCCCCACTTGTATATGTATGCAGCGCCCGTGTCAGTAATGGCTGAGACATTTCTATCTGTACTTGTTGGTTGTTCTATTTTAAGAAGAATCGTGGCTGGACCATACAATGTTTTTCTGACTGCTGCTGAATTTCTTGAGGTAGTGCTCTGTGCGTTTCTGTCGAGGTGGGAACAAGTCTGACATCACTGGGATTAGAGAGCAACACCTCCTCTGAATTTATTGAAGAATTTTGCAAACTCAAAGTTTTGAAATTAGTAAGAATTATTACTAAGAGCTACTGACGCTTTTATCTAATTAAAATCACATGCTGCGTTACCTAATCAATTATTCTTGTCTAGTATTGATGATCAGAATATTTATTGAAGTAATATTGTTCATGGGAATGTCTCTTACCATTAAGTTTCTAAAAGGATTACACAGTGCAAAAATGAATATAAACTCTTACCTCTTCATCATGCGGTGGCCGGAGGATTTTCTCTTCTTTTCTGTCCCCGTGACACTGTTAGCCAATGCAGCTGCCAGGCTGTTTTCTTAGATTTCTAGTTTTCTCAAACTAGTTGGATGTGTCATTACCTAAATTCTAAGCCCAGAAAGCAGATTTTAGGGAAAAAGCAGTTGGAAATTCAAATTGTGGGGCTTTTGTGTCAGCATTACCTCCTGCTGATGTTTAGATAGAGGTGTTTTATTCATTTAGGTACACATTTTTTTTTGGAAGCAAATATCAGAGTATTTGAAATATTCAAAGTAAATCTAAGATGAAAGAAAATGTTTGAGATGTTTTTTGAGGATTTGAATTGGTATTTACATTCTTCATATCAGCCTTAAACTGGAGATGTGTAGTTAGTCTGCACTACTTACTGGCTAAGGCAGTTTTCAAGGGTAAGGATGGAGTTTTCAAAACCAATCGAGCTCTTGGGGAGCAGAAATCCTGTGGAAAGTCAAGAGAACTTCTGTACCTTCTCTATTGCTCTACTGCAGGGCTGCATGCTCGAGCTGCTGAAATGGTGTGACTTTTACCCAATGCTCATGAGCCTGAGAAGAACTTTTTGAAATGACAACAAACTAAAAACTAAAGAGTGGGGTTTTTTTCTCTCTCCCTCTAACAGATGCAGCAGCAAGAACTGGCGCAGATGCGGCAGAGGGATGCCAACCTCACTGCACTGGCAGCTATCGGTCCCCGCAAGAAACGGAAGCTCGATTCGCCTGGACTGCTTACCGTGGGAGGAGAGGTATTTTTATATATATTTCTGTACACGGAATCAGAGAATTGCTTACTTCACAACCTGGTGGCGACGGCTGGAGATGCTACGTGCCAATATTTTCAGTGAACTGTGCAACTTGGGAAAGGTGATCCAAATTAGAAGGAAGCTTACTTTGGAACAAATTAGAAGGAACTTACTTGGAAACTTACTTTGCCACAGTTAAAATGACACCTTCTTAGTTTTATTTTTCAAGTGTTAACTTTAAACAGATATTTAAAGAATATTTTAAAAAGAAGTTAAACCTGAAGTATAGGTCTCTCCCTGAAAATGCTCACTGCCTTTATGCTGGTTTTCTCCTCTGCGTAACCCAAAGGAAAATGGAAAAAAGAGCAGGGTGTGAAGCAATATCCAGAAAAACATAACTGTAGTGTTGTGTAGTTTGGACCAAGAGCTTGTAGTAACAATCAGTAAGTGTGGTTTTATGATTAACATGTGTCAAAAGTTTTTACGGAATAGCTGGTTGTCCTCCACAACTGAAAAGGCAAGTTTGTATTCATTCTAAATTATAAGTAATTTTAATAAGATTACTGTGGGTTTGTTAGTATGATTCTCCTGTTACCTTAAGTGGAGAAGTAGCTCTGCCACACAATGCAATGCAAAATCTTCAAAAGCAGGGTATGTACTAACCGGGGTGGAGAGCTTGGGTAACCTTACCTTGGCTAACTCTGAGTAGGGTGGTGTTCAGTACAGATATAGCTGGGCTGCTTTTGTTTCAGCTAAATATGCCTACACAATAGGAGTCAAAGCAATTCTCCCTATTATATGTCTGTTCTGAGGAAAATGCAAACATTTTGGTTTTGAATAACTGACTAACAGTTTTGGCTCAGATGTTTGACTGTCGAATGCCAGGCATTTCCAAAGGCCTTTTTGTTTCCCATTTTGGATTGCTTTTATCTGACTTCTCTCTCTCTTTTCATGTACTAAGATTAGTGCTGAGGAATGAGCTGAGCTAGGAATAGAAGTGGATCTTGTTTATATTCTAATGTTGACTTATGACTTCAGGTATGTAGGAAGTGTTCCTATTTTCTGGTCAAATCCATTTCAGACTAGGGGACCTTCCCGGGTTTTGTGTTGTCCTGTCACATTCCCTCCCTTTCGGTCTCCCTCCCTGTCTTGCATTCAGTAAAAGTGTTCTGTTCTCCTCCAAATGTGCCTCTGAGAAATCCTGCAGCAACAGGCCAAAAGCAGCTTTCGTTAGAAGCTCCATTGGATACTGAGCATTGGCTTTCAGACAAGATTCATTTAAAAATGATTTGAACCTTCTAATAATGCACGGATCCCTTCAGATTTTAACAAATGTACATTCCCTGCTTTTGATCTTTACTTGAACAAGGGAATATTTTCTCCTAAGCATTAGAATTTAATTTTTATTGCCTATTGCACCTTTTAAAAAAATCTTTTTTTTTTAAGCTTTTAAGTTTTAACAAACCAAATTGTGGTCACCTTTGGTGAAATATTTTATTCAGAGCTATATGCCTCAATGGATGGATGGTGAAGAGCTTCCCTCTCTCTTGAGAAGCTCCTCACTCTGCTGATGCACTGCTTCAAGGAAAGATACAGGTCTGTGGCAAATTCCAAAGGCTTCAGGGGATTTCTGCCTCCTTTTGTTGCTCCCCCAGCCCAGGTTTTGCTGAACTTCTGTGTTTCAATAGACAAATTATCCTTGAAGTTTTTGCCGATACATGGATTTCCTGGAGTCATGAATTGTGTGGATCTTCTGCCAGTTCAGAGTGAATGCTCCCAGCCCTCACCTCCCAGCTTCTAACCATTCTGGCCAGCTCACACTGGTGCCTGGCTGCAAGCGGGTTTGGAGGACTTGGAAACTGTCTCTGGATTATTCAGTGTCTTTTCCGGGGGTAGGATCTGGAGCTGTGCAGAAGCTGTGTCAGGCCGGTTGGCTGCTGGAAACTCTCCATTGCTCTTCCGAGCTGCTCCTTAGGGCTGAGATGCAGGAATAAACTCACCTCCTCAAAATTGTTTCACTCTAAAAAGGTACTGGAAATCTGCATTGTTTGTTGAAGACTATCTGATTTCTTTTCTTTAGGCTTCTGGAGATTATAAACAACTGTTCCAGGACTTTGTCCTGTCTGACATACATCCCCTTAGCCCAGTTCCACCATGGTCTGTGACCTTCCGATTTCTCCAAGCAATGTCTAAGCTTCTTAACTCTGTGCTCCTTATAATCTCTCTTTGCAAGGTCTGACTTGGCAAGAGCTTTCTTGGCCTGCCTTTTTTTTTTTGGTCAAAACGTCCACTTTTTGTCATTGAAGTTGCTGGTCTCCTCATTAATCTTTTTTGACATATATGTCTGCTTTTGCCGCAGCTGGGACACTGCCTCTGCTGATGCAAGGAGATCTTTTACAAGTCATCCCACCCCTGCATGTTATATTTTTTCTTTTTCTGAACTAACTCTTGTTTGATATTTTACTTGGTTGCATTGCTCATTTTTTTCAATGAGAAGTGTTGGATTTCAGTCCAACTTCTCGGTTCAACAGAAATACTAGCTCACAATTTCTCTTTGGAAATTGGATCTTTTTAATAACGCCCTTTTGATCTGAGCAGGAGGTCAGTTTAGGGAGTAGTAATGGCTATTTTGCTTAAGAGAAAAAGTTGATGGAAAAGCTTAGTGTTTCTGGGACCAGTACTGTTTGCTGTATACAGGGAAACAGCTCTTATACAGCTTTTATAATTGTGAAAAAGCTTCTGCTCATAATTGCAAGTATTTTTCCACCAGCACTTTGTTCAAGACTGTGTGTCCTTTAAACTTGTTCTCCGCCTCACTTTGCCAGGGCTCATTTGGACTCTTTGCTTCTTCTCAAGCCATAGCTAAATGGACTTTTTTTCAGAAGGCAGGATTAGCTGAAGTCACCGAGGCCAGGCCCATCATTCTCCTCCTCTGTACCGGTACAACTGGGGGTTTTGATTACTTTTACTTGGGGAGATGGAAAATCGGCAGTTTGGGGTGAGGTTATTTTTCTATCATATGTGTTCTTTGGTTTCCATCTCCATCCAGCCATATAAAAAATTCCTTTCCAGAAAGAAAAATGGGGAAAAAAGATTTTATAGAGAGGCAGATAAGCAGGGGTGGGATGTCCTCAAATGAGACTGCCACCAGACGAGTAACTGGTCTCAGACCGGGATTGCCCAGTGCCTTGAGCTACCTCCGTCCCAGTCCCTCCTCGTGCGTTCCTGCCCCTTCCCTCCCGTTGGCTCCTGTCGTACCCTGTGCTAACCCCCTTCCCTTTGAGGAACTGGCAGAGAACTAACCCAACAACAATAAAAAGTGATTAGTTTGTGCTTGGCTCCCTGCAGTCGTTGGGCCCAGAGCCCGGTGAGCGCTGGAAAAGGGACTTAAACAGCAAACGAGATCACCTGCTCCTCCCTCGCTCTCTCTGTACTACCTTTGGTGCCTTTCTTGTCTTCTCGTGGTTTAGATAATGTGCTGGAAAGGCAGCTCATCAGTAATTCAGCCTGCTTAGCATTATAATGCGGTTCAGATCAAGAGTGAAAGAGAAGGGGTACAGCAGAATGAGATACCTTTGGAAGAATTTAGCTCCTCTGCCTCGCAGAGTTGAAAATACCGCATATTCAGAATTTTATAGTTTTTTATTTTATTTAATGATACTAGACAAAATTATTGGAAAGTATCTTCTGAATGTTACTGCTTTTTTGGAATCTGATGCATGGTTATTAAGTTAGGTGTGCTGCTCCTGCACCACGTTATGCCTTCGGCAGCGGTTCCTACCTCGTCCTCGTTTGCTGCGGGGTGCTGTGAATGCTCGGGGTGGGACGTGGCGGTGGGTGACACGGAGAGGAACGGGAAGCCCCTCCAGCTCCTTACGTAGTATCCTTAAGCACCTCCAATGTCAGATTAAAAATAATAAATCTTGAGTTGCTTTTGTTTACCTTGTGGATTTTGAACCTATTCACATTTTCAAGCTTTTTTATTGAATTGTAAGGCTGTTAAGAATTAGGGTTTTTAAATGCTTTTGTTTATGAAATAGACATTTTAATGTAATTGTAAGAGTTAAACTTCAAGAAAAGCATCAGCCTTCACAAGAATAGGTCAGGGAACTTTACAAGTTAAATATTTGAGTAGTGCTAAGGTGGCAAGAATGCAGAATTTGTGTATTTCAGAGTTCCTCATTTTTTACTATGGAATTGAAGCGTAGAGGTTAAATGCAAGTATTTTTCTGTATTTAAGAATAATAATAATTAAGTAATTTGGCTTTTCATCAAGACCTATGGCTAGTATCCCAAAATACATAAATACAGAGTATATGTTTGAAATATCTGAGGGTATAATTTGTTTAAATATCAAGTGAAAGCCCTCTCCTGGTACTTGCTGGCACAGATGGTTTTTGAATACTGAGCTTCCAGAGGCAGCTTCGGGGCTAGTTCAGTGAATCACCGCTTATTGAAGACAGGCATTTTAGGGATAAGAAAAAACCCTCTTTCTCACACAGTGGAAGAGCAGTCATCTTGAGAATATTCGGCAAACTATCCCAAGGACCATATGTTGGGCCAGCGCTCGAGGGAGGTCTGGTGCTTTGTGTCTGTTCTCATCCAGTGTATTCCAACCATTACATTAGTCAAGAAAGATAATGCTCTTGCAGACCTGGAAAGTCCCAAAACAGCTACAGTTAAAACAGTGATGTTTTGTGTAGGGAAAAGCTAATTACTAAAGTGATTGTGAAAGGTATGTGGGGTACCAGGCACCACATTTTTTTAATTAAATTAATCTTTCAGGTGGTATAATTTGAGCATTTTAAAGCTGGTTTCATGCTAAGGTTTTGTACAAAACATGATTAAGAATCTGGATTGAGGCTTGGAAATCTATGTTATACCAGAGACTTCCAAATGCAGACATAGAAAAGTTATTTAATATTCCTCTCTATCAGATCTTTATACGGCTAGTAATTCCTAATTTCGAAGTGGATATGTAAGGATGAATTTGTGATTATTTGGGAGGCACTTGGGTATATGACACAGTTGGAAAAAAGTGCTTTTGACTACAGTCTCTTTCCAGTTTTCCAGGGGTGAAGGCAGTTAATTTGCTTGCACACATTACAGCTGGCATTCTCATTGCGTGCTCGGGTTATCCATCGACCTTCCAGCAACCCCTGCAATTATTCCTCAAATCCGTTGCTAATATTTTAACAATCTTAAGGAAAAAAAAAAAGGGATAGCAGGGAATTTTCTCTTTGGAATGGGTCAGACACAATAAAAAAAGTATGGCATAGCTGTCTCTTGGAAAACCTGGCCTTGTTTCCTTCCTTCCCTGCCCTTTTAAACAAAAAGAGACGTATGGTGTGTCTTGCAGAAGTCTTTGTTCCATAGAGGTTGTGCCTTGGGTTCTCTCCAAAGTTCTCTCTCAAAGAATATCATGCAGATTTAGAAGTTCCTGAATCAGCCAACATAACTGTGAGGCATAACTGCTTCTGACAGATCTTGAAAGAATTAGGACCAATGAATAGTCTTTTATTTTGGGGAAAACCACCCGTCAGTGGGATTGCTGTGCTCTGAGCAAATCTTTAGGCTATTCCCTCACCTTTTTGGAACTAAAGTAATTTTATGGCATCCACTTTCAAAGATCCTTGGAATGGCTTGTTCTACAGCTCAAGTCTCAGCTTGGTCTTCATAGCGTGTAGTTGGCTCTCGATAAATTACTTTTTGTTTTAAGTGGTCAAGATCTGTTTAGAAAGCACTGGAGTCTACAGATCCTTCACACTTGTTAAGCTTGAGTGATATGAAAGCAGATACAACAGACCAGAACACCTTTTGCAAGTGTTTATGGCCCAAGAGGTTAAAGCTTGCTTTTTGCATTTTTAAACCTGTAGACTAAGAGCAGAACAGGAGGGGTTTTTTTATGATTTATTATGTCATTGCCTTCTCCAGCACTCTGTGCTCCGTGTATCACAGAATGCAGTGGTTGTTGCAGACCCGTTTTGGTGTGGGATATTGCTGCTGCTGACGGTAATGATTTCATTTGAGGTATCCCAAAACTATCAGTTAATTATATCGGTTTGAATTTTCAAGGTGACAGAAGAAAGTTAAGGAGTCTGTCCTAATATATATTTTTTTAAAATGGAATTCCATGCATACGACTTCATGAATCTTTGAAAATCTTAAGTTTAGCTTCAGCTTCTCTTCTTGTTTTACTTCCTGTTTTCAGAAGTCAAATAAATATTAAAATGATTCAAATGGAATGTGTTAATATGTATTTGAAAATCAGTCTTTTGAAAGACTAATCAGTCTTTTGAAAGCCTGTATAGATGTTCTCCTAATTAATAATTACACCTGTTTTTCTCATTCTTAAATAAATGAGATTTCAATTTAAAAAATAAAATTCCCCAATGGTGAATTTTCATTTTTTAAAATATAATTTCAAGCTGTGTTTTAGCCCATGACTATCTTTTTAGAATTCTGGTTTTATTTTGTGAAACAGGATTTGTAAACATTACTCTGATGCATCTTACAGGCTTAGCAGTAAAAAGTAGGAAAGTGTTAAAGATGATGGATGACGCTTTGTTTACATTGATGATTAATAATTCTGATTTGGAGTGAATGTATAGGAACACATTTCTGTGCCTGTTGCAAACCAGCAGGAATACAGGCGTGAGTCAGGAGGCGGGAGAAAGATTTTTGCATGGATCTCAGTTGACAGGAGGAAAAAGCCAGGCAGCAATGCAAGAAAATAGAAGGTGGCTCTGTGCCAGCAAAAACATTCTTTTCCACCGGTAGAACAGGTTTGCGTACTGTACAAATTCCTTTGATCTGGGTAACATAAAATATTCTGACAGAGGTTCAATGATATTAATCATTTTTCCTTATTGGCCAAGACAAATTTGATTTTTGCTTCATTTGGAGATGGAAATGGTAGTTGATCCCGCCTGAGCACATGATGTTGATCTAGCAACAGGAGGAGACCATTGGGGTGTTTCTTTCTGCTTTTCAAAGGTTTCATACTGGAATCTTAAATAGGGTTTTGTTGTTTGGTTTTGTTGTTTGTTCTGTTTTTGGTTTTGTTTCTTTTTTTTTTTTTTAATTAAAATCCTCTTTTGTTAAAGAAGAAAAAAAAAAGATTGTGGTTTTGAAAACAAAATAATTCTATCAGTGTGGTAATATTAAATCCAATCTCTTTATTTATGGATACTTTATAAATATAGTGTGTGCAGCTTGTTAGCATGGAGAGTGAGAGCTTGGTGAGCAGTCAATAGTTCATCCATTTGTCAGTCCCGATGGAGCTCTACTGCTGTTACTGCGGGAGAGTTACTGTTTCTCCCCCTGCAAAAACCAGGTGCCTGGAGGATTTGTGGGGACAAGAGGGTACGTGAGCTTAGGTTTTCTTTGGGGGTTGATTTTGGGTTGGGATTTTCTGTATTTTTCAATTGCCTTCTCCATTTGTCTTCCTGATTTCCAGACACTGAAGGATAAAATATATTTTGCGGTCTCTGTTTTTCTGACACTTATAATTCCAGATTTTTTCTTTCTTCTGGCTAAATAAAACTGCTCAGACTAAGAGAAAGGAGGTCTGAAAGGCCCTAGCTGAGGGTTTGTCAGAATTGACTGGAGTCTCTCCATTGACTTCAGAAGGTAAAGCCCAAGGTGCTGTGACATTTTTAGATGTCAGTGAAAATAATTTTTAAAACCTGACCAGAAAATTTCCAAGGTGTAACTTTTCAACATATCCATGGAAAGATTGTGACCTGTATCTTAAAGTAGCAATGTTTTCCTTTTAATTGATCCTCCTCTGTGTCAGAGGAGTGTCAGATGAATCATCAAGTAGATTAATTTCCTTTTCCCTTCCATCCCATTCAAGGCCAGTTCTTGAATTTAAAAAAAAAAAAAAAAGAGGGGTGGTGTGTGTCCAAAATCCAGGCAGATAAACATTTCATTCAGAACTTGCTGTCGTATGATGTTTAGTCAAAAATTACCCCTTTGCTTCAAGTAGTTCTAAGCGTAAGAAAGCAGAATGAAGACGGGCCTTTCATGGTTTCCTTTTACAAGTCTTCCAAGATTGCACGGTGAGTCTGAATGGTTTCTTTCTCAGTTTGGGAGTATTTCATCTGTGTGTATTATTCATATGTAAATGTGCACAAATTTTAGAGCCAGGTTCCTACTACAGGGTTCCATGAGTGATGTCCTTATGAAATGACACAGTATCAGCAGTTTGTGGTGCTGGCACATTCACAGGATCACAGAATCACATGGGGTTGGAAGGGACCTCTGGAGATCATCCAGTCCAACCCCCTGTCACAGCAGGTCCACCCAGAGCGGGTTGCACAGGAACTTGTCCAGGAGGGTTTGGAATGTCCAGAGAAGGAGACCCCACCACCAATTCATGGCGATGAACTTTGCTGTTCAGGGAGCATGATGTAGTCTTGGTCCCTGTGATCTGGTCTGTACTGTAAGAGTATTTTGAGCAAAAACTTGTTTAACTTGGAAATGAATGTTCATGCTTCCTTCACAAGGGTTGAGGGGTTTCCTGCTGTCCACATTCCTCTTTCAGAATTTGGCTAAAACTTGCCAATGATAAAATTCGATGGTGTGGCTCAAATATTTAAACTGTGAGCTGCAAGTAGCCTTTTGGCTGTGTTGAGAGCTGTCTACACGAGCAGTGCCCGTGGCACCTCTGCTCTCTGCGGGAGAGGGGGTGAGATGTTTGGCCGCGTTGAGGAGAAGTGAAGTGCTGGAGCTCCCAACCTGCAAGGACATGTGTACACACTTCACTCTAAGCTCAGTGGTTAGCTCGTTTGAAGGCAGGAACATGCCTCGTGTAGAACATTAATTACAGGCAATAAGCTTTTGTTGGATGGCCGTGTCTCTGTGTTCATGTCAATCTCCCGGGGTTCCTGCTGCACCAACTCAGGCTGATAATTCAAAAACCGATTCCCATGTAGGAGATGCTTTGTTTCTCTGTTTTTTTTTTTTTTTTCTCATGGTAAAAGCAGGGGTTTCTTTCTGGAAATAGGCACATTCCATGCTTTTGAAAAAGCCTTGCGTTATTTGGCCACAAAAGTCCTTGGGACCATAAGCGTGTGTTAAAGGCAGGATTATGAAGTTTCCCAATGCCCTGAATATTACAGGCTGTATTTTGCTTTCAAAGAAATAATGTAGTAAAAATATCTGATAGTGGGATCTTCATCTTGGTGTTCCTTTTGTTCCATACTCTGTTCTAAGCCAGCAACTAGGAAAAAAGGGTTTTTTGTTTTTGTTTTGCCTGGAGTCAAACAGGAGCATGCCGGTTAAAGGGATTCTGTGGGGGAGTTGGGCTGGAGAGGGCCTGAGGGAACTGGGAGAGACATCTACCACCAGCAGCTTGTCTGTGCTAGCTAATTATAGCTGGGGTACTGTTTACTTTAGTGGTGTACTCCTTATTTATTAGTTAGTTAGTTACTGCTTGCCTTCAAGTTACGGGCTTGCGGCCAGTGGCTGGAGGGGCGGTGGGGTGGGAAGGGGAGGGCATCACGCAGGGATGCACATCCCGCCTCACAGACCTGGGCAGATCTATTTTAAATGCTTTTTTTGGGTGTTTTGTTTGTTGTTTTTTTTTTTTTTTTTTTTAATATAGACAATGGGAGACATGATCAAAAAGAAAAGCAGGCAAGTCAAAAAATGGGAACAACTTCAGGAATTTTTTACAGTCTAGAGGGACCGTGGTGATAAAATTATCATGACTGTCTCCATCGCTTATCAAACGGGGGTGTTTTTTCCCTCCTTTTGCTCTTCTCTTCAGAGCAAAATCTCACTTTTTGGTCGATGTGAAGTTACATTGATTTGAATAAAATGGCTATCTGTACACTTTTTTTAACTGGCACCACTTTGTGGGAATCTGGAGTGAGCTTCCTGGGACAGTTTCACTAACTGTTAAATTAGTTTTGTATCAGGGCTTTTCCAAGCATAAGTGAATCCACACATACGTATTTCACAGTTAACTAAAACTAAGTTAAACTAGTGCAGAGATTGTGTATGGAAACCCTAGGTCATTTAGGAAGGAGTCCAATCCTGAGGAGTCAGACTTCTAGACCATTGAACTACTTTGGGAAATCCTCCCTAATTCACCCTCTCATTTTGACAATGAGCTTTGAGCAGAGCTGGTCTGAGGGAGGTGGTGCAGCAAACCTATTTCCACTGCTAGTTTTGCTGTTGCTTTTCTTATTCTGTTTGTAGTAATCTCGGTATAATAATGATCTCAGCAGACAGAAGGACAAAGAGCAGTACTGTTTATGGGGAGGCGAATGAAGAGAATGGTGAGGTTTTCTGCATCTGTGTTTGAGAAAGCGGAAGGTATGGTAAATAGTGATTTCTGTGCTTTAGCAGCATGGAAAAAGTGTTGGCCCATGCTGTAATTATCAATAAAAGAGGTATTTCTCCAGTCTTTTTGAGCATGACGGTCTCTTGCAAAGCCAGGAGCGCAACAAGAGCTGAACCTCTGTATGATGGACCAATTACCGAACAATTTAGAGGAAGATACTGTAAGATCCATAAAAAAGGCAAAGTCTCCATCTCCAAAGGAGAAGGTAGGGAGTAAAGGGAGCACAACAGGTTAAACAGCCTTGGCCGAAGAAGTGAGTACCCCTAGGCAGACCAGCATCTCTAATCAGTGGTAGTGGTACTAGCTCTGAGGGAGGGAAATTCAGGCTGGTGCTCTCATGTAACATTAAAAAGGACAAGCAGTCTGTCAGGGGAAACAGTCATTGGCGTGGGATTTCTTCTCGTGATCAAAAAGACAGCAGCACTGCAGCCTGCTTCATCTGGAGGGGAGGTGTTGGCAGAGGGCATTTTTTTCCCAGGCCAGATCACTGGTCTGTGATATATTTTCCCAAGCTGTAAAAGAAGGCACCTTCGTTTCTCTCTTTAGCAAGGTTTCATTAATCCCTTTTTCTTCTTCTCATTTGTTTTCATTTTTATGCTATTACAATTTAAAAAAAAAATAAATGAAGAAACATCTGTACAAAGCAGAAGGTGAGCTAAATCTGCTGGACATGGAAAATATGCCTGGTGCTTGTCTCCAAAGCCAAAATTCATTTTCTCATCTCTAAGTAATTCTTTATGAATAAAGTAAAATACAAGTTCCGTACACTGTTTCCCTTTCCCTCCTTTAATTGAGCCTCAAATTACAGTCTTCTCAACCTTTTTTTTTTTTTCTTTCCCCCCTGGTCAACACTGACAGCCATAAGACATCCTCAGCTGTAGCTACAGTGAGCTGGGATGAATTTTAGGCTGCTGTTGACTTAGCTTTTATCTTCCTAAGTAACAGACCCAATCTCTACTGCAGAACTGCAGGTACTGTTCCTAGCATTGCTGTCAGCTGTGCAGGTAGTTCAAGTAATAATAATTGCCAGTGATGTTAGGGAAAAAACATAAGTCAAGATTTCAAGCCTTCTTTTCATTTCATAATATACCTGAAATAACTTAGAACCAACATGGGAGGGCTTCCAGAAGAAAATTAAAAGATAAAATAGGTTTTATTTGTTTAAAGAAATTGTAAAGAAAAATTGCATCTTTGGAAATATTTGACATCAGAGTGTCTCCTTTCTTGATGGAGAATCCAGAAGAAGGATTATTTTATTTACTTCAGGAAGTACTTTGAGTCTTAATGTTCAGTTAGTTACTTTTTACTCTTGCGAAATGTTGGTTCATTTGATGAACTTCCCTGTGGTGGGATATGTGCTGTGGCTTTTCTTGCTTACAGGCAGTAGGAGTTACAAGAGGTGATCTGATCCCACACCAGATCATCATCTGCAGTTTTGAGCACTTGTCAGTGTCCAAATCACTTCAGCAATAATACATGATTTCAGAAAGCTCTTAGTGAAGACCTGTCTAAAGCATCCAGAGCTGTCAAGTAAGAGGCTGGAGTCAGCTCTCTTGATGTCAGCTCTCTTTATGTTGACTCTGGTCTCTACATAATCAAATCTATAGACTCTGTACATTCTGTGTTTCAGTTTGGCATCTGGTTGGTTTGCAGCAATTGAAGTTAAGAATGCTTAATGAGCATTTTAACTCTTTTTGGTTGACATTCTTGGTATGTCCTGGAGATTCCAATGTTCCAAGTGTCCTTAGAAGTCCCTGCCTAGATCTAGTTGGTGTTATTCCCAGTATTTATTTTAGAAATAGTGATTAATAACTCAGTCTGACCTATTGGGGTTTCTTTTCTACAATGCCATGTATAAAAACCCTAGTGCAATCCGTAATCAGCTTGTTCGGCCTGTGTTGAGCAGTACATCCCGGTCGGTCTGAAGTTGAACACAATTTTTACACTAGCTCTGCTGAGACACAAGGTTCTCTGGACTTCAGACGACTTTTAAAAGGTTATATATTGCCTTTTAAGCCATTTGTCCTGGTGGTGATCAAAAGCAATTACTTTTTAACGTAATTGTCTGTGTTTCTGCCCTATGTAAGTATTGCATACTGCTGTGGTAAATTTATTGAATTGTACTAAGCAAGTGGGTGGGAGAAAGCAAAGCAGCCTTTCTGCCTGTGAAAATGTTTCTCCAACTACAGAGTCTACAAAATTGGACTTTTGCTGTTCTTATTTAAATGATTAATTTAATGTAAATCTTCTAACACATTGAAGATCAAGAAGTAATAGGAAATGGTCAACATGGATTTACCAAGGATAAATCATGCTCGACCAATCTGATAGCCTTCTATGATGTTGTAACTGGATGGCTGGATGAGGGGAGAGCAGCAGATGTCATCTACCCTGACTTCAGCAAGGCTTTTGACACTGCCTCCCATAACATCCTCATTAGAAAATTAAGGAAGTGTGGGCTAGATGAGGGGGCAATGAGGTGGATGAGTCCTGGCTGTGTGACACAACTCAGAGGGTTGTGATTAATGGAGCAGGGTCATGTTGGAGGCCTGTAACCAGTGGTGTCCCCCAGGGGTCAATACTCAGCCCAGTCCTGTTCAACTTATTCATCAATGACCTGGACGAGGGGACAGAGTGTATCCTCAGCAAGTTCACTGACGATACCAAACTGGGAGGGCTGGCTGACACTCCAGAGGGCTGTGCCACCATTCAGTGTGAGCTGGACAGGCTGGAGAGCTGGGCAGAGAAGAACCTAATGAGGTTCAACAAGGGCAAATGTAAGGTCATGCACATGGGGAGGAAGAACCCCAGGCACCAGTGTAGGTTAGGGGTGGATCTTCTGGAAGGCACTACTGAGGAGAAGGATCTGGGAGTCCTAGTGGATAGCAAACTATCCATGAGCCAGCAATGTGTCCTTGTGGTCAAGAGGCCAATGGAATCCTGGGCTGCGTACGGAAGAGTGTGGCCAGCAGGTCAAGGGAGGTCATTGTGCCCCTCTGGTCAGCACTGGTGAGGCCACAACTGGAATATACTGCATCCAGTTCTGGGCTCCCCAGTTCAAGAGAGACAGGGAACTGCTGGAGAGAGTCCAGCGTAGGGCAACGAAAATGATTAAGGGATTAGAGCACCTCACTGATGAGGAAAGGCTGAGAGAGCTGGGACTCTTTAGCCTGGAGAAGAGAGGGCTGAGGGGAGACCTTATCTACATTTACAAGTATCTAAAGGGTGGGTTGAAGGATGTTGGAGCCTCTTTTCAGTGGTTTCCAGCAATAGGACGAGGGGCAATGGGCACAAGCTGGAACATAGAAAGTTCCATTCAAATCTGAGGAAGAACTTCTTTGGGGTGAGGGTGGCAGAGCCCTGGAACAGGCTGCCCAGGGAGGGTGTGGAGTCCCCTTCTCTGGAGATCTTCAAGCCCCCCCTGGATGCCGTCCTGAGTGATGTGCTCTGGGCAACCCAGCTTTGGCAGGGAGTTGGACTGGATGGTCTCTAGAGCTCCCTTCCAACTCCAACAATTCCGTGATTCCGTAATTTCAGAGGTGTATTTTTATCTCCAGCCTTCTGTTGGTATATCTGAGGAGCTCTTTCCTGAGGAATTCTGGTTTGTACTGCATTCCTGATACAATTTTCCTCCAGAAGAGCAGAACAAACCCAGAACTGGGGAGTAGCTTCTGCTCTCCCTCTGGAGACAAAGCACCTGACCCGCGTCTGCTTGGAATGAGCAGCACGTAAAAGAGACAAATCAGGCGGTGGCAGATTAATCCTCCTTAAGCGGCTTACACCTAACGTGGAGAACTTGTTCAGAATTGACACCAAACTGGAGATGGCATATCAAAGCCAACGCTTCACCGAGCCCTTCCGCAGCCTACCCTTCGGCAGGAATTGTTCTCCTGGATCTGATAAGGGAGCCCTTCTTGCCGGCTGTGCCGGATCGGCTCGGCGTTTGGAGCACGGATATGGGAGAAGTGTCTCCCGTTAACGGGAGGCCACAGCAGTCCCACGGTGTCTCCTTGATGGGGGAGTCACGGCACACGGAGTAATTGGTGTTGACAGTAGGAACTGGCAGATAGGCAGCCGAAAATGGGGAAATCATTATAGAAATTTGTTTAACTGGTTGAATGGCTGTAGCAGATTGGTTGAGCCAGCCAAATCAGGGACTCGGCAGGAGATACCTCCTCTACTGCTATTTTTAAAATTAATTTGTGGTGGCCTATATGTCTTTCAAATACATATATTTTTATCTTTTAGTACTTTTACTAATATAAAAGTTAATAGTAATTGATAAAATATGAAGTACTTCTCATCTCTGTTGTTCAGACATATAAAGGTATTCTTTTCATGGTTAAATTTTAAGGAGAATTATTGAAAAGAAGGCAACAACATAATTGAAAATAAACCAATTGAATTTTTTTTATATATTCTCCTTGGAAGAATGTGTTCACAATTTAATGAATAATATACTTTTATATCTTGTTTTAATTAATTCACAAAACGTTTTCCGATTTCTTGTTACTCTGTGTTTTTAAATCTTATCCATGCCAAAAATCAGATTTTTGTCTACAGAAACTGGATAAAGATGAGAGTTTACAGGAGGAGCTGCCTTAAGTATTTAGACAATACTAGTTGTCAAAGAATCTCTTCTTTTGTTCATGCGGGACAGTGCTGGCCTCAAATGGGAGAGGGAAGCCTGGTGATCTGGCAATATTTTTAATGCATTATTCTTTTTCTCTGACGCACCTGATTCCCCAGTCAACCCCATGTATTTATTATAAGAGGCAATTGGCTCTGAGAGACAGATCTGGGAGTGCCTCCTGTTCTTGACTTTAACCAAACCCTAACCAATCACCTGCATTTATATATTTTCTTAGAACTTAATTTCAACAAGTTTTAGTCATACCCTCTAGGATCTCCGTAATACAATTCTGTAGGTACAGCAAATTCCTTAAATTGCCGTTAGCAGCAGAGCACACAGGCATGTTACAGACTAAGCACGAGAGACCTAAGTCTGTAGAGAGAAATATGCTTTGAGTATTATCCATATGAAAAAAAAAAAAGATACCCTGAACTTTGCATTTAAAAATATTTCTCTTAAGTGTGTCTTTCGGTATAACCACTGATGTGCGTTGGCATTAAGCGGTTGTAGAGAGCCCAGTAGGATGGGAATTCTCCCGTTGTCAGCCTGGCTCTGCTTCTGTCTGTGGCTGACTGTGCTTGACTTTATCTCACGTGCTCTTATCTTCTTCATTGCTATTCATAACCCATGCTTGTGTGAAGACGGGCCTTTATTCAAAAGAAATATTTGCCAAGTTCCTTGTTCCTTTATGTAAAGGAACAATAAATACTATTTGAACATATATACCTTTGATTTGTTTTCATTCTCAGTTTAATTATGCAGCGTGTATTTTAGATACGTTTGATTCTTGTCTTGTATTAATTTGCCTTTGCACGTTAACAAAAGCACGAGAAGAAAGCAAGCAAAACCGACACTACTTTCCAGGTATGGGGATGTTTCAGGCCATCTGTACAGTCTGGTGAAAGGCCTGCTTTAGAAGAAGGTAATAGCCAGGTGGTTCTCAGTTTCTGGGTAATTTAAGGAAATTATCACCTCCAAAGATGTAGAAGATGAAAATCTGGCGAGTCCTCAGCTGTGTGAGACGAGAGGTCTCTGATGTTTGACTCCACACTTTCCAGCATCTTCTGTGAATTGCCATAAATTCTATTGACTGGAACCAGGACATTCCCAACCCCTGCCTTTAGTTATGCAGCTGGTTGCAGCTGAGCTGACCCGTGTGACAGTAATTACTAAGAATTCGTAAAGCAAATTAAAGGTGCGTGGACCTGGGACTGATACTCAGAGACGCTGCTGCCCAGGTACCGTCTAAGGTTACCATTTCTGATGGAAGTCTCCTTCCCCTTCGTATGAAAGCAGCATAATTAATCAGGCTGTAATGAATTCAGGTACTGCCAGTTTGTCACCTCAAGAGAGAAGTTACCAGAGCAGGCTGAAATCCAATTGAAAATAGGGTCGCAATTAGTATTTAGTATTTAAAGAACTGTTTTAGCACGTGTGGTGTAACAGTAGACACCTTTTGATAAGGTTGGACAGCGCATGTTGTGTAGCTTGACATGTTCCTCCAAAAATAAGTGGAAAATGATACAAAATTCTCTTGCAAGTTTAAAATGAAAAAAAATTGAATACTGTTTTACAACGCATCTTACAGATTGGAAAGGGACTATATTGTATCTAGAAAAGGAGTCTGCAACTCTAAATGTTATTTGATTTGCATATTTGATTTTGTATTTATTAACAAAAATCTCAGCTCGTTTCAGTGTGAAAGTTGAGTCGGACGTAATCTATTCACTCCAAATCAAGAATGATGAAACAAAGCAAGGTTTTGGCTTGTGGTTGAAGTTGTTACTCTCGGTGAGTAACAACAAGCACTGTTTGCACGAAGGTGATGGGTTTGGTGCTGTGCCCGTGTGAAGTTATGGGAGATCTCCATCGTTCCTGGTGGTGCTGTTCTCAAATGCCGGCGCTATTGTAAGTCCTGTCTCTAGTTCAGCTGGAAAATTCCATCGGTGTTTTCGTTGCAAAAAAATAATCAGGTTTTAGGCATGGCTTTATTTGCTTAGGTGATTTTCAAAATGCTTTTTATTTGTATTATTGGGGATGATGGTGTTTCAGCAGTGACTGTTTTCTGGGGCTTCAGAAAGCCCGTCACAGGGCAGGAACCCACAGTAGTTGCCAGCCGTATGACGGGGGTCACCACGGTGGAATGGCTCGTGCAAGAGCACTCACTTCAGACAAAATCAACTGGATTATTCTAAATAATGTAAATAGGTGGTGTGGGTTAGACGGGCTGATACTGCCCGGGGTGAATTAGGGAGCACTCGCAGGAGCTACTCTGCTGGCAGATCTTCAGGATAATAACTTCAGCAGGGGGCAGTGAGGAGCAGCTGGGGGGCATAAAGCCTTTGATCAGCACAGCTGGATCCAAAGCTAACATCTGTCTATAGTCTCAGAGTCGACACTTTTGTTAATACTGCGAGCTGTATTTGCATTTGTTAGATTATTTGGTAACAGTACTTTCCTGTCTCTAGTGCTCCATTTCTTTCCATAATCCCCCCTCACAGCAAAATCAGTATTGGCAATTCAGAAGAAATAGAACAATTATCTTCCTGTAACCCTTTAACAATTATTAACTTTCCTATACTTTTCTAGCAACGGTTATATGTGTAAGTCTCAGAAAAGAGCAGCTGTGGAATTAAAATAGAGGAATTGCAGAAAGAGGCTGTTTGGTTGCACTGCGATTGCCATCGAAGCGCGTGTACGTACTCTCTCTCTCGCAGAGCTGATGAGGAGCAGCCCCTGTGCCCAGAAATTCAGGATATTTCGGGTTCCTAGAGTCATGAAGCTCCTCTGTGCCTGTGACGGGCTGGCGGGAGGGCAGGAGGCTTGAGTTTACAGGCCAGTGCACGCTTGACCATAACTGAGTTGATTATAAACATCCCTCTAATAATTTAATGACAATTTAAGGAACACGGGGAGGAGAAGCTTGGGTTCAAAATAGCGGTGTGGTGAGGTAGCAGTCTTGGCGTCTGTGAAGCTCCCCTGCGAACGCTTCGTGTCGTTCCCTTTTCTTGTACCTTCTCTGTGTGCTGCAGAGAAACAAACCTCGTAAACATTTGCTTATCTCTGGCATGGAATAATAAAGCAGACACGTGTCACATGAGTGATTGTGACACTTGTACAAACGCCTGTGAGCTCAAACAGGACAGGCAAATTATGTTTTGACCCATTAACTGTAGCTGTCTTAGGTAGGAAAAAAAAGTCAATTTATGTAAATACTTTAATTCAAGCAAGCACTTGATACTTAAACATTTGGCAGAATCATACCGTCTAAGAGTAATAGTTTGCCTGCATATTAAAAGCACGTTAAGGGGCATCGTTCCATCCCCAGTTTACTGAACACCCGTGGGTGATGGGGGGAGGAAAATGAAGCCGAGGGTTCTGATTCCTTTTCATACAGATACAGAGCATCGTTCCGCCGTTCCCACTGTGTATGCATTTAACCACAATACTGTGGAAAAGAGGATGGTGAAGGCTCCGGAGATGTCATTCTCTGGCATTATCACCTTCTCTCATTTCCTTTCAACTTCTGACAGTGTTGCGTTAGGATCCTGGGGTGGCAGTAAGAAGGTTTCTACAGCGATGTCAATCAGGCTGTCTCCCCGTCAGTGGATGAGTGGGGAAGCTTGGTTGATGTTGAAAAATTTTTAATTTGAAATTAAATTTTTAATTTGAACGAGATCTTTTTGAAGAGACTAGTCTTTCTAAAATCTGCCACGTCTCAAAATAATTCCAATTTATCGTTGTTTCCTTTTCAGTGTAGGTGTTCAGGTAGTTCCATTATCCTGTTGGATGCCATGTGAATTTTTCCAGCCAACTCCCCGTAGTCTTATGCTGGAAGGATCACTCAGTACCTGTGTGTTGCAGTAACTCAAGATCCCAATCTTTTGCCTTTGTTCCCCATCTTCTTCCTTACATGTTCCTTACCTTAGCTTTCTTTTACCTTTTCTCCTCTTGCTTCAAATAAGGAAAAAATAATTAAATCAAGGCAAATTTTTTGTTCATGCTGGAGTTCATCTCCCAGAATTGAGACCTCACTTGTGAAACATTTTTTTGAGAATTATATTAATGTTAATGAATTCTCTGTTACTTGGTTTTGATTATAAAGTTGATAATATATAATACAGCTCAAGAATTTAGGACAAAGCATAAAGGTTTTAAGTATTCATGTACTCTTAATTTGAGCATTCTAATGGGTCCTCCAAGTGTAACCTTTTATTAATGAGAATATTTTGGAACAAGATTAGCAGTCTCTAGCAAGTAATAAACAGGCTGAACGTACGTTTGTGTAGACCTCTTTAATATGAAGGAGGAAATGAGGTTGGACCTGCTTAGCTGGGAGATAAAAAGCCCATCTAAGTTAAAAGGCATAATAGGAGTAAAAAAGTGAGGCACAGTTTTAGAATGAAATGAGAGTGAAGACTCGGCAGATTAGGTTTGCCTTAAATCCATGATAGTTAAAATAACCCCGTTAAAATTTTGAAACTGTAATTTACATGTTCCTTTATTATTATTCAGTTTAATAGTAAAAGGGCAGAAGTCATCCAAGGAACTTACGCATTCATTTCCTTCCCTTTCACTGCTCTGCAGATTTGTTTCAAAATATTTCCCTAGTACCTTGAATTTTGTTGTTATTTTTTATTTTGACAAGAGGTAACTTTTCTTTCTGACTGCCTATTAATGCTACTGAGAAATAAAGATGCTTTTACAAAATGCTTTCAAGCACAAAAGGAGATGGTTTTCAAGAGATTATTTTACATATTTACATATTTTACCTTAAGCATTTTGTAGTCACTGCCTACTGGTGAATGTATCAGATTTTTACACACACTTTCAAAATGAACCAGTTTTGCTTCTAAGCCATTGCAAAGGGAGGAAATGAATTCTAACTTTTTTCACTTCATTTTCACATCCTCACATTTCCTTATTTCACATGGTTTAAAACAAAATGCCTCCAGCATTATTTTTCCTTTCTCAAGAGCAAAGTGAATGTGACTTTTCTAAGGGGGTCACAGGATGCCTCTGAGGCCTGTGGGTGTTACTGGACTGCTGCCTGCTTTCAGCTTAACTGAAGGGCTTGTCATAGTTTTCATCTCCTAAGAAATTAGCCCTAGGTGCTGGCCAGAAGCAGGAGAAGGCAGCATTATGAGTCCCACGCTGGTTATTTCCCACTGACATCAAATCCTGAGGTTTTTAAATTAATCCCACACAAAGACAACCCTTCATTTTGGTGCCAGTTTGAAATTAGACTGCAATAATGACCTTTTAAAGATGTCTAGTTGTTAAGATAACCCCCCGTTGAAACCTGAAGGTAGCCCTCATGCCCCGTGTCCGTGAGGGGCTGCCGGGGCTTCGGTGGGTTCCGTAAAGGTGACGTGACCTGGGCTACCACAGGAATGAAACCGATAGCCACCCCGCTCGCCCCCCAGCCCGGCTCCAGCAGCAAACAAAGGGGCTTTATGAAGTTCCAGCCAGCAGATTAGTTACAAACTGGTAATAGAAGACTTGCACAAAAGGGGGCTGACTTGGCCATCAGAAAAAGTTAATTCTGGGCTCAGAGTGTGAATTAAAAGCATACCTTTTAATGCTTGAACGCCGGCTGGCGGCTGGAAAAGCTTAGAAAATGGAGCATTAACAGCAACTGCTAATATAAACAAGTAGAAGAAAGTGATTTGATACGTGCTCCCCTCAAGTGTTAGACCTGAACTGAGAAGCAGCCCAATAGTCGGGGGCAGCGCAGAACAGATCTGTGTAATGCATGGGAGAGTTCTGTCTATTGGAATAAATAGAAATTTGTATTGGTCCTAAATTAAAATTACTCACCTAATTGTTCCTGCCTTTTCACCTTAAGGTTTTGCACCGTAAACCTGCGTGAATTTACCATGTGCAGAATGTCTTTCATTACTAGTAATAAATAGGTATGAAGCTGGAGATGGTATCTCTTTGTAGGCAAAATAGGTGCATGTAAACAAAGACGAGACACCGTATAGCTACGAAAAATTATTTTGGTAACCATTACTCCTAGCAATTGCTTTTCTACATTTAAATTATGAAAAAACATTGCCATCATACTATATTTCTGTTAAAATGATATCTGTGCCATTTTTTTACTTGTAAAAATCGACTGTGCCCAGTTTTTCAGGGTTTTTAAATTTTGCAATGCTCAAAGGCAGTTGCAGTTGTATACAGTATAACTTTGCTTGCTGAGGCAAATTCGATTATGATTTTAACTATAGGTAATGTATGAAAATTTCAGCTGTTTAACCAGCATCAGCGGGTTGTTTTCCTTTAAAAACTGTAGTAGGTCCTGTAGAATGAGCACTTTTCAGCTGTTTGAATACTCTTACCTTTGACTATTTACAGTTATTTTAGTTCTGTTCATCAAAAATAGAAAATATGCATTAAACGTTTTGTTATTTGATGGTGTACTACCCCATCTGCTGCCATAACGCTCGCAACTCCTGCTTGTTTTGAGAAATGTGCTGTGAAACCCTAGTTTGGATGGGTAGGTTTGGAATGGGTAGGACACACAGCCGTTCCCCTGTTAACCCTTAGCGTTGTTAGGGATTGCAGGAGCTGCTTTACAGCACTGCACAAATTAAAGGGCTTATCAAAATACAGACCTAAGGAAAATACCGCTCACATCTTGTATTTCTCTTTTGGGGCATTAAAATAGCAGGATTGCTTGCTTTATCAGTTTAAGGGGATAGTAGAAAATTGAATCTCTCATTTTGTGATCATTTCTCTTCTTTAATACATTTCACCTAGTTTAGAAGTATGGATCAGAAACTCACAAGGAAAACTGATGCCCTTTCCTGCAGCTAAATTAACAGGAATCACGTGGAAAACAATCTGAGCCTTGTATGAAAAGGGGAGCCATTAAAATTAGCCCTGAGCTATGGACTGCACCCAATATCACTAGAACTGCACTCACTGCAGATGTGGAGGCTGGCTCTCAGGCAAACTGAGCTGTGTTGTATAGCTACAATTAAAATCAACTCCTCTGCCAAAAAATAAAAGGGAGGAGGGTAGAAGGAGAACATCAAAGACAGATTGAAATGTGTAGTTAGTAATAAGAGTGGTCTCCTCTTGAACCAAGCCCTGCAGCGATTCATGGCCCCCTTGTTAATGAGAAATTTTGACCTCTGGTTTGTAAGTTAAACTTGTAATCCCAGCTAATGAAGTAAATCAATCCCAACTTCAGTCTGTTGTTCCCATTTTTCTTTGCGCAGTGTGTCTGGGAGTTAGTATCCAGGTCTACAAATACGATTTGGGGGGAAAAAAAATGATTCTGCTGCTATGTAACTTCTCCTGTTTTGCAGATTCACTTAAACATACCTAAAGCAGACCCATTATTTTAACTTGTCTGTGCACTTGTAAAACATCCTATTAGTTTGGGTGTTTCAGAGACATTTAAATAATAGGCCTGAGTTGCCATTTTAAAAGGAAGAGGAAGGCTGGATTTGTGACTATCCCAAAATACTCGTCTCATAAACAGATTCACGCTTTAGATACATAGATCTGTTTGACATTATTTGAGGAGCCTCATTTTAATTGTTGTGATATATTTAAGGGGATACCAATGATGGCTTCGAGTCAGGAAAAAAGGTCTCCCGCTGCAATCTCAGTTCTGGGAGCCAGCGGCATGGCCGGCAATAACAGGAACACGAAGGTGAGATGCTGATTTCCATAGTGGGTAGCTCCCCCTTTGGAATACACGATTCTAGGTCTCCTGAGCTACAGAGTGAGGAAAACCCCAGCCCCAAACCCAGGGGGGATGGCCTATGAAGCCTCCGAGTCCTTTCCGTGTCACCCCGTGTTGCTGAAGGCCCCACAGGAGAGGAGCGGGTGGTAGGGAGAGTGAGAAAGGGAGTGAAGTCATTGTGGCAAAAATAAGGAGAAGCCAGGTTCCTTGTGCGAGTCCCAAAAAGCCAACGTCACCAGCTGGAGGAAAACACCCGCTTCCCTCTCCCTCTGCCAGAGCAACAGCCATCGCCATGGACCCTCCTCGAGGACACAGACCCTGTTTTGTTCCAGTCTCTTTCTCTCCAGAGAGAGTTTTGACATTATTTCATGGCTGTTTAGCGCTACAGACGCTGTTTCACAGGGGCAGAAGCTCCCTAACAAAACATGTTTTTCTAAATGGAGGGGTACCCCAGCCCCCTCCAGCTGTGGGCAACTGGCAGGGAGCAGAGCTCTGGCTCTCAGGTTTGGGCTGTTAATGTTAATTTTTGGTAGCCATATTCCTGCAATTGGGTCAACGCCCCTTACAGCCTGTGGCTGGCTCCTGTGGACATCACACGTGTGTTTCTGTAATGAAGGGGCCCAAGTGACCAAGTGCTGCTCAGTTCTGTGCCGTTCCGTTACAGCAAGGGAGGGGGTTTTGGAGCGGGGCAGCGGGAGTCCCCGGGGACCCCAGCGGGGGGGCTGTATTTTGGGGACCCCAGGGACTGCGCCTGGTCCATCACTTGCAGACATAGAAACCATATTATTTTTATGCCTTTAAAACAAGGCAACTGAGTGGATTTGGTGCTTGAAAGCTGAGGGTGCTTTCCTTGGGGCAGGCAATGGTCAGGAGGCTGTTGGTGTACCCAGAGGAGACGTGTTCCCCCGGGGGGGACACAAAGGCTCCCACCGAGCTCCTGTCCTCAGGAGGTGACACCCGGCTTCTTGGCTGCCCCCTCTCTGAACTGGTGCAGGCTGGGGAGCATCAAGAATGTAGAGATTCAACCTGACTTGGAAAAAAGACTGGAGAAAAGGCTGTTTTGAAGCGGATGGTTGCAGTTGCTGGCCTTAAGTAAGGTTCTCGGGGAAGCAAAGCACCTCTGATGGGCTGAGGAGCAGCTCTGGCAGAGGACCCCGAGCCACGGAGGGGGAGAGGCAGGAACTGGCTCCCAAGGATGGGGAGGAAGAACCTTTCTGTGGAGGAACAAAATATTAGAGCAATCCAAATACAGAAATTATATCCCCTAATAAGTTTTGGGCTGTAATGTCTCTTTTTCCTAGGGATTAAATGCAGTGAAAATTTTTATTACTGAGAGTTCCTCTGTATCTAGAGGGATCCGTTTGGTTTGTAACACTTAACGCGTTACTTATATACCATCTTCAAAGTGTAGATGAAGAGGTAGATTAAACTGTATACTATTTTTTTTGGTGATAATACTGTACGATCATTAACTTTACCGGTATTATTCTTTGAAGATGCTCAGGAGCCTCATAATGATTTGAATCTGGGTGCTTTCTACTGCTGCAAATCATTAGTACGCTATGAGCAAGAGTTTATAATAACCTACTTTTTGTCTCACTAAATCTTAAAGCTTTGTTAATTTTGACAACAAGTGGAAAAACACAGCAGTGAATCTGTTCTCAAGTGATATACCTTCGTATGTGGAGGATCCCGTTGCGAAGAACTTGGAGGATAATCATGGTTTATTAGCTGCACAGTCTTCTCCCCTTTGTTTCTATTCATTTAATTTAAAGTGAAACAACTCAGCATGCAAAACTAAAATTAGCTGGGAAAAAAAAAAAAAAAAGGTGTAAGTGAATAAACAGGCAAATCCATTAGAGCGGATGGGTTATTGGATCCCTTGCCATTCCTCAGATGGCGGCCTATTAAAAGTGGTAATGTCTGCCCCGGGCAGGGCCCCGGGCGGCAGAGAAGGCCAAGACAGGCATATTTCACATGCATCAGACACAAGAATTAAATAGACCAATGTTCCCTAAAAGACTGAAGTACATCTCTTTCTGACGTTCATCTCGGGCAAAAATTCATTGATCTCAGTATGTCCCTTGGCAATTATAAAATATTAAATCCAAGTCACACTTTTCTAGTTGGCTTAATTTTTTCTCTATTCACAGCTTTCTATTTGATCAATTTTAACAAGTTAGGAATAGCATCTAATAATAAAATAAAAACTGCAGAGTGGAAAAAGTTTGTTCATTTGACGTTCTTATATTTTTGTATTTAGTCTTTAGACCTGCCTGTTATTTTATTGTATTTTAAATAAATTTGCACGCTAAGTAGATGAAAAGAATATATATTTATACACACAAACCCCCCCTCCGCTGCCTCCTTTTGAATTAGCAGTTTCTTTTTAAAGCTGGATACTGGTATGTGGCCATGGCATTGCAGTGAAATCTGGATTTTAAAGCTAAATCTGTGTAGTTAATCATCATCGTTTTTTCCTAGTGTCAGAGAGTAATTATTTCTGCTTCACATTTCTCTTATTAAATCAGGCTGGAAAATGTAATATTGGTGGAACCTTACTTCCAAATTACTACTTACATGAGTATTTTTTTTTTTTCTGTTTTAAAAATTTGGGCTTGTTTGTGTAAACACCAGTCAAGCAGCGAAATGAAAAATAAGCTATCGGAACCTGGAACTATTTTAACATAAATTTGGAGGCTGTAACATACAGTGCAGCGGAACCAACCTCTTTGTTGGTGGTCTTTGCTGATGAGAGACTTAATTTTGGGGAATTGTGTTGCATGCAGGCAGCCTACCTGTTGTGTTGCCTTGTTCCCTCCCTGCACCACGTTCTCTTCTGCCCGGCACGCTCACAGCCTTCCCATTCCTAAACAGGCTTGTTCGGTGGCCAACAGCTATGAGCAATCTCGGCTGAAGGGATGTGGAGAAGAATGCCCAGAGTCTTGGTTGGCTTTCAAAAATTGACAATTTTGATTATTTCCTATGAGCAAAATTACCCCGTGGAAAGGCAGGGGAGGCTAACCCAGGAGATCTTCAGTTTTCAGAAGAGTGAAGTTTAAGATTTTGCTTTACATTTTGGAAACAAGACCCTGTTGCCACGTCACTGCATGTTTATAAACCCCTTAATTATTTTTCTTTAGTAAGAAAAGCAATTGTAAGTATTAATTGGCTAGAAAAGGAGTATGGCTGCTCGTGTGGCTCCGTTAGCACCAAGGCAGAGAAAGCAGCTTGCCCTGGATGCCCATTTTGAAACATGGGCAGATGAGATGTGTATTTCTGTGTGTTCTCAGTTGAATTTTGAGTCTGGCAGACATGGACGTGGAGGTTCACACCCGGCCTGTGTCAGGTGAGGTTTCCTCTCTGTTCATAGTCCCAGGTTCGGATCCGCTTGCCGTGAGTCACAGCATCCAGGGCTGCGCCGGGAGCCCCGGCTGTGAAATGAGGATATCAGTACTGCTTAGTGTCCATCCTTTTTTTCATCTTTTCATTTTTTTGTTACTTTTGGCGTTTGTTTTTTTTTTTTTGTTGGATTGCTAATTGTGCCTGGCCTTTGCTGTGTCTTTGTACAGCCTCTACCGTAAGAGAGCTCATTTTCAGATGGGGCTTAAAGGTGGATGTAGTTACTAATTGACCAGCCCATGACTAACCAGGAGCTGTGGGTATAACGTGCTGCTCCAGGAGCACAGGAAAGCTGTACCCAGGACCCAGAATCCCACTAGATGTAGAGATTTTTTTTTAATAGAAATTGTGATCCAGGCATTTAAAAGTCACTTGAAGAGCAACGTTACTCAGAAGCATATTGAGTCTTGAAAAAATGCAGACAGAATTTTCCTTTTTTAAAATTTATGTTTTCTTCTTCTGGAAGAGCCACAATTTTAAAAAGGTCTATGATATAAACTAGACTCAAATGCTTGTGTGTCTGTGTCTCCCTTCCTCTCCATATATATATACACACATGTATAGACATATATGAAATCTTCTAGCTGTGTTCTCTGGTTTCTTATCAGCCATTTGATACAGCATTAGGAGCTGTCTCAAACATGGCTGAGACTGATCTTAATGAAATTAGAACAGTTGTGTTTTGTGTTTGGTGATTGCAAGTGACGGGGTAAATTGGAACTTTCCCAGTTTCAGCATAGACCTTGTTATTATTTTCTCTGTGATGGGTTTGTTGAGCAGCAAACGCACCTTTATGGCCAGCCAAAATTCGGTTTCCATTTCTTATCCCATGGACACGTAATATGTTATTTATTAAAACCATGATTCTAATTGAAGTTTTGTCAAAGTACATGTTAGTATATTGGATTCAAATGGTAATTTTGTTAAAAATACTGTTTCCTTTACTGAGTCCCTGCTGCCATCAACCAACCACACACTCCTAATCTCCTGCCATTCATCTCATCTGCCCTGAACATAACTCTCGCCTGTTTGGCTTTGAATTTATAAATTGCAGAACTAGGTTTGCTCTTGAAATCCACTTAAAATTCTGTATTTCAACAAAATGAGACAAAATAAGATGATTTTAACTATATTTATTCTGAATGTTTCCATGACTTCACATTCTATGAAAAACTGTCCTTTTGCAGCTAGCAGTTTTGTTTTATTCTGCAAAAATAAACATAGACGTTATTAATTTAAAAAAATCTTTAAACATAAATTAATGATAGTTTAATCAGTTTTCTGGCTGTTTACATGTTTTTCCTAGTCAGTGCTGCAACATGGTACGCATATACATTATTTTGTGATGCTATGATCCAAAAGTAAAATTAATAGCAGTGAAAAGTGACAGGATTCTGCGGTAAGGATGTGCAATATTGTTTATTAAAATGATCCTGCTTAAAGAACATTTTACTGAACTTCATTTTTCTTGAACTGCATACTAATTTTAAAGGTCAGTGTGGTTAGTTACCATAGTAGTGACCTAAAAATAACCTTTCTAGTGTACCTGTATATTTCTGATCTGTAGTGTTAGCATTCAGAAATGTTCTTTCCCTTAGAGTTTCAGCAGCTAAATAAGTTGCAACCCCTTCAGCTATACTCATAAAAATTTGCTTCCAGACAACATGGTCTGTTTATTGTGTAATAATCGAAATGGCACTAAATTGCAATGATTGCTGAACACTTAGGAATTGCATTAACCACTTAACTGCTAAACTATTTTCCATTTTCTTCCTCGCTGTGAAGTATTATATTGATTTTCCTCTTAGTTAGAGCTGCTTACCCAACCTCCGAGATGAACGGAATATTTGAGCAGCCTCGTACACTGTCATATTTTGAGTCAATCAGCGCTGACCTTGGCTAAGAATTTTCTGGAGGTTTTTAAAAAAGCTATCAAGGAAAATAGCTGGCAGTGCATAGCCTTGAATCTTTGCAGAAAATAGGGGGAAACACAAAGCGTCTTTGCTAAGTGAGTTTAAAAAAATTAGGAGGAGGATTACATTTTTCTCTCTCTCCATGAGCTGGGTTATTTCCTCTTGCCTTTAATATGCCGCTCCTCAGACGAATCAGGTAATAGTTATAAGGCCTTATCCAGGGACTTAATTGCAGCCTGTTATGTGGTGTCGGGACCGTAATTAAAAATCTAAATAGAGTGACAGGTGAAGCATTTCAGTCCTGCCTTTGTTTCCTATGGGGATGTTGATGACTTTTTGTTGTCTGTCTGTCCTTTGTTAACTGGGGTAAAGCAGCCAAACATCTGAGTGATACCAAACTTCAGAGCTCCAGGATGATTGCTAGCTCTGCTCTTTTTTTCTACCAAATATTTTAGTTTAAAATGGATTTCATTCTCCTGCCAAAGATTTATAGAGGTGAATTCTGCTCCTGTTCGTTTCTGAGAGAACTTGTCAGAAAAAAAGCAGAGGGGCTTGGTTTTTTTTTTTTTTTTTTTTT